>NW_019091376.1:1865833-2018781 GCF_001949145.1 Acanthaster planci | reverse complement strand
TTGTTCGGTGGCATGCGGCTCTACTCATGCTTCCACATTCCCGTTACTTCTTTTCAAAGTGGGGACTATTGTGAAGCTGGTAATTATGACGCAAATTCGGTCTTTTCATTTCTGGGCTACACACACAGGCCAATCACCATATATACAAAAGCCAGGGTCTGCCTTCTTTAACCGTGTTCGCTCGAGCGTGGGCCGAGAATAATAGCTAAAACGCGGGCTAAGGATCTCAATTTTTACGGCGGCTTTTACCATCATCTGTCGCGAAGGGGTTAACAAGAGTTCGTACAGACATACATGTAATAAACATGCTGAACACATCAATAACCTAATTCTAATGTGTTCTAGGGCTTAACATGCAGTAATTTCATCATTATATGATTATAATTTGCATAGCTGACAAGGCCAATGTCTGATGTATTCATTTCCTAATATTCCTAACAATGCATCAAACATGAAGACAACAAATATCTCTTTGTATAGTGCGCGGTGTAAAGTACCGGTATACATGTATGAACACATAGGAGAAAGAACATGGAAAAACTCTAGTCTGTAACCCTTTTATACACACTACCGCTACATGCATCAGCCATGCACACATGGAATTGGTAAAGAAACATTAAACTACGCATACATATACATGTACATGTACCCGGCCGTACGTGTATTCAAGGGGTTTTTCCATTTGCTTCGTAATCATGTAAACTTTGCACGCACAAAAGTAAATGAAACATAGAACTCCTTTACTTTCAAATATACATCTGTACATCTGTATGCTTAGGGTTCAGGAACTGAAAGCTCCTACACCTAGACATGTGCATGTACGTGGTTGGGAATACTGCCGGTTTGGGAGGAAATATATTTTTCATCCATGCAAGTTTCTTTTACTTCACAACACATGATTGCATATAGCGCATGGGCATTTTCCTGGCACCCAGGCTCCGTATGTGGGCTGACGAGACATCCCCTGATTTGGCCAATAGGAGCCCTGTATTGACAGCTGAGATGACCTTTGAACTTCTGTGGGAGGATTCACGTCAGTGCGGCATTGAGGGTCTGGTATTATGCAGGATGTGAGGCCCTAAAAGGGGAAATTCTGTCTCCTATGCGATGCGCTATTTATCAGTGACACGGCGCGATACGTACACTACACATTACATTCTCAACGCATACAGCAATTGTGTGGCTTGTGCATATGATGAAGGAATATACCAGTATATAAATAACAAGTACATGTGCTATGTACAATGTACTTTCTGTTTTCCATCACGGGCATAAGTTCCAGTTGATCAGCGGATTTTTAAAGTGAATATGAAAACCATTTTATAATTGATACTGTGATCTAAATACTTGCATTTTTACATGGATAATGACCAGGGCAAAAGACTACAGTACCAGTCAATTTTATGGAGGAAATTTATGCTCATACGAGTGCATGCTGAACTAAGAAATATTTGCAAACATCTGGACAATTAAACTAAAACTTGGAAAATATGCAAGAGGGTTTATTTTGGGTCAGAGTACTGTAGATGATTTAACTCTGAACTACTGAAATTCATGAAATATTGTCAACTGACACCTTGCACGGAGTTACATGTATTTGCCTCTGTTTTCATCATTTTCTCAATACGCGTATCACAGGAAAGCATTTGTCGTTCCCGAGTCAGACTGCCCTCAAGACTAAAGTTATACAATGAAACACCTCCAGTAAAACCAAGGTGCAGTTTGAGACCTGTCTAGGTTTTGCAATGAAAAGACCATGTAAACTGCAATCACTGTAAATGAAAATGCATGATGCCGCATTTGACAGATTATCTTTGGACTCTCTGGTTCTGATATATGTAATAGGTATGCAGTCCACTTGGGACCTGACTACTCTAATACTTTACAACTTTATCTTAATTTTCTACACAACTAAGATATGAAGGAAATTTACAATGATTCTTTGAGTTGGCAGTACTTTTCAAGTTACTTTAACACATTAATCTGCACACAATTACACATTCATGAAGCTCTCCAAGAAATTCAGAGACTTGTCATCACAATATTATCAGTTAACAGCAACAAGCCACGCTGAAGAAAAAAGTGTTAGTTTGGACTCAATTGATTTTGATGGGTCTCCAAAATCCCCCCCCCCACTAGTGGAGACATTGTTCCTCTTGTACCTGCATGTCAGTATGGACAACCATTGCCAATGCTTGAATCACATTCAGATCTGATTGTTTGAACAAATAACTTACAGCAACTATTATTCACAATAGACTGGGAAGTCAGGTTGGCGTAATGGTTCTTTCCTCGCCTTCCACCTCTGTAGCCTGGGTTCAATTTCCAGCTCGGTCCACATGTGGTTTGGGTTTTCAGTCCCTACCTGATTCCATGGGTTTTACCCAGAATATTCCTCTGTGGTTTTCCTCCCACCTCTAGTACTGTAACTGCTTCTAATTGTCTTCTCTCTACAGGTTTCTTAGGGTTTTCAAGCTACAGTGTCCAGGGCACTTTTGAGAATTCCATGGTGTCATTACCAGATACTCTCAAAGTTTAACCCCAAATGTAACAAGTGCAAGCTACATGTACGTGTTACACAAGGGAGTTAAATCATTGAAATAATGGCTCCTTTCTATTTCTTGGAGATTTTGTGCTCATGCACAACATGATCACACTGTAAGCTAAGTGGATAAAAAATTACAGGTGCTAGGTGCTTAATGAGTGCCTGGAAGATGTCCCACCACACTCATACAAAAATTCAAACAAAGAGTGGTACCGGTAACAGTGAAATTAGTCTCATGTGTACGTGGACTCAATGCACGCATGAGAGCCCCCGCTTAGTAACCTAGCAACAATATCTCTCGGGGCGGATGCATTGTGTAAACGCACCTGTTTTGTGTACATGTTGGACACAACATGCTTCAGTAAACCACAGGGCCAACCACCCCTTGTTAATAGAGATGAGCTAAGCCTCCTTGTACGCAAACGGTGGTATTTTCTTATGATGCAAGGACACTACTCAATACATCCAGGCACTATGAGAATTGTTTTACAAATGGATTGGCAACTCCTGCTTTGCTGAATATCAATTAATAAGTTACCTAAGAAATATAAAGTGGTAATAATAATGATGATGGTATCCTGGAAGTTACAAACATGATGATTCATACGTTTTTGAGTACATCTTGAACTTGGCATGTACCGGTACATGTACTTCTAGAATTCCCTCATTTCTTTCATAAAAAAGAAATCTATCACATGCTCATATTCCGATGCATTCCTGTCATGCAAGGATACTGCAGAAATGTAACTAGTTCACTGAATACTGGTCACGTGCACTCTGTGCCATCATGTACAAACCAAAGGTACTGTACGATGTCCTTCATTGACAAGAGTGAGTTAGGCCACAAAGTACCCCTTCCTGCAGAGACGGTATCATAATTGCCGAGTTTTACTCAGAATGGAGCTAACACTTACTAGGTCCTTACGTTCCCGGTTCAATGGTACTGTATACACTAATTAATGGCAACTGTTATGAAATTGGTGAATACATACATCCTGTACAACATTATCCTAATTTTTTTGTTTACCTCTAAGAAGATGCCACGGTAACGTAGAATCATTGTCTAGAATGCAAAAGAATTCGGCAACTGTTTATCTTGACCCTCCTTGCTGGCAAAACTACATGTAGATGCATCTCAGAAGGTGCTCACAGACCTTGAAAAAAGAAACATAAATATCCATACACGTACATGTATACAAACAATGAATGTTCATGGTTAAGAATAATCGAATAAGGTGACAGATTAAAAGTTCTATTCCATGAGGCCAAGCTGAGTAGACCACATGTACATCAATTTGTCAATGAATGAAACTATTTTTTTTACCATGGCTACAGTTACGGCAACTGTAGACTGATGGCAGTCTACTTCTATTGCACAAATTTGCAGCACTGGAAACAGGAACCAGACCAGCCAGGAATAAATGGATCACAGACTTTCTTCCTGTTTTTTATTGTACCACACTATGAATATTCAAATGGAAGAAACAAATATTTGATAATGAATTGAATATTTGAATATACATGTATTTTAGCACAGGCCTGAAGCGCTGTAATTAGCATGGCTACATGTACATGTCAATCACGGGACACTGCACATATGCAGTAAGTGCTTCGCTTCTCAATCCTGTTGTCAAAAGCCAAGGAAATCCGTCATTGTTTTGAATGATAAATACCACTGTTTGTGGCATTCAGTGCTGGTAGATTACCACCGGGGACAAAAACACTCCAGAGCTCCAGGGATGAGTGATACTATACCGCTGCACGCTAATCTGGTGTGCATTTGAAAAGACGCCAGCAGTGCACTGTGTCAGTTTTGAGAACAAAAGAAAATTACGCAACACAGCACAATCTGGGCTCTCTTTACATGGTGGCAGGCCTGGCTAAAATACTTAGGTGTCAATAGATTGGGTCTGTCAGATTAGAGTAGCAACCAGACAGTCATTCGTGTAGATGTAAACGTCCAGTAAATGAAGTTATATGAATTTTTGAAGAATTTTGGAGATGGAAAATCTTGAAAATCCCCCAGGAATACATCGTGCAACTTCCAATAAAACACAGCACCATATAGATAATGCCATCCAAGGTCACCAACCACTGGAGTTACACAAGTTTTTTGTGACTAACAGAGTATGATGTGAATTGGTGTAGTAGACTAACAAATGTTTGTGTTGCAACAACAAAATAAAGATAAGAATTACATCATGTTCACGAACAGAAAAGGCCAGGGAATTGCCGAAATGGTGAATTATTTATTGGCTTGGGTGAGTGAAGCCGTTACCCCGAGAACTGTGGGGTTTGTCGTCTGCAAAGTGGGAGCGCAGAAGACGACAAACCTAAAATGACGAAACGTTGAAAACTGATAATTTTTCATTCTGGAGTTTTTCCTACCATTTTAGTTCCTTTGATCCAAAGAACAAATTAGCAGTTTCAAAGCAAAATGTTGTTTACTTTCTTACGGTGGTAACTGGTAACAAACAACCAACAAAAAATTTGGTCTCTATGTTTCTCTGTTTTCACATACCGGTGGTGACAAAAAGTCATCTCTGTAACTACAGCATGTACAGATTAGCATTTTCCAAGTCTTACATTTCATGACTTTGTCAAAATTCCTCAATCCGTAACATAAAAGTGATTGATACTGTCTACTGAAATGGCTGGTATTTTCAAAGGCATTTATCTTGGAATGTCCGTTTGACAAGAATTTGAAGTTTTTGTCACTTTGTGAAAACACCGATGATATGTCCGTATGTCAAAGGACACGTAGGAAGGTTTTACACAAACCCCCCAAGGCTTTCCAGTTTTGGTATAGGGCCAAGGATCTATGGAGGGAATCTATTACAGGTAGTAGACTGGCCCTAGTCCAGGCTACTTTGAGAACTCAAAGTCAATAGGCCTACTCTGCATGTACAATGTATGTTCACCCAGCCTGTGTATCAATTATGTTAATACCTAGCATTGTACGGCGCGGCGCATGACAGCGATAGCCATAATCCGGTCTTGTCTCCTGTGACTACGGCTTTGAATGTTGATCAAAAGAGGCAGTGGTGGAGAGCGGTAGCCAGGGTTCAATACTTGCGCTGCCATAGTCTCACATGGAGAGGCCACGCCGCGTGTTGCCAACACAGAGTGCAACATTAACCATTGAAACTATTTCTTGAAGGGGTTTTCTTGAACATATACTTCACATATATATTTGCAGTAGAAATTTATGACACACATGATAAAGCCAAAGGAGGAAAAGCTTTTAATATTTAAGCGATATTGAGCTATTTTATGTAACATCTTCATTAGAAGCCAGTATCAATCCTTCACATATAAACCGATTTTTATCGACACTATTAAACCCCACTGAATTCTACACTATTCGAACATCAACTGGACTTCCGGCTACACAATAAAACCCTGTGACAGAATAAAATTACAGTATCTTGTCTGTGTGCGTATTTTCTGTGTTTAATTTTAGGTAGTTTTGCTCATACTTGAAGTGAGCATGTTCCCACAAAATTTCCTGCCGCAGCGCGCCGAGGTTTATCCGTGCAAGGGCACCTGCCTGGATGCATCGACAACTACCAGAATGACGTGTACAGAATTGAGTATCGCTTTGAAATAAACTTGAAGAGGATGAGAAATAAACCCTATGCTAGTTCAACCATATGTATTAATTTGCCATGGACAACGCAGTCGACATTAATTTAGTGAATGCCGGAAAATTTTCTAGAAACATATAAACTCCATGCCATTTGTGGAACTCCTCTCTCGACCATTCTTTGAAGAGGCTAGTGCTTGTAACACACTCGAGCACGGATGGGGCGAAGTAGAAATGGGGCCGAAGCCGGGATTAGGTGAAGTGTTTAGGGGCGACATGGAAATGGGGCAAAGTCATTGTAAACTAAAGCCTCACATTATGTCACCCCACCAGAGTGTAGGGAAGGCAGTGTTGCCAAAACGGCAAGTTAGGTGACAAAAAGATGACTAAGAATCAAATTATTGTTCGAGTTAAATAATAAGCTCTGAGCAGGCTCTGATTTCTGTGAAGGTACAAGTTGTCTCGTACGCAAAGGTACGAGTTGTCTTTACCACTACTAGAGGTACGAGTTGTCTAAGGCATGCAAGGTGCGACTCGGCAAAGGTACGAGTTGGTAGTAAATGGCACAGTTATGTTGAGTGGATGGTAAGAGCATGGTAAGAGTTGTCCATGGTACGAGTTGTCCAAGGTACGAGTTGTCCAAGGTACGAGTTAACCTCCCCCCCCCCTCAGTTCTGGGGGTAGGCCTAGTAGTAGTAGTACCAATGCAATGGCCTAGCCTACGACGTTGGTAGGCCAACAAAACTTCACGTGGAACGTGGCCCGTTCGTATACGTAAAAACAAACAAAACAAAAAAGACAAACTTTCAATTTCGACTTTTGACTTGCACCCTTTCACCACAAATTCCATCAGTAAGAAATTCAATAGGAGCCAGCGTACTAACAAGTTCTGAACAAAACACTTTCACTTTCAGCTTGTCTGAATTCTTTCACTTACAAGCACACTTACCGACCTCTTTTATCGTCTGCAAAAAATTAAATATTTCAGGTCGCTAAGAAGACGGCCGCCATGTTCTCGCGGTGTGGATCTGGAACGCCACACTGCGCGGTCACTTGAGGGGGTACTTCACTGTAAAACTCAGTCAAACTGTGGTCAAAAGCTTGGCCAATAGTACCCTTATGAATACATTGGATGAAAGTACACGTATTTCTAAGAAAGTATTTAGATCTTGTTGCATTACAACAAGTTGAGCTACCTTCATTGCATGTTTTTGTTTAAAGATACAAGGAATCTGTCTATAATAGAAATCTATGTAATAAGCCCCTGTCAACCCAACGCACACATAAAATATTGAGTCCCTCCAACCCAACAATAGGAATCAAAATGTTCAAGTGTGTATCATGTACTCTCATACATGTACACCCTTCAGATTTCTGGCAGATCCAAAGCACTGTTTTCAAGCTCATTTTGTAACCAGAATGACATTCAAAATTACACATGACGGGACTGAATAAAATGAGATCAAATTTATGCTATGTTTTATTGGAATGAGCTCCACATCATGCTTACAACACCAAGCAGTTAAACTGCAACAATGGCTTTCCCATCATTACAAGTGCCTCCTCAAAGACTACTGTAGCCTGCTGGAAAAAGTTGGTTTTCATTACCACTCTCCTTAACCTCTCAGCATGTTACAAAAAGATTGTTCCATCAACCCCTTCCAGATCTACACGTTCATGCATACTTGACCCAAGTAAACTTGCGAAGTTTTTCACAAGTTTTTTTCAAAATGAGTATGCAGAGTGTTGAATATACGTTGGTGTAAGGGCAAAATCTATAATTAAAATTCATATCTAATGACTTGTGTGTCAAAGATTTGGGATTGGGCTATATTCCATTATAACACCTCACCAACGGATTCTGTATCTTGATTGGCCAAGAGCAAATCACATGGCACTCACAAATTTGTTACACCCATAGCAACCAAAGAACTGCATGCGTATCAACAGGTATTCCATGATAATGTACAAGGGCATGTGTGCTATGAGCACTCCCAAATAAGTGCTGGTTCAAAGTTTTCGATAATTTGAAAAAGTGGTCGTGAAGTTAAAAAAAACTGTATGCATACTTATGAATATAGATTAAATAAAGTAGTTATCAATTTAAATCAAGCCAAATACGTAGGCGAGGTGTTATAAAACAATTAATAACTGCCTCATAGTGTCATAAAACTAGCCTCCCTCGGTGATCAATGGAGTACATGATGATATTAATGATATTTATATTTCTCTGTGGCAAATGTACATTTGTGTATCTAATTTTTGTCCACAATGACAACACTGAATAAACGTCCTCCTCTAAGTCTGTCTTAATATCATAAAAAAGTTCTTTGATTACCTCAGGAGGCTAGTTCCACTACACCACTTGAAGTAGTCAATGGTTCCTTTACATGCCTTCGGCTCAACCACTTGCAGTCGAGTGAGTAGTCTGTGCTCTTCATAATTCAGGCCTCATGGCTAAAAGTAATGAACATTTGTATTCTGCCAAAGGATTCAGCCAAAATTACCAGGACTTCAATGCATTGTGGAAGTTACTCCAGAAGTGTTGCAGTCCATTCAAGAACCCAAAGATAAAATGAATTCAACTTAAACAGATGACAGGATTTTTAATCCAATTCTAAAACAAAAGCTCCAAGAGGACATTTTGGACCCTGGTTGAAATAGATTAGATTCTGGATTGTAAAACACTTCTATCACACTTCTCTTGGGCTCTCATACAGAGAGTATCCATGTCAGTCTAACATTACAGGCTTTAAATGTGTAGCTAGACCTGCAATATGTCCACAATAATCAAGACAGTGGAAAATCGGTCCAGACTTCAAGCTATTAAGCCATGTCTAAATCAAGTACTCTGGATATCACGGCTCAGGTTTTTCACACTAGCACACCACAGGGGGAGGCCATAGCCACTGACAATAATGCCCATTTTACAAATGGTCTTAGTCTGTTTTCAAGTTTGGGATTCACACTGACTTCACAATCATTTTCTGCTTTACTTGAGTCTAGACTTGAGTGAGAAGACGCACTGCAGGTTCTTCTTTTTAGCTGGTTCATCAATGAAGTATTTGTTGTAGCCAAGTCCTCATAAGACCACAAGTTAATCTCAAGTAATCTAGTCTCAAGTCTTAAGCTGTGACAGAAGCACGTCTTTGTCACTGTTCACCTTGTGATGAGCTCATAATTTTGCTTGTGACTGAGCTCAGATTTGACTGTGATGGACTTGAGTGCACACCCGCTGAATTTACAAGACAGTCCACTGTTCACACTTCAAAATGCAGTTTGCAACAACTGATGCCACATACACTATGCTAGTTGGATGGGGTTACTGACACTCCAGAATCATGTAAACCGTTGCCCATTATGCAACGTTGAATTGACAAAGAATAGAAAAGGTTTGCAAAATACCTGAGGGTTACCAACAGCCATTCTATAAACTGCACACTGCTTTCATAGAAACTGCATATGAGCGAGTAGAAAATACGAATGAGTAACCAATGAAACTGAAATATAGTTTGAAAACTAACCAAAAGGTGTACATAAAAATAAACCTCTTCACAAGTACACAAAGCGATGGGTTGCAATATCAATTGAAAAAAGATTGAAGTGCGAAACTTGTAACAAATGTGACTAACACGCTTCAACTAGCGCTTAAAGACTTGAATGCTGTTGAACAGAATATAAAAAAATGATAGTGACCCTTCCATCATATAAAAACAGATTATTTGTTTAATGCGAAAGATGTAGGTATGACACTGTTGTGTCTTTTTTCCATTTTTACTTTTCACTGAATACGTATTTCCACGTGGCTTCCACAACATCCACAATAAAGTTTTATTTTGTTCTCCAACTTTTCAGATTAAGCTGACAAAAAAAACACAATACGCCCATCAAAATACTGATAATCGAATAAATGTTAGGATTCTCATAGCACCACTGAAGCAATTAGGAGGCCTTCAGGGGAGCCAGCAAACAATGAACAAAGATTAACAAAACTTAGTCCTTCCAATTCCAGGGTATGCACAATTCCCCACCCCACAGCACCATGTAGACGTGACCGACCAGTATGCTGGTGTCCTGCAACGACGCGCCCAGCTCAGCAGGACTCTCCATCAGTCTCCTGCAGCACAACATCATTTCCTCAGTGGACACAGAATCTTCTTTGGTCAAAGTCGCCAAGTCTAGCTCCTCCACACACGTCTGAACAACAGCAATCTCTTCCAGGAGTTTTCTGGGAGGATGAACAGAGACAATTTTTTTTTCCCTGTTACGGAATTGTTTGATTGGTTTGCATGCACAAAAAGAAGCATGTCAAAGGTCATTCAAGAACATTCACACACACCTGTGCGGTTGACCCTAACAGCGCAGTCATAGACTGACTCGCACTTACCGAGCATGTCTGAGCTGGCGTGACGTCAGGCTGATTATTAAGTCTCACACATAAAAAAAAAGATCCTGAAAAACTCTTTGTTTACCTCTGGTAGTGCCTCTTGAGGTCTTTGACCCTGAATCCATTGTCAAGGAGAAAGCTGATGAGGTCTGGTGGTTGGCTGGAAGCAGGAACGTGAAGTGCACCTCTTGAAGACACATACATCCGACCTGAATCACTGCAGGGGAGAGAAGAGACCATACTATTTGTGGTCCAAAACGCAAGTCTATCATATCTGGTCCTTTTTTATTCCAAATTATGCTACATACGCTTGTCACAAAGGCTTAATGCACTTTCAGTTAAGAAATGAAAAGGATTAACAAGTTGCTCAACATTTACTTGATTAGAAAAGCAGTAAGAGGCACTGTGTTAGAGGCACGTAAAATTACTGTCCCTCTTTGGAAATCCACATATATAAGGTAGTTTGGAATGGGTCGGGAGATTTATGCTGTAATAATTAGGAATACAGGAACAGACAATTGTGAAGTTTCACAAGGAAATGGATTTTTTGTTAGTGCGTTGGAGAGGTCATCAATTTCTGTGGTCTTGTGATGTACTCATCTGTTGATTTTCACGTGCTGTTCCTTTGATAGATTCCATGATGTGCAAGATCAAGTTTATTAAGATAAATCTCTGAACATGTATTTGTCATTTGTATGCATTTTGAAGTAAGATTAGCTGGGTAAATGAGGCCTCCATTGGAAGCTGTCAGTTTGGATTACTTTTTCTTTCGGGAACAGGGTTGGTTTTCTAAATGTGTACACGTACACGAGGTGAAACAATGACCAATTATGGTTACGAAAGGCAAAACATATGCATATACCTAACTAGCTGCGTGCAGAACCTCTTTAATACCTCCTCGAAGAGACAAAAATAATGCATCCTGAGATTTCATGAGGGTAGACCCGGTTACACTGCATCTGCCTACCTGACAACATTCATTTCCACGTTGGCAAGGAGTCCTCTCGAGATTCTCTGGCAGTCGCGCTGTCCTTCCACAGTCTGGCGGTACCTCTGGAGTCCTGCAATCATCTTCCGCAGCAGGCCCAAGTAGGCCGGCGCTGGCATCGGGTTGCGGCAGCAGCGTCTGGACAATCTCAGGCTGCCCCCGAGGAGATCCGAGAGCTGCTGCTCGGCCACAGACAGGTGGTCTAGGACTTTCATCTGCTGGGGCAGGCTGCTTAGGAACTTTGCAAAAATGAAAGGGGTACTGTCAGATGATGTAAAATGATGCAAATTTTGATTAAGTTGTTTCTGTTTCTGCTTTGACTTTTCTCCAAATATTTTCACACTGTTTGTGGCCTGCTGAAAGTAAGCTGTGCCACCCAGCTACAGACAAGTGGTCCAGAACTTTTTATCTGTTGGGGCAGGCTTCTCAGGAACTCTGCAGAAATTAACGAGATACTGTCAGATGGGTGACATTAACAGCTGCTAATTTTGATGAAGGGATTTGGTGTTTCTGTTCTGACTTGTCCAACATTTTTTATTCGGTGCGCAGCCTACTGTCAGAGACATCATGTGACACAAGGAAGCGCTGGTAGATGGGATGGGATATCAGTAAGGACCTGCTCAAATTACTTGGCCATAGTCAGAGACAAGACCATGCTTCTATGAGGATTGCAAGAAGCTGCTAGCTTCCAGACTAACTCATGGAAGACCCATTACTGCAGTAGCACTACAATCGCATGTGCATTATCGAATTTGGGTGTGTACGCACTTTGGGAAGTCAAAATGCCCTCTCTGTCAAAGAGATATTTACCATGCGTGCACATCCTGCGTGCAAACAAGTACTATTTGGCTTCAATTTCTGGCTGTAGGATTAGTCAACAGGCACTTTTTTCTTTGTTAGCCGAGGCCTAATCATTCAGATACAGCCCAACACCAGTAAGCACTTTTGTGGCCTCTTTTGCCAACATCAATCAAATTGTGCCACTAAACGCAGCAGTTCTGCCAGCAGAGTGGCCAACTTTTAACATCCACAATCCAACTCTTTTCCAAATGATTTGTGCTTCACCAAAGACGGTTAAGAAGTGTGAACGAATCCCTTGAATATACTCACTGCAAGCCACTGCTGTTCTACACTTTTAATGCACAGCATCACGTCACCCTCTCTTGACACTCCACTCCAGTTTCCGAGCACTAACTTCTTTCCTGATAAAACGCAACAGCAATTTAAAGTGGTGAGGACGTCGAAAATATTTCATCATAAGAGAGTAATTTAAACTGAAACTCAAACATACAAAAGGCAATTATGCCAACATTCATCAGAAGCCATGTTCAAAACAGGCATTCTTGTTTACAGCTGAGGCTGTTTACTGTGGTACCCTTATGATATATTGTAATCCATAGCCACTGGCATGAAATGGACCTTAATCAGGTGGACTCCATTTTTTATCTTATTCCCTGAATCTGTTTTATGAATTGCAAACTGTCAATGAGGATGGCACCAGACTTTTTTATAATTGCCCTGTGTTCCAAGCCACTCTTTCATTGTTTTTCTAAACCTAGTTTAAAACACAAAGATATGTTTTAGTATGTTTACTCACAAATGTGCATTTATGCATTAGAGTAGGAAGGTGTAAGTTGTCATGAAATTTCATTTTATTGCTTTCATTTCTACTCTGTTCTCAATGAACAGTTACATTTTTAATATGGCCGACCCATGAATAAAAGTCCATACCAGATTCCAAGACATAGCATGACTCTGAGGACTTATGAGCTATGCTAGATTAAATAACTGGGACACAGTGTTTGACAATCTACACCCCTACCCACCTCTCAGATTGTCCATGATTTCAGGGTGTTCCCGATGCAGCTTTCCAACTGACCTAAGGCATGCCCTGAATGTATTGACGTCCCACCTAGACATCCACCTCAACTCCTCCAAGCCCAGTTCCTCTTGGAGACTCTCGTTCAGACGCTCCGTCTCCTGGCGGATAGGGAGACTGGACTCTTCATTCTTCCTGGCTATAGAGACGTTTGTCCTCAGCCAGTTTCTGCAGGTAGGGACAACCATCCGCAGATGTCAATGTGACAATTTGAAAAGGTGACTGACTTTGAGGCATCCAAACTTTTGAATACCGAATGACTAGACCAGTGGTTTGCAGATGAATGTCATTATGCATGTCTACCATGTCAGAACCAAGGACTGCAGATGGAACAACATTCAGTGATTGATAGAAGTTGTGAACTGTTGTATGACAGCTTATCAGACATAGTCATTTAATCTCAAAATGTGGTTCACAGTTTGTAATGTCAGTGCAACAAGGTCATAACTCTCCCTTGTTTTGTACACGAGATACGACCTTGTTGCTCAAACGTGACGAGTTGTTCCAATCTGTGTGATTTCCCATATTTATTTAGCTTTAAAAATTGGTACAATATTAGTTGCAGTTTCATCTTTCTACAACTTTGACAGAACAGCAAGGTTTTTCTAGATTTCAAAGTACAAAATATGCTATCCGAGCCCCCACCTAAGAGAATCTTTAGCTGGCTGGTGTTTGGCATACACCTCTGCATAGGGGTCCTTCTTGCCGGTGTAGGCATAGTAGGAGTGGTGCCATTCCACCGGCCTGGGAAAGGGAAGGGGCCTGTGTGCCGAGAGCTCCTGGAGGCTGTTGGTTGGCAGACTGCACGTCTCTAGGATGTTGCTGACGGTTGTGTAGATGTCTCTCGCCAACAGGCTGACTGTGACGGATCGAAAAACAGACTGACCTAATAACAAAAGCGACAACAACAATTAACCCATAAGAGGAATATCCTTGACATAGGTGTGCATTACCAGGACTTTTTCCACGGGGGATAAACAGGAATTTTTCAGGGGGGGGTGGGGGAGGCAAAGCATTCAGCAGCAGCAAACTGATAAACCATTAATGGTTGGAGGCAGATTTTTAGGTATTTTCAAGCAAATTGGGCATTTTCATCCTTTCCTTTTTCTTCTCATTCCTCTTGTTTCTTCTCTTTTTTACATTTTAATTTGGATTATTTCTTCCAGGGAGGGAGGCCTAGCATCCCCCTCCTTGATCTTTCCCTTTCAAAACCCATGCATCCAGACATAAACATTACTTTCATATTTACAGCTTCAAGTGCTCTGCACAGATCCCAGGTGAGTCAGGTTGGCGTAGTGGTTCTTTCCTCACTTTTCACCTCTGCCGTCCGGCTTCGATTCCCGGCTCAGTCTACATGTGCATTGAGTTTTCAGTCCCTACCTGATTCCGTGGGTTTTACTCTGAATATTCTCCTGGGGTTTACCTACCACCTCTAAAACTGTTACTGCTTCTCACTGTCTCCTCTCTGCAGATGTGGGCTGTTTGGCAGCTGCCTGAGGTGCCCTTGTGAGCCTTTGACCCACATTGTAAATTTGAGGGCCTCCATGGAAAACAGTGCTGCGCATTGATCAGAGTTTAAAACTAATTTAAAGATCACATAAATAAATCTCATTTCATTTTGTTACTTTCTTCATGAATACCTTGCTTGGATGGCTGTACTCCTCCACCATTGCGCAGGTAGAAAGTAAGATCCTTAGGGGTCACCTGCACAGATTTATCTCTGATGTTTTCTAAGTGTGCATACAGCAGCTTAAGGGAATGTTCATTCACAGCCTTCAGGGAGCAGAGAATAACAAACACAACAGTCATTTCCAAAAGTTTAGGACCACCCATACAGAATGCATCAACCTGAAGAAAAGCTACACTTAAACCAATCAATCACGGCAACTTATGTTTATTTCAAGGTGTAACCTTAGTATCTTGTTTAAACAGCTATTTGACTACATTTCCATAATTTGAAATGCCAACACTCTAATATTTAGTGTGTCCTCTTTTATTTCTGATCACTTAGACTGGGTTTTTTTACCCATGCTGCCTTACAGACAAAATGTCATACAAGACCTGCCTTTGCAAAAAAATTTCATTCAAATGGGTATATAGCACTACACCAACGTTATGCACCACTGTAAAATTATGTTAAGTAATCATTCAATGAGACAATGTAATGCAGGCCCAGTGACAGAAATACCAATAAAATTCCAGGTGACTTACTTGTTCCTTGGGATGCTGGCCGAAAAAGTCCGGATGGACAGCAAAGATGAACGGCCTCAAGACCTCAGCTGTCTGGGCACTGGTGAGGAAACTACACTGGAGGTTCAAGGGCAGGGCCAGAAAGGGACTCCTAGAGGGTAAAAATGGCTTATATTACCAACCATACACAACCAAAGTTGTAAGGGGTGTTTGGTACAATTGGGTAATTTGTCTTACCACTGGAGTATGCAGGATGGGGCAGCAGTTATATATATACATGTATATATATATTTTTTCTGCACCCAAGTATGACTGCCAACCACAAATCATACAGCCGTTAAGGGAATGATGCCCAGACTTATTTTCCTTGATAAAATCCTTCACAGGCTCAATGACTCGGAAAGATGAGGGGATAAACCAATGACCACGCAGTGAAACTGGCCAATAGCAAAGCTCTACTGACCCCATCCAACCTGCTTTTCCCTGCCACCGGCAGCATCATGCCCAGTATAACACTCACTGCGGTATTTTACATTCAGAGCTGAAAGAAGAAACAGAGTTCCATGCCAGGACATAAACTTGACGACTGTGTGCACAGACCCCGTTAGTTATGAGTCTGAAAATTTGTGTTTCAAAGTTAATGCTTCAGTATATTTTCACTACTAAATTTGACTTTTTGGATATGTTATTAATCATTTTTGCTTTCTAATGTCTGATATGTCACTGCAGGAAAATTAGTGATATCCATGTTAAGCCCAACATAGGCCCTCAGACCCATCCCCCAGGATTCACCCATGAATGATTCACCCAAGTTAACCCATGCTAACAAAAGAGTGCTAGGGCTCCTTGTTCTGTTTTTATCAAGCCCTGGCCACAGTTAATTTAGTCACCTGTTAGTTTAGGGCATAGGGGTACATCCATGCCTGACATGGACAAAGTCATGACAACTGTGGCTAAGCACATGCACAATCATGGGGGATTGTGAATTTCAGGACCCCTTCCCCATATAGAAGAATTAGATTTAAGCTTTCTGAATTTCCTTAACTTTGAGGGAATTTATGGAGTCAACGGCAACACAGACTGTGTGTGCATGCCTCCACAGAAAATAAACATGGTGATAATGTGATAACGTGCTAGATAAAGTGTCTGTGAAGTGTGATTGGTTACTGAAAAGTTTATTGAGAGAGCCGATCTCTGATTGGTCGAGATGATACCATTTGGGGAGTAGGAGTATCAAAAAAAGCCGAAGCCCTGCCGCAAAAGTTTGCCAGTTCCTGTTTTGGACGAATTTCCCTGATTAATACATGTACCTTATTTGCATGAATAAAAGAGAGTTTAATTGATTTAAAGTTATGAGGGTGTAGGTCTGTTAGGCACAACAGCACATAATGCGCCATATGTTTGTGCGTCAACACGACTGTCTCTTCATGTTGGCAAATATAAGGTTAGAATGTCACATTTTTCTCCCAATTTAACCTTACTCTTCCAAATGCAACCCAAATAAGTCTTATTTTATTGCAAATACTGCATGGGTAATTTTGCACAATGGTAGAAAGGCACTGTGGGAAGGAAAAGGGGCAATGTTTGCTCCTTTTTCCTTCCCACAATGCCTTTCTATCATTGTGCAAAATTACCCATGCAGTATTTGTGAAAGGCTTAATTATTATTATAGGGCCACACATGGCAATCAAGAGACATTGCCCGAGTAGCCTAATACTTTTTTCAGGGTTGATTTTTATTCGTAAAAATAACTAAAAACTGGGGTCCCCAAATTCACAATCCCCCAACCATGACAATCAATCAGGCGGGTCATGACAATGAAATGTCAAGTCAACCATGTCAAAGTCAGTAAGAGCAGCCCTGGCAGGCGGCGTACATAGCGTACCTGGGAATTTAATTTGGTCGGCAAAACACAACGGACATATACGGGTAGGGAAAGCAAGCATAGGCAGGGGGACCTGGGGATTTGGTCTGCGTGAAATAGAACTTACCTGATCAATGGTGGGCGAAGAAGTCGAATGGCCCACATGTCCACTCTCTCATGCTACATCATGGTCAACTTCGTTGATGTCTGGATATTGAAGTCCTGGATTATTTACGTTTGCAAGAATATTCGACACCATCCACGAGTCATCAAGTGCGCCCCCTGTTGACGTTCACTTCTCTTGCGAAAGACTAACACCGTACCTAACTAGTATTTATCCTCGCACAAGATTATCGGTGCTACTGAGCACCCCGTCACTATTGCTCACAACCAAAGATCCTATAGCGCTGCCAAAAGATGTTTGATTACAGCGCACCATAAATTACTCCCAGCTGAGGCCTAATAACCAAGGGGATTCCTTTCCTGGGGGGCATATTCTCAACGGGTTGGTCCCCCTTCATATACATGTATTTTGAAACCATTTTGGGGATGTGGATAGAAGATAAGATTTTTAAAAATAGTTTTTGACAGTAAAAGTAGCGCGAGTGCTTTCGTTAAATGATATTATGAAGGGTATAGATCCCATCCACTTGTTGAGGGGAGGGTGGGCTGTTGAATCCCCCCCACACACAAACTTTCATGGTGAGAAAATTGCAAAGATTTTTTGGACTTCCCAACAAAACATTTAATAATGTTCAGATAAGAACAATTTCTAAAATGCATAATACATGTAACTATGCCTCTCTGACGTAAGATTCTGCATGAATACATATATTTCAGATGTATATCTGTATTTCCCCAAGTGTCAGCTTCAAATGTCCATGGCCAGGCATGTCACATCCCCCTCCCCATTCCCCATAATATCCAGTTTACAGCACTACAACCTCCCCCCCCCCCGAAAAAAGATACACGTGGCTTGGACAAAAAGGGATATTCAGGCAGAAGCAAATCAAAACATATCTTGAAAAATCCAACGTATGCAACTGTTTATTTGCCTTGCTGATTTAAACAACTTTTCATTTGGAATTATAAGAAATACTAACCCCTAACCAGTCTAGTAAAATAGGCAACACACTCATCCTCCCAAAATGGGGCCAAAATTCAAGAATGGATTCCCAGTAAAAATGATCTTGGCTGTACATGAAAAATTTGCTGAAGTTAAACATTGTATTTAACCCATTACCACATGTGTACATGTATCGCACGGTATCACACTTTGTTTATTCACTGTTTAGCCTATAAAACCAAATGGTGCTGGGTACGTTGTGCTTTGAGGCCTGTGGCCTTTTGAGGCCTCTAATTTTTTTCTCTGCCTTCCATAACCAAATTTCAAGAGCACTTTCAACAATCACACTTGATAACATATATCCTTTCAGTTAATAATAAATGTATGCTTAGCACTGGGAAACCTGAATTGATTGCTTTACTACTTTTATGCCACATATTTTAGGGCAGCTAATGAATGAGCATGATACCTACAACCCATGAGAAATATCAAAAACAGCGGAATGTGTCCATTCAATTCATTCAACCATAAAACCATTAAAATATTCACAAATAAGATCACTATTTTGCCACGTAAACATCTTGATATTCTTACTTAATGGAATTCGTCTTTTTCTAACTTTTCCTTCAAATGGAAATTGATACTTCTCAACACGGGAAAGAAAAAGTCTGCCAAAAATACTTCATTTGTACTGTGTATGGCACATCATGTAACAGCTTTCTCTTTTCATCTCTTGTTGATTTCTTTATCATACACACGTAGATTATTTACAAACATTTGTACAAATGTACATATTAATGAAACCGTTTTCACATATTTAAGACAGAAACATAAAAAACTGCAACACGGGTTTGTTTTGCTCAACTTGACATGCCTGTTCCTTGGTGACAATATACATGTACATGCACATACAATGTACACATACATGTACATACACTTGAGCCTATGCATTCAACAGGTTTACGCATGTACAGTTTCAAACATTGGGGACCAGTCATTGGCCTATGTACTGATGACTTCAATCTTTGTTTACATGCACACTTTCCAATGGAGCCAGAGGGAGCCCAAAGGTCCGCTGAACACCATAGGAAAGCACTCCCGTAAACAAAGTGTGGCAGTCATCAGTACAGAGGTCTATATCATAGAGCACCAAATATTGCTGAGCATGGCAAATATTTGCTCAGCAGATCTGGATGGAGTCAGCTACAGTCTCAGTCATTAGATATTTCTTGTGACTGGCATTCAGGTGACAGTTGTAAAGCGTGTGAATTTGGTTAGCACCAAGCAGCATTTTTTGCTTGGAAACTCAACATATTTGGGCCCTGAATGCAGAAGCACAAGGAGATTGTGAAGTTTACCTCTCCAACCATACCAGGCCTGTGTGGTTCCTGTAGGAGCAGAACGAGGATAAAACCAAATTCAATATCTACTGTTTACCACAACAAATTTGCAAATCTGTTTCCTCTAAAGAGGGCCACCCACATATGAACTTCACAGAAAATTAGCAGAAATCTAAAATTCAAGGCCTGTTAATTCTAATCTTCAAAATCAGACAACCGATGATGGACTTTCGTAGGGCCTGAGTGGTAAACAGAACTTTTTTTCTGGCTGACCAATCCTAGTGGGTTCTACAGTCCTCATGCCTTCTTATTGGGTTCTGTTTGATTTTTAGTAGGATGCTCAGGCTGTCTCCAAATCTGATATGTGTGGAGAGTGGACACAGCTTGTTTTTGCAACTGGTACACTTTGGAGTATACCCATTCGCTCTTTGCACGCTGATGCCATAGGCATGCAGAGCCGGGAACTGTCAGCTTGTACAATTGCGTCAGAATCCCTTTGTCCATTCACATGGTATAAGAACTAACGCAGCACGTGCAAAATTACATCAGTAGCATTCACAAGAATCGCTGGACCGGCTAGATTTATTGTGTAAAGCTGCCAGATCGAGGCTCTGCACGCCTTTGGCGGCAGCATGCAAAGAGCGAATAGCCATATAGACAACAATGCCCATTTTGCACACAGCCATGAAGAACACCGAGATGTTAATGAGCTCATTAAGGTCAACAGTTCAGAATTCTCCAATTTCAATATGAATTTTCACACATCCAAGGGTTTAGAGTTGAACTACACAAATGTCTAGTTGTCCAAATTGTCCCTCACTGTCTTTGACACAAGCGAATCACTGTAAATACCAGTGTAATAGTCAGATCCTTGTCAGAGTCCCTGAGTATACTGAAATATGACGTGGTAGAGTACAACTCATGACTACTCATGACTAATAATGTTGAGTTTGTAATTCAAGTGTGAGCAGACTGGTGGAATGTCTTGGCACCCATCTCGCCAGAAGTACATGTACACATATGTTAACAGTACACCAATATTTGCACATAAGGACCTACACTTCAGTCTGCTTTGCAATTATCTGCACAAATCTACCCTTTAACCGCGTGATTCAACGTGTGTCCAACAAAGAACACCACAGATGGCATTGTTTAGTTTCTTTGATTCACAAGATACCATGTTACATGTATTTTTCTGTCTATAATTCTTGTAGGACTCAAAATAAAAACCAACCAACTGCAATTCTGGTACATGTAGGTACGTGTACATGCCAATTAAGTTACTTCTGAGGCTTCTTCACTTGAAGTACACACTTTTGCACCAGCACCTGATCTATGTACAGTCAAACCTCTTTAATAAGAGCATTGATAATACAGTGAACTCTGACTAAGTCGACATTGCGTAACTCGTCATATCATCTAAGTCCGCCTTTTGAAAAAAGTCCTGATAGTCTGTAATGCATTTGCATTGAAAATTTCATTTCTAAGTCGGCATTTATAAGTCGTCATTTCGTACAAGTTGGCATGTTTTTCTTGGTCTCTTTTCCACAAAACCCCCCAAATTCCTTTGTGCAAGTCGGCATTAAAAAATCACGCTTCGGTATCAGTTTCCTTCATCGTGGTAACAGCACAGGCCATGGTTGATTATCGGCCAGTATGAGTACATCAATGCCAGTAACCCCTCTATTGCTACACGCATGCACTCTGTCCATTTTGGGGGTCGCCTTATTGGACGAACTTAACCAATGCATGTGCGCATGAGTGTATGTTTTCTGTACCGTAACTGTATCATGTACGTACATGTACGTACTGCACTGTCGAGTCATGATACAAGTCGGCATTCGTGTAAGTCATCGTAATTTCTGGAGTCCCGAGAGTGCCAATTTAGCCAGAGTTTACTGTACATCCTTGTACTTCATAACAAGGAATTTTTAAGGTCCTAATCTTTTGTTCTTCATTATTTTGATTCCTAATAATAAAAGGTTCCTGTTACAGTAAGCTGCAAATTCCAAAGGACTTCTTATTTATGGGGCTTAATGAATATGGTCCAGGTGTTGTTAGGCTTGCTCGCTTGGTGTCTCATCAGCCTGATCAGTTGCTGATACAATCCCCTCTCCGAAGTCTTCCCCAGCCACACTGAGCTGCGGCTCTAAGGGGTTATCATCGACCATCGCCGCCATGTCCTCCTCAATGTTGTGGATCACACCCTCCAGGGTGGGCGCAACTGTGACGACAGTGACTGTCATACTGCCTTCCTCATTCTGGATGATCTGTAGCGTATCGTCTCCCACACCCTCCTGCATGGCCTTGCGGATGGCCTCAGCATCGGCTTCTGTCAGCTGCAGGGCATTGCCGTGCTCGTCCAGAATTTGGTACTGCTGTTCCAGCTCCTGTTGACTGGTCAGCCTCCTTTGGGAAATGTCCTCTTCGGGTGCATCAGTCTGGGCTTCCTCAGGCGTTGGAACGTACTCGTCTCCGAATGTGTTGATGTCGTGCTTCTGGTAAAGGTGATTGAGGAGGTTGTGCCTGTACTTGAAGGTGCCCTTGCAGGCACTGCATCTGAGGGGCTTGCGCTTGTTATGAATGCTCATGTGCAGGATGAGCTTGCTCTTGTCCCTGGACGAGAAGGCGCACTCCAGGCACTGGTAGCGGAACATGTCGTCGTGGGTCTTCTGGTGCTGCAGCAGGCTGTAGCGGTCGGTGAAGACAGAGGGGCACATGGTGCAGGCCATCTGCTCGCCGGCGGCGTGCATGTGATTGATGTGGGCCTTGACGTCGCCCAGCTGGTTGAAGACGGTGTCGCAGTGGGGGCACTTGTGGCTGGAACGCAGGGCCGTGTGCTTCCACAGGTGCTCCTTCAGGCTGCTCTTCTGAGTGAAGCTCTGGTCACACATGGCGCACATGAAGGGCTTCTCGCCGGTGTGGATCCGCATGTGGCGTTTCATCCGGTAGCCCTGGATGGCGGTGTAGTCGCACAGGGCACATTTCACTTTCTTCTTGGCCCCTTTCTTCCCCCTGGGTCCCTTCTTGGTCTTTGTTCCATTCTCAGGTTGATCTTCACTCATCTTGCTTAATTTAGTTTAATTACAAGCTGTTGTCACAATTGGTGGCAAAGTGAAAGTTTCATCCACACTCGGCTGGAATTACCCAAACAGATTATGTTTGAGCAAAACACTTCCACCTGACTTTAAAGTCAGTGAGTCGCTTTATGTGAGTCTGTTCTTGACAGTGTTGTCTCCCAGAGAAAATCTTTGAAGTGGTAGCTGCTGATTTATCTCAAAGTCAAACTAAAGATGTACTGATAATGCCACACAGGCTTCTTGGTAAGGACCGCTGGGACCCTGCAGTAGAAGAATGGAAAAAATGCCATCAAAAGTTCATTCCTTTTAAGTGAATACTGGCATTGATATATTCCTGTAGCCTAACGAATTTTTGGGGGGGGCAGCTAACATGACAGGGTAATTCTATAAAAATCCCTCACATGAAGTGAGACTCCTTACTGTCTGCCTCGATCACTGACACATAACGGACACATGTTTTATCAGTAACCCATACCTGCCAACACTGACAGGTCTGAAACAAGAACACCCGCATTACATAGCTCACTGCAAATCAAACACCGCGTGAGAGAAGCTACTTACGTGGAACATCTGCCATTTTAACATTGAAAATAGCACCCTGTTGCCAGAACTTTTTTTCCCTCTTTTTAATGGAAATGGGAACACTCCAATTTTTAGGCCTCTGAAAACTTGAAAATTGGAACATTTCCAATTAAATGTATGACAACCCTAACAGTCCCGAATCCTTTGAAAGTTGGACAATTCATGACTGCTGGTTGACAATGATAAAACAGCATTACCACATTGAAAAATTTAATACTGCTTGTAATGCCTCTGGTGCATCACTACCATTTGTAAGGTGCCTTTCACATCCTTCCTTACCTTTAAATCTTTCCAGTTCAACAACATGGAAACAAAAATTCAAGGTTTGTTGCCTCACCTTTTGAAGGAATTTTGTTTACTGTTCATCATCACTATCACTGTCATCCTCATTTTCACAATCACCAATGTCCTCGCCAGTCAAGGTACTTCTTCCATCCTCATGGAATCTAGCTAAGCCACACAGAAAGTTGTTGAAGTACTTCTTTTTTTTCACCTCCCGTGCCCTGTAGGCCATCCGGGCCAAGTTGACGGGACTCAAGATGGCGACGGCGGGCTCCTCGGACTCTTGCTGCATGAGGACCTGGCTGACTATGTCTTTGGTCGGAAGGGCCAAGTTCTCGACAGCTCTGGTCCTGATCTCAGCTTTCACCAGAGACTTGACCACAGCCCCCGGCTCTGGGGAGTGGATGTGCTGGTGCGGACCCGGCGTGATCACCCCTTGGCTCTCCTTGAGGTACACAGGGCAGTGCATTTTCTTGTTTCTGACAGTGCACTGCCAGTCCACTACTTTCTGTCGTACCCGCTTGATGTTGTAAGTGTAGCCCTGGCTGTCGACGAGTCGAGGGCGACAGCGCTGAGAAGAGGACTGCAGGAGGCGGTACCCGGCATCCTGTGCGTTCTGACTCAACATGGGCATCTGGGGATCAGCTGCAGGTGGTTCGGCAGAATGGCCAGTCTGAGCGGCACTTATGTTGCCAGCAATTTCCCATGCCTGCTCAGCAATGCTTTTATTTCCCCTTCCATTCACTTTGGATCCGACATCTATTTTGGGAACAGCATCTACCTGGATACCTCCTTTGTGATTGTGAGACTTCGAACCAAGGACAAATTGTCCCTCTTCCTGTATCAGGACAGCTGGACATTTTATTGTTGTGTCCCGCAAGACACACTTCCAGGTGGTGATTTCGTTCTGGACCCGCTTGATGCAGTAGGTGAATCCGCTGCGTTTGTCAACAAGTCTGGGCTTCCGGTTCATGTACTGCACTATGTTTGGTACCTTGGCAGATTTTTTCGATTTCTTGCGTTTGTCATCAGACACTTTTGCTTCCACGGTGGCCAGCTTTGCTTTCGTCATTTTGGCTGCCTTCTTCCGTTTCTTTGAGGTCTGAGATGGTTCATCCTTGTTGTTTTGGAGGTCTTTCGTATCCATCTGTGACTCTGCCATGTGGAGGTGCGGCTGGGGTCCAGGGATGAACCCGCCATTTTTCTGTTTGAAGCTGGCACGGCATGCCATGCTTTTACCTCGCACCGTGCACTGCCAGTCCGTCACCCCTCGCCCCCGCACCCGTTTCACATTGTACATGTAGCCTAGGGCATCCACCAGTTTGGGTTTGCAGCAGCGCTTGTACTGTCTTGCAGATGTCTTCTGTCCCTCTGGAGTTAATGATAGCTGGTCAGGTGTCTCAGGCTTCTGCAGTGTCCCCTGAGGAATGAACTGCTCTTCATTGAGAGGTATCTCAATCTGAGATCCCGCTATCTCTATGACTTCCTGTATCAACAGTTCTTGCATAGTGCTTTGCTCCATTTCTGTCCCCATGGTGGAAAACTTACCACTCCACATCAAACTGCTACACCCCCTTGTTTTGATCTGTTATGGCAGGTTTCATATCACAGGTGCCCCCAATGAAAGACTGAATGACTAACAGTTGTTTCTGAAAAGACAGCAGAAAAAATGAAAGTACAAGTGAATAAAGTGTCTTTTCTTCATTTTGTTCCTGTTTATATAAGAGTAGGTTATGAGAATAAAAATCATTTCAAAAAAATCAACGAGCTTTTTTACCTGTTTGAATCTGTACATGTACTTCTGATGATTTCAACTCCCATGCAATGAACAGACAAAATAAATTTGGGCCAGATTTTTGCCAATCGTCAAAGTTAAGATGCAGATTTCGAATCAACTCCTTGGAAATGACTTTTCAATTTTTTTTATTATGCTTGTCATCCATGTATCCTAAGTACATCATTTCTCAGCTTTTGTATATCAATTATCGAATTCAAAAACACTTCATTGACTTGTCTTTTCACTTCAAACCATCTTTTCAGGACAAATTGACCAACAGCCAGCAGAACTGGAGGACACAGGGACGGCACTACAGACTGCGCATGATGTGTGGCTTTGGCAGAGCATGAACAGATACAACAACCAGACAATATGAGGTCGCAATAACTCTGGTTACAGCTTTGAATGGCATCTGACTTACCTTCTGAAGAATTTTGAGAAATACAGACACTTCACTAGTGCTAAGCTCAGCATTATGAACATAAATATACACGTTATAGACTTTGCGACCAAACCCAAATGAATAACAAGTCACCAGAGCCAGTTTTCAGTGTTGACAATTTCCTAGATCTAGATAGAAAGCAACCCTGTTCAACGGATTCAGAAAACTTTCTGATTCTGGGCCAGGACCAAAGACAGTGATGGAGAACTCTGCGACAAAGATGTTATCACCATGGGCGCCATTCAAGTGTGCACATGAATGCATAGGCACTAGCACTGGCATACCAGGTGTGCATGCCTGTCACGGCACTAGCGCATTAACATGCACTGCGCAGGTGTCGTCTAACCAAAAAAAACTGAATGGTTCTAACCAACGACGCGACAAGAATGACTGACGGACGGTGATGGATGTTTGGACATCACCACTAATCACTTATTTATTCAAACGTCTTAGCGCTTCCCATGTCCACTGTCTGATTAGGTTATTTGTACATTCAACATACTCTCAGGATCAACAACTTCAAACCCTCCGACCCATTAATATTTGGGTATGTGACTGAGGTTCGCAGAAGGGATGCAGCTGGGCAAATGCCCCATACACACGAAAATACTGAATTAGTTTTACCAATATTAAAAAAAAAATATTTTTACCCAAATTCCACAGAAAGTGAACATCCACCAAGCTTTAAACAGCTTAACTTTCATAATTCTAAACTTTGAGTGCCTGCTGCAAACCCCAAAACCTATTTTTACGGGCAGCAATCACTGATTCCATCTCAAACTGTATTTTTAAAAAAATTAAATGGTGAATGGGACGGCCATACATGCTTGGCAAACTTAGGGGGGCGAGTTGGCCCGGGGCGAGTTGGCCAGGGGGTAAGTCGGTTAGGGGGCAAGTTGGCTAAGGGGGGAGTCGGCAAGGGGGAGTCGGCCAAGGGAGCAAGTTGGTAAGGGGCAAGCTAGTAAGGGGCGAGTCGGCCAGGGGACGAGTTGACCTACAATCGTTTCTGGTGGAAGGACCATGTTTCGTCCATAGAGTTATTGCGTATTCTAAATCTAACTTTGCGCATTTGAAAGGTATAGGAGGCAAACAGTTTAAGTGCTGTGCATGTTTTGTGTCGAGCAAAAACGGTCAGATTTTGACATATTTTGAAGTCAGAAATATCATTGGTCAGAAATATCATTGAAGCCCCTACTGTTTGCCGTTGGCATTTACGGAAGCCAGTGGGCAGTTGGTGAGGTATTTTTGGTGAGTCTTTGGAATTTTTGAGAACCGTTTCAACCTTACCAATATGTATGGGCGTGGAGCGTTAGTATGACGATCCCGTCCAAAATTGAAAAAGAGGAATAGGCCTACTAACGCTTCGGTAATTTAAAGCTAGCAAAATACCATTACGCTGGCACATTCATCTGTTCATGACCTAAACCAAGTCAGTACTGGCCTAGTAGGCCTACACGTACATGTACATCCACACAGTAGTACATGTACATCTACGTAAAATTCATCAAATAGGCCTACAGATTCGATACTTTCTGTTTCTTATATATCCCGCCCGTGTAGCATGGCTTAACATCATGGCATAACGTTATCTCTTGTTTTTAATCACGTTATTAATGTTAGTGTTTGCCACGATTTACAAACCTTGTAACGTCCTGCCAGCCAGATATAGCTTCGACCTTCAACGTACATGTACATGTACTGTACGTACATCCATATAGGCCATGTACATGTACATGTATGTACCTGGGCTGTACGCGTTTGTCGCGATTTATCATCACGTACATAGGGGGTATGGTTCCTTTCTCCTTTTGGAACCGTTTATGTACGTTTTCAGCGCGTTGTTGGTGACCAGTCTACTGGAATGTAAATCACGTGATGCACTGTGTCGAATTGGGGGCGGGATTTCCTCACAGAATACTAGCGCGCAGCGCGGCGCGGCGCGGCGAAGGAAATCTTTATGCTGTGGAAACAGTTTGTACAAATTTTAGCTCTATGGTACAACAGATACTATCCACCCACTTCGTGATCCTATCAAATCTATGTCTCAGTTTCAGAAATTACATTTAATGTATGTACCTGGAGCAAAACCAGTGCTATGTGATGAAGCCCTTAACGGCATAGGGCCCCTCTTAAAGAGGCCTGGAAATCTTTGGATTCTAGATGCTCTTGTGGTGCTATATGTTTGTTGTCTGACTTTCCCCTATTCAGCAGTTATGGACATCGTTTTCAAGGTTGGAGGCATTTGATTAGCTTTTATGAGCTGAAGAATCGAATGTAAACCTACAACTTTTATACGGCGACACAGAAGTGGAAAGGGTCAAACAATACATATTCCACTTTTATAAGGGGGGCGGGTGTCCTTGTCCCCATGACCGATGCCCATAGATCCAAAACAAAACTTTCGGGGCCGGGGTTTGCAAAGTAAACGGGGGGGGCAAATTTGGTTATTTATTTTATGGCGTTTCTGAGAGGGTGAGGCTGATTTTAAATTTTTTTTACATGTTTTAGGAAGGGAAATAACCCCCCCAAGTTGCCTTTCCCCTTCATATCTCAAGTGGAAAAAAATCCCTTTTTTATGGGGAGGGGGTGACCCCTGTTGACCCCTATGTGTTCCTTCCTCCATGGTGGAACTGCCAATGCTTTAATTAGCATCCTAAATATTTTCAGTTGCATTAAAATGTTATGTTATACCCGCTCCATTTGTGTATGGCAGCCATCTTTGCCGTCAGAGCTTTTGTTTTATAGGGCCAGAGATAACACCCAAGAGAAGATCTTTTGTGCTATTCCTGTGTAATGAAAGCGGTTACTAGAAATACATGGCTGCCATGCAGAACCTCCGGGGCTATAAATTCCGATAATAAAGCTCGTCAACAGAATAATAGCTCCACAATTTGTTAACATCACAAGGAATTAGTTTCATATATAAAGGTCACTGAAGGGTGGTGGGGAAGGACAACATACCCTAAATCCAGCAACTAAAATATCAAATTGATATCAGCAAGGTGGATCATAAGCCCCCCCCCCCGCAAATAGCATCTTCTGTCTGATCTGTAGGCTGCTCTCTCACCAGTCCAGGTCTGATAAAACTGCAGCAAAAAACAAACTCCATGTAAATGTCTCACATCAGTGAAATTTACCAAATATACACTCATGTCCAACACAAACAGGAAGACGAAACACTGACTCGGAAGCATATTACAGTTTATTTAGATGAAGCCCACAGCTCAACTTGTCTTCACTCAAAAACACAAAAGGTAATCTGTAATATCTCAAGCTAAAAGTCCAGAAAAAACAGAAACTGGAGATGGCTAAGCTATCCCTTCCGAAATACAGGTACGTCCAGAACCAAAAACAAACACATTTTTAAAAAGGGAATTATTTCAAAGGTGGAACAGCCTCCCCCCCCCATTTGTCATTTTTGAGTACTTGATGCATTACATCACTGCTGTCAGCAGCACACACTGAGGGTGGGGAGACGGAGGGTAGACTGACAGTCTGTCGTCAATAAAGACAGGCAATAGTTTCCCAGCTTGAGGTTTCATCGGTTAGTGATCTGAGGATTCTTGCTTAGCCACAGTCAATTGATGAGGCCATCAAGTAAGTTTGGGCATAGCATGCAGTAGCAATGTATAGTTAAATCCACATACTATTTTATAATTTTGTAATCAAGTTTACCCAGTGTCAAATTTTGTCAGAAGCTGTCTTGACCCACCTGCCTGCATGTGGCTTACAATATGTATCCATAAGTTTACATCAGCGTGAGGGTTCCCATTTTTCTTTGGAGGGTTTTTCCATATAGACCCCACCAATCCCCCCCACTGTTATACAAATAAGGGATGCCCAGTCACAATTTGGACAATGAAAAAAAAAGCTATTTAAAATGTTTCTCGTCATTTATACTGTGCTTAATTACTTCTGAAGTCAGTGCTTGCATCCTTTATATAAAATTAAATGAAATCACAATTAAAAGGTGCTTTTTAAGTCAAAAAAATGTACTTAACTACTTCTAGTTTTTACAAGGCTTACATTGAAACAAAACCATATATTTCATATTCACACCTGTAGAAAATGACGAGTTTAAGATTTTCCTGTGTCACAACCTGTCTCCCAGCTTATTGGAAATGTGTTTTTTTTTGGGGGGGGGGTTTGAAGCTTGAAAGCTAAAAACTGACAGTATCGCCTCTTGTGTCTTGTTTTGAAAGATCAAATGAGGGACCTACAAACTGGGGCATGTGGGCAACCAATTGTGAAAAAAGTGAATTAGCACCTGTTTTCAATGGAAACTTCTCATTATTATATTTAACAAAATCTAAGGAATAATAACATGAAAACAATCACACTCTCATGAACACACAAAAAAGCAACACAAAAAGGTTTCATGTTTGGTGTAGGTTTTCTTGGGAAAACCGCACACAGATGCAGCCCACTGAATTCACATACTTATTGTCCTATGCAAAGTTTACAAGCAAACCATAAAAATGCTTGAAATACTGTCATCGCATCTAGGAACTTTCAGAGTGAGTTTTGCCAAAAATACAGTCAGATGTAAGTGGCTACCGGAGAGGTCATGCTCTGTTGAAGCTGTTGTGCAAATAATGACAATCTATTTACAGTCACAGTGTAGTTTAAAATATCTCAACTTGAGTTTGTTTTTCGGAAAATGTGTAGCATCAGGGGCACCACCAGGAAATTGAAAAAAAAGTTAAATGAAACGTTCATAAGAAAAATGGATTTTCATTCATGCTCTTGATAATAATTTTGACACTAAAAATGTCAATTGGTGTGTACTGTCATGTCCATGAAAGGGGAACAGGAAAAACCCCACTTTTCCTTTTGAGTGTTGAGTGTGCATATACCAAGATTACATAACTATTTAAAATGGCATCAACTCCAATCAGATTTATACAAAGAATAATTGACACAAGATTTTGACACTTACCTTTAAACTTCATATGAAGGTACTAATTCTAACTAATGATATGCTTTTAATAGACTAAGAACATTTTTGTCTGTCCCAATTCATATGTACAACTGTTATGACATTAAAAATTCATCTGGAAAACAAAAGCCAGATTTTTCAATTGAAATGTGTCAATAGCTGCTGTGACACTGAGAAGAAACCGAATAAAAACAAAATCACAATACTGTTTAATTTCAATTCAAAGGATGATAATACAATGGCATGACACAAAAGAATGACTTTGTCACTGTTCAATCAGACAATAAACTTGTCAACATGACACAGTCAATGCCATTTATCATGCAGGCAAAATAATACACCAACCAATGATTCCACCATAACCGCTTACTATGCCTCAAATGTCATCCTGATGTTATCACAGGCTAGAAATGGTGATCTCTCTCCTGAGCAGTGTGTAAAATGATTCATTGAGTAAATTAGTCTATTTGGTTACAACAAAACAATTACCACTAGTACCTGGGCAACACTACTCATGGATACCACTCCTGTGCGAAAACTACCCTAACTCAGTTTCCCTCAAGTAAGATACTCCCATTTTAAACAAGATTCAATGATGCCAAGTAACTGATAATAACAGTTACACTATCACATATGGCATAACAACATAGGAAAAAGATACTTGTGAGAATATTTTCATTGTCGAGGGAACTGAAAAGCTTGCTGGAAATGGAAAAATTGTAGCAAAAGTCAAGATTTTTATAAGATACATCAGGCCACGAGAAAACAATGACCGAGCAATGACAAAGAGATCCATTCTTTCAGGAGATTTATATTTACAGGTCAAATTCCCCCTTCACTGTTCTTCAACGAAGAGGTAGATGGTTCCATCGTCAGCAGCTTCCTCGTCATCCTCTTCCTCCTGGGTCTGGCTTATAGGCTGGTTGGCTGGGACAAGGATGGACTCTGTTTGGGTGATGACGTTGGGTTCACTCTGAACTTCAGCTTGAGTCTTCTGACCCTCAACTTTCGTCTGTGGGGGGACCATGGTGGGTAGGCTATCATCGGATGTTGTGCCTTGCTCGGAATCGCCAGCCTTTTCTGCCACCTGCTCCGTCTTCTCAAGCTTCGTCTCAACAGGGGTCATCTCGGCTTGGTTCTCTGTTCCTTCCTCTGCTTCTTGTTGGCTTGTTCCATCAGCTTCCTGGGAGGTGGTAGGCTGGTCCTCACCTTGTACCTGCATTATAACCTGCCCCGGTAGAAGGTCTCCTGCCACACTTGCCTCAGGCTCAGGCTGGTCCTGCTGTTGGACAGTGGCTAAGGATCCATTGACTATTTGGAGATTCTGCTCCAAGTTGGACACAGAGCCGTCTGGATTCTGTGCCACGGTCAGGACAGTGACGGGACCGCCCTCCTCCCCTTGAATGATCTGTAGCGTGCCGTCTGCTGTGCCTTGCTGCATGGCAGCCTGGATGGCTTCGGCATCCTCTTGGGACAGCTGCAGGGTGTTGCCGTGCTCGTCCACAATGTGGTGCTGCTGCTGCTCCGGCATTGCCATTCTCTGGCGACGGGTCATTTTCTTAGTCGGGGAGCCCGCCTCTGAGGAATCTCGCCGCTTGCGCTTCAGGCCACCTTGAGATTCATCTTGGTCGGGTTGGATGTTGTGCTTCTTTTGCAAATGATTCACCAGGGTCTGCTTGTGTTTGAAAGTCTCTTGGCAGTCGCTGCACTGGAATGGGCGTTCGCCGGTGTGGACCCTCATGTGAACGACAAGGTGGCGCTTTTGAGGGGCGGAGTAGTCACACTCCAGACACTGGTAGATTTTCTCCCCCTTGTGCGTCTTCTGGTGCTGCATGAAACTGAAGCGGTCGGTGAAGCCATTCTCACAGATCTTGCAGATGAGTGGCTGGCCCTGTGTGTGCATTTTGCGGATGTGGGTCTTCATATCTGCATGTCGGCCAAAGGTGGTGTCGCAGTACTCACACTTGTGGGCGGGGCGGGAACCAGCGTGCTTCCACAGGTGCTCCTTCAGGCTGCTCTTCTGAGAGAAGCTGTGCTCACACTCGCCACACTGGAAAGGTTTCTCGCCAGTGTGGACCCGCATGTGACGTTTCAGCTTGTAGTTGTCTGTGCTGGCATAGTCGCACAGCGTACACTTGTACGGCTTCTCTCCAGTGTGGGACCTCATGTGACGTTTGATCTTGCTTGCTTCAACGCTGTAATAATCACAGAGAGGGCACTTGTGTGGCTTCTCGTGGGTATGCATGTATTTCATGTGCCGCCCCAGCTCACCAGACGTTCCAAAGGCCTTCTCACACAGCTCACATTTGTAGGGCTTGGTACCGCTGTGTGTGTTGAGGTGATTCCGCAGGAGCGTTGAGGTGCGGAAGATACGGCCACACTTGTTGCACTCGTGGACTTTGGGCTCCCTAGGACTGGCAGAAGTCTTCTTGGCCCGTCCAAGAACTTGATCAATAAGGCGGCCGTCATCGAATTTGGGGACCATGTACTTCTTGCGCTTTTTCGGGGAGTCCTTGTCGTCCAGGCTGGGTTTGGTGACCGGCTCATCATCATTTTCCCCTGCGTAGAAGTCATAGACGGAGTGGTCCTGGATGGTTCTCTGGCCATCTTCCCCTTCAACCACTTCTCGCACTATCACGATCTGGGTGTTCATAGGAACAACCACCTCCTCGTGACCCTCTCCTACCACAACTGACTCAGCTTCCACTCCCTCTACGTCTACTGTTGGCCGCTTACGTGGGGACCTGCGGATGGTCAGGACCTTCTCCTTGCTCTGGTAGGAGGGGGGCACGGCACCCTCCTGGATGGCAGCAGCATTGGCCACAGCCTGCTCTTCCAGCTCCTCCTGGGTGGGCTCTCGAGTCGTAACCTCTGGGCCTTCCTCGGCAACAACCTCAGTGCTGCTCTGTGTGACTTCTTCCTGTGTAATCACTGTGCCACCCTGAGAGGTCTCGGTTCCAGTCTGTTCTGCACCGTCTCCCTGAACAATGGTGTACACCTGGGTGCTGTTGCTGGTACCCTCTGAAGAAACAGGCTGTGGAAAATAGGTAGGGATGCAGTTTTTAGCCAGTAAGTAAATCTCAACAAAAGCAACAATGTATCTTAAGGCCTGTATTTGGAGTGAAAGCAAACGCCAATGTGAAATCATGATGTCAGATCAATTATTCATGCTGTCAATTTGCATAAGTTGAACATGTTTCACTCAAGCACGAATCGCAGTAAATTCTTCAAAAGGTCAAATCCGCTTCACTTGCACCTTAAGTATGAACGAGCCTCAAATGTATCTAAAGGGTGCCAATACATCTTACAAGTGAGATATAACCATTTCTCTAATCATACCTGAACTTCTGTTAACCACTTGCTGCCGAGGGATCCATTTTCGAGCACATTGGCTTTATACACGGAGCCAGGGAACCCAAAATGGGACAAAGGGAACTGGGCCTTGTAACAAAAGACCGTACTCGGAACAAAAGACCAGGCTGCTGGGCATTACCAACATTTTTTACTCTCAATAGTGGAGATAATCCAGCCTTGTTTTGGAACAGTATACCAGGTTTGGGGCATTTAGAGCAAGCGGATTACCACCGGGGACAAAAGCACTCCACCACCACAGCAATGAGCTACACAGCACCACTGCATGCTAATCTGGCCCATATTGAAAAGAGGTCAGCAGCGCACTGTGCCAGGTTCGTGAACAAAAGAAAGTTATATCACACCGCACAATCTGGGTTCTTTTTACAAGGCTGCAGGCCTGGCTGAAATACTCGGGTGTCAATAGATTTGTCTGTCAGATTAGAGTGGCCACCAGACAGTAATTCTTGTGGGTGTAAATGTCCATTAATTGAAATGATGAATTTTTGAAGAATTTTGAAAACTGAACATCTTGGAAAAGACCTTATTATGTGCACTGCATTTTTCAAACCACCCGGCAGCAAGTGGTTCATGCATTCTGTAATGTATCACACAGGGGATGATACAGAGATGAGACTGTTATAGTAACCTAAAACATGTACAGGAGCGACAAGGTCCTTCAAAAAGCAAAGTTAAACACCAGACCATTCCCTCACCTGTGCAAAGGAAATCTGGGATCCATCTTGAGAGACAGGGATGAACTGTTGGCCTTGGCTGTTTTCATACACAATGCTGTTGCCGACGACACTCATAGGTGTTCCAGTGTTTCCATCATTTTGCATGGCCACCATTAAAACCTGTGCCGAAATAACAGTGCATCACACTGAGAAATATAGATCCTCTTGACAAAAAATGCATCTTATGAAATTGGTCGAGTCACTTTAAGGTCGTTTGTTTCCTCAAGGTAATGACTTGTGCACATCATTCGCAAAAAACCCACAAAAACGGGACTGCCAAATGAAATTGCCCAATACCTGAAGGCAACTAAATAATGGTATTAGGCCCACTCACGCTACAAACTTGTTGTGCTTGGGGTGCTGTCATTTGCAAAAAAATGGAATTTTGTATCATTCGCCAACACTGGCTCTGCTAAATGATTGTTGGAAAAACGTATTTCAAATATTATATCCATTATGTGAAAATTTTTTTTTTAATTATTCTTGCCATAATCCTGTGATTTATTGACAAAAAGTTGTTTACCTGTTGCTGTTGTTGGACCATATTGCCGTGCTGGTCAACATGTTGCACCATCACCATCTGCTCTCCCTCCATGTTCTGAAGACTCTCAATGCCTGTAAGTATAAAATAAACGGGAGGTAACACTATGATACCATTTCTATTTCAGACAGTTTCAATCAAATTGGACAGATAGGGCACGTGTTTAAAAAAAGAAAACAAGAAGAACAGAAACACTGAAATTCAGCACAAAAATACTTGACGTAAAGTCTGCGGCTAAAAGTTTCTTCAACTGTATAAGTACAACACAAAGAAATCAGTTGACAAATTACCACGCAAAAGTAAACAAGAAGGGAAGCTCTTCATTCACTTTCCCTTTTTTTATGTACATCTTCTTCATGTTTGGTCGAAATTGTGCGTCATATTGATGACAGAAATAAAACCTCACAGAATGAGCCAGTTCTGTATTTCAAAACAGTAAAGTCATTCGTGGACAGAACACATGTGTGATTCTGCGTAGGGCCCCGCTGATACGGCAGACCTCGCAAGTGCGGCCATCAGGAAGGGGACTTGAAAACATTGAAGAGTGAAGACGAATGGAAATCAACTCTGGCTAAACAAAGAGATTCAAGGAGAGGAGGGAAGCATAAGGAACGGACTTAGTATAATACCCCAGGCAAAAATTGGACTGGGGCCATTGGTGGGAGAAAATAACAAGAGATTCACTGTGGCCAAAATAACCAAGACGTGTCAAAGGGAAGGGTTAACGTACGTCAGTTGCTCTCACCTTGTATGGTGATGTTCTGCTGTTCAGCTAGCCCTGCCCCCTCTATGCCTTGGATGAAGGCCTGGCCCATGGTGTCTGCTGCATCTGCCACTGTGACTACTGGCTGGCTCTGCTGGTTACCTGCATCTTGGCTGGCAACCTGACAGGGAAGAAAAAACACCAGGTTCACTCAAGTCCAGTTTGCATTAGAGTGCGAAGAGATCACAGATGTCAGTCCGTGACATAAGGGCAAATGTTCTGCAATGCAAATCTGCAGAAGTTGGATATCGGACCTCTAACCCTTTGCCATGTCTGAGCCAAGTATAAATCAGCCTTTCACACTGAAAGGTCTCTGGCAACTTCTTGGACAACCATCACTTGAGCTTAAGGAAGGCACACATGTCACCACAAAATTGAGAGTGCAGCCACAAGGCAGGAAGGCATTACCGGCTGTGTGGCAATGTTAGCCGACGCATTGGCTAGCAGCTGCAATGTCTGGGTGATATCCATGGCTGCTGCATCCTCCCCTGAGGTTGCCTCCATCTGGCCCTGAGGAGCCTCCTCTCCACCTTTTGGAAAAACAGGAAGCAAGAAAATAATCAGTCTGCAAACGATGTTTATCATAGTAACTGTAACAGTGATCACTTCAAATGAAATAACACAAGCTACTTCAAAACATATCACGTTATTTTTGCATGTGGCTCAACAAGAGCAAGTTGTGGCATACCCAAAGGAAATCTGAATTTCAAATCAACAAAATGTTGTTTTTGGTGGCTTTCGCTGGAGCAGTTACTACTAACCATGTTGCTTGACAACCTCTACTAACTGCTGGGCCACTGCTGCCTCTGGATCCTGGCTAACACCGACTGGCGTGGGCTCCTCTCCTGAAATCTAAATAAGAGATAGAAAAAAATCCTTTTGTCTGTACCTTTCTTGATATAAAACAAAGTTACAGTTCTTAAAAAGGGATAAACCATGCAAAAGGGCTCTTTCAAGATGACAGTGACATGTCTATCAAACATGTTCTAGATCAACGAACTTCAGCGATGACATGTAAGTTGGGAAGTGCCTACAATGAAGCACAATGGTCCTGGAACTGAGCTCTACCACATGAACATCAGAACTGATTCTCCCAGACAATCCTGAAGGGGCATTTTCCTCATGAGTTACGATGTTTAACCCTAACCCTCCTCAATCCTTCACCTGTTGGAGGACTGAGGAGTGTTAGGGTTAATGTTTATATCAGCCTGTGGGACTGACACTGGTAGTTTCTCCCTTCAACACAATTATCGAGGAATTGTTATGAAAATCTCCCTATCTAAATCTAATATGCAGGAAAAATAATATGCCAACTCCAAAAAATGCAATTTTAGGGGAAAAAATGAAAAAACTAACACACTTTTTTAGTATGCCATGCCATATTTGTAATCAAATAAATAAAAATAGCTAGCCAAAGTTCAAGGGATCAAATCCGCTGTAGAGGTGGGAAGCTGGGCTCTGACATCCCAAATACTTTAAAATCCTCCAACAGTTTCAAGTGAATATTGAAGACTCTAAGGCAGTCAGTATAACCAGGGGTGTAAGTGGAATATAAAAAATAGATTAAAATAGCTGAAACCGAAGCACATACGTGGGGTCTGGGGTCCACCTAAGTGACCAAGTGAACATTTTGAAAAGCAGATGCTCTGTGGTGCATTTGACAGCCTCCTGGTGCAACCATTGGCCATTTTTTTCTTGAAACTTAGGCTATGCATATTTCACTTTTTCTTCAAATTTGGCAGATATTCCTGAAGGCTAAAACGAGCCAGTAACAGGTATAACAAAATTGTAATATCAAGGTTTGTAGAGTAAGTTGGCCCTTTTCCCGCCTGATTTAACCACGTTTTCAAAAATTGTTTGAAAGTCCATACAAAACAATGCAAAACCGCACAATAATGCATGACACAAGAAGCCCTCTATCAGCGAAAGCGAAAATTTACTAACCTTATTTCAAGCTGCAAATTTTCAATGAAATGTGTGCTACCACGATTTACAGTGGAGCTTGTTAGTCACTCTTCCGCTCACACAGGAACGGCTTCAATGACTCTCACTGACACATATATTTACATGAATATTGATATTTCATTGGCAGCCAATCACAGCACAATGACCAGATGGTCTGAGGATGCTGTTTACACACAAGGCTCGCTCTGCATACACAAATTTGAATACACTGTGCACACGCCATGTACAGTGTTTTACAGTAGATTCTGTCACGTGCACTACAGTGCTCCAGTACAATTTGGTGTTGGAAAGAGGAAAGGCAAGTTTGACCTGGCCGTCACATCACGTTGGTACAATTAGAAAAAGAAGACAATGAAAAATTAGCACTTGCGCACAAAAGAATTACAAGGAAAATCTGGCCCGTCGATGACAAAAAACGTGGAAAATGAAATTTGGCATATTAAACAAAAAAGCAGAAATCCACCAAACAGCGGAGCTTTCACATCCCTGTATAACAGTTCCTAACAAGGTCATCAAGGTCCTATACTAACCTGCGACGGCTGAGCAATGACAATGTCCTGCGGTTCTACGGCAGCAGCAGCTACAAAACCCTCTTGGCCCTGCACAGCCTCAGGAGCAGGCCCCTTGGGTACGGAGGCTTCACCTGCTGGCTGTGTCACTTCAAGCTGTTGTTGCTGCTGTTGCTGTAGCACAACCTGCTCTGGTAGTTCTGACAGGGTGACGGCAACTGCCGCAACCTGTAAGTTGATTTTGTTGACAAATATAGGGCAGGTTAATGCCACAGAATAAAGTCCTTTTAATTTTTATGCCACAAAAATAAAGGAGCTCTCTGAGTCACTGTACAAACATCTACTTACCATTAAAACTTATGACTTCAATAATTTTATTTAAGGTATATTCCGGCCATCAAAATTATCATGTAGACATGTATCAAGAAAATTTAAGCACACAGAGCCAAACTAATTTGAGGGTTTTAAATTTAACAACTCAAACATATTTGCACCCCCCAATAATGTGTTTTGTAACAAGCAGTTGAGAATACCTGTTCTAGTTGGTCCTGTTTTGGGGCATCCCCTGAAGGAGCAGAGGCACCTGCAGTCGTTGATGACGAAAGTTCCTGGTTGAAATTCTGCAAATAGGTCTCCAACACATTAATGGATGCAGCTGCAGCAATGCTGTCAGCCGCGGCAGAGTTGCTGCTAGTAGCTGCACCATCGCCGAACTCTGCCACAACAGCGGCAGGGGCTTCAACCTCAGTGCCGTTGACACCTGGTGCCTTGTTTGCTGCGGCAGCAGTCTCTGCTGTGGCATCCTCAGGAGGGACGTCCATGGCGGGGTCAAATCCTCAACTGAAGACAACAAAACACAAGCAGGAGAAAATAGGACACACGCATTATAGTCAAATCAGTCAAGAAGATGATACAGAAAGTGTAATATTTCTAAAACATACATGACCAGAGACAAATCTCTTAACATACATTTTGAAAGGAGGTCCCGTTGTCTGGTTTAATAAAATTAAAGGTGCAGGAGTGTCCCAATAACTTGGAAAATTTTTATGGACTTTCGTCACGAGCTGAACAATGTTAAGAACTATTTACCTTGTTACTTCTTACATGTTACTGCACATGTAAGGTCAGGAAATATGTAACAGAGTGCCAAAAACCATTGCATTTTCTCAACTCATTTTCTCAGTGTACTAGATTAAAACCAAACTCAAATGCTTTTCAGAATCAGCTTTCAAAACACAGAGCTCAAGAACATCAATTATTACACTAATTGCAGGTCAGCTATTATAATCTCTAAAGTGTATCGTAGTTTCACCAAAATTGACAATCATCCTTTGTACTACTTTAGAAATTAGATGTAACTCTAAAATCTGAATATGTATGAATGACATTAACCCTAACCCTCCTCAATCCTTCACCTGTTGGAGGATTGAGGAGGGTTAGGGTTAACGCACTGTTTCCAAGCATGACATTTATGTTCACGTGTCCTGCAATAAAATCCCGTCAGGCAGTTTATGAGGGTGAAGTCCAGTGTACAAAATTTCAAACTTAAAAACATATCACTGATCATTTTGGTGTGTCTGAAGTAAACCCAAAACGGTCAAAAAGAACTCTAAAATTTTATGAACTCAAGCATGGAATTTCAGGGCAAGTTCTTAAGCCATTTTATTGTAAAATAAACTGCCTATTTTGAATGATGAATTCATGCCTGCTGTATTTTTTGTGTGAATGGTCCAAGTTGTTTCGACAACTTTAGCCTCTTTCCCACCAATCCAAAGTTTTCTTGAGGCAGTAAATTCCAATTTCCATGCAGTAAAAAGAGTTAAATATTCGCCGACATCACTAGCTGCCTTTACCCTACAGTAGTATATCAGCCATTAAAAAGCAATGACATTCTACAGGGTCAAAATTAGCAGGGAAAATATCAACGCATTCACTTAGAAAATTTAGACTTTTCAGATATGTATCATAGGGTTTGTGTACAGGGTGTCAAGCGATGTCCACATACATGTATTGAGCTCTTTACCAAATGGATGAAGATGAACATGATGTAAGACAATTACCACAGCAAGAGTCCGTACACAGCACTTGCAGTGTTTTCTCAGTAAATGCTTCGGAATTTTCTCAACTAAATTTTACTTTGTAGGACATTATCACTTTCTGATGGATGTTGGGCCTACATGAACATTATTTTACGGGAAAATCAGTATAGAACTCTTTCCATTACGATGATTACAAGTGGGTTTTCATAGTCGTATAAATCTAAAATTTAAATTGTTATCAATGGGGTATAAAAACTTAAATCCAATAGAGTTTGGGGCATGCCACTAATTTTCCCTATTTTACAACAAGTTTGTCCAAACCACAATTACTTTAAAATTATCCATCCTTATGCCAAGTATGTAGTAATAAGCTAACATATTTTACAATAGACCTAAGCCAAAAAGTATAAGTTGAAAAATATAATGGCCAATAAACTATCTTGTTAACGCATGGCAAGCACAACAAAGGCCACACCCTGTCTGACTGTAGTAAAATATGGCTTGTCAAAAAGGATTTATGGGCAACAGACACACAAAAAAAGGGAGGTTGATAAATGGTCTGCACTTTATAGTGACAAGAACACAGCCGCATATTTCCAGCAAGAACACATATCCATAGCCAACGGCCGCAAGAAAGTGGCGCTCTCCGTCCGCCTATCGTCCAAATTTCGACAGCGTCGTTTTCCTCTCTCATTTGCATAAAGCCCCTGAAGATTTTTTGAGCCGCTTGGGGGCGCAAGGTTACAAAACAACGGCGAAAAGTTCGCAAAAATTTTGCTATACCGACCGTAAATAGTAGGAATGATATCTGAAGAACCTGTACATCGAAAGCTGTTGAGAAATCGTGCCACGATCGAGGGAGAAATTCAGTGCAAAATGAGGAGTTCGTCGTCACGAAGGACAACCTCTTGGATCATTTGCATATATCACACAAGCTACGGTCGGCAAAATCCCAACGACGTCTGGGGGCGCTAACCAGCTTCGGCACCTTTTCGTGAAAATTATTCAGAAATACACTATACCTTTAATACTATGGCAATCTCTGGATATGAATTTCACTATTTCCAACAACAAGTCGGCTCAACTCTGCTGGATGGCTGAGTATTTCGGAGTAAAATAGCTCCAAAACGGCCACAGACAATGGCGCCTTTGCGAAGCAAGATGGCGCCCTTCGAGTACGCATGCCCGTTGACTTAAAAGGTTGCGTTGTCCCGACGACACTTTGAGGCTTATTTATTTTAAAGATGTATTCGAAAATCTTTACATAACATATCAGTACTCAATGACAATTCAAGAACATCTGAACGAGTTGAAATAGTTTATGTAAGTGTAGAAAATTGTGTGAATCTATGGCTCATTTGGGTTAAAATATGGCAATGTTTGGATAATGCTGCCATGTCACATATATCAGTCGTCGGGCGAGGATAGCGACGTAGCACTTTGTATTCATGACGCGTGACGTCTGCACGGTACAAGGCACTACGGTACGGTATACATGTACATGTACATGTACATGTATAGGTACTGCAGGCGCGCGTGCTGCGAATGAATAACCAAATAAATGAATCAGTAAAACATCATGATCACAAAAAATGCAATGCAACCACCTCCATATGCAAACATTCAATTTGTGTAGCTGATTAAAAAAATAAATAAAAACGAAGAATTACCTGCTTAAACTAAACAAGCTTGAAAAAAAATCAGTAAATACCTCAAAAGTGGTTTATTCAGCGGTATAAAGTTGGGAGTTTTGATGGGTTGAAAATTTTTATGAATGATGTTTTCCCTGTTCTCGAAGTTGAATTGTCTGAAAAAACCCTGAGATCCCAAGGAGAGGCTATTATGCCAAAATTGCTTCGCTTGTCCTCCATCCTTTGCCCGGCTCATGCAGGCCGGCGATGGGCCTGCAGTTATGCAGTAAGAGATAAGACGTAATTTTGTCGAGCACTCATTGGACAGAATTCATTTGAAAAACACGGGTCTACATTTAAGTACCTGACGCGTGTGCACAACATATGGGACATCAAGTAACCCACCGTGAGGCCTTGTGCGTCAGATGTTGTGACGTACATTGTTTTTGTCTCAAAATTCTGTGAAAGATATTTGCTCTTTCCAGGTTGGAGATGAGCAAAGCACATGTACATGTATATCGCAAACACTGGAGAAGCATAATTCGCTATATGAGAATTTCAGTAATGCAGGGAGATTATGACTTACTCTACCACCCATTCACACCCCCCCCAAAAAAAAAACCTGAAAGAAAGCAGGAAACGGCTGATATAATTCGTACTATATGTACATTATTTGTTACTGTCGTACATGTTTATCTCACAAACAAAAAAATAATCATGACAGCTAGCTGGGTATGCTTGCACGCGACGAGCACATGCACTGCATCTGTGGCAAATTAATGTCCATTGGCAAAATGCAACTTCTGTCTGTATTTTCCCTCCAGCATCATTCGGACCCTGAATGATAGGGGTATAGAACCAGTGTCGTCATGCAAAACACCTTTCTTAAGTCCTACGCTCAGTAAATAACGTATGCTTCACTGCTTTTGCAGCTCTAATAAATTCCCAAAGAGCCCGACTTGGTTTCCCTGTTTTGACTGTAGGCCTGCATCTAGTTCCATTGTTCAGAGAACCGTTCTAGGGCTCCACATTGTCGTAGCGGTTACTGTTCACTCAAACACAGATCTTCCTTAGGAATAGTGAAGGTTGACCACTTCGTCAAGTCTAAAATTTGCTAACATATATAAGGCAAGACATACCGCGAAATTCTGATAAAGCTTTCTTTCAGTCGTGTCATCCTAACACTAAATGTTATTTGCCCCCCCCCCAAAAAAAAGGGTCGGAAAATTTCCGGAAGGATTTTTGCTTCCAAGATTAAGCCACTATACTGACATTATTTTGCTTGACCGCAGTATGAAAATATTTCGAATGGAATAAAAATTGAAATAATGACCAGTAAGAGAACATTTCAAGAAACTATTTGAGGTCATGGGTTTCGCGGGGGGGGGGGAGTAAAGCTCTTTTCGGGGGGGGGCTAAAGGCTCATCAGCAGTACACTGATAAAACATCAAGTGTACGGGTGCAACAGTTATAACAGTGTAGGCCTACCATCAGGTTTGTCGGGGTATTTAACGATTTCAAGCGAACCAGTGATTTCCTCCTTTCTTTCTTTTCCTTGTTCAAAAATTTTGTCTATTTTCCGGCGCTGGAGCGAGCTCCCTGGTTGTGTCAAAGTTGGCAAGGTCAGCTCGACAAGAACAGTGGGCTTGGCCGCAAAAGATTCCCCGCTGAGCATAGAAGTGGGACAATAGCTCCGCACAGTTTTGGAGCCATAGTTTGGGTAACATGGCTATATATGTAGTTTCCGAGGTGGAATCAACCTCATATGCAGCAAGGTATGAGACGGAGAGAACCCCCTGCTTTGTGTTAGTCATTGTCTCGCAGGAATCTGGGGAATTATATCTTGGGGGGGATGCGTTAAGTAACAATAGTCTGGAATAGTCTGGAATGTTTATAGGGATTGGACATGTTGGGGGGGGGTACCCCTCGGTCTCATTTCTTGCTGGGTATAATCAACCTCGGTGGAGATAGCTTGGACTGGTCCCCGTCCCTCTTATATAGGGTCCGGTAGCTAGCTGCAGTTTAACGTGCGCAATTAGCCCTGTCAATTTGGATGTTGAATGTGTCAATAGCAGTGAAACATATTTCAGCAAGATCGGAAAACAAAACAAAATGAAACAAAATATCTATGCTCACTATTAAAGCCTCTGCCAACCACATGCGTGCTGATTTAATTTTCAATTATTTTTAATCAATAAATCATTTTGTGACAATTTATTTCAAATCAGTGGTTATTGCATTAAATTCTAAATATTTGAACAATTTATGGTGAAGTTGTTTTCGGTAACGAAGAAGAAAAATCAAAATATGCTATCTCCCGCTTGATTTTTGCATGTACTGAGCCGATGTCGTTTCCTCATTTACATACACCTGGCGGGATGCTGCCGGATTCATTACCCACTACCGGTCCGCGTAATTTGTTTTCCTAGGAAAGTTAGGAGTAAAACTTGAGCCCAACATATACCTTGACGCTTAAGTTTCTAAGTGTCCACTAACCTGGATGAGCTTGCAGTTAACCACGCCCATATATTATAAATACCTCTAAACTTCCTAGGAAAAAAAATTATGCTACCGGTCCCTATGTTCGGAAGACGTCTAGAGACTCTGTACGGGAACGGAAACCAGTCTATTTCGATGGATACGCAACGCTTGGCGCAAGCGTTGATGGGCATATGGAAAGACGCCTTAAGACAGAGGAAAAACACGCGTGATCACATAGAGACACATTGCTCGGTGCACGGAGAAGAAAACCAGGCTGGGCAGCGATCGTTTGTGAAATATGACTGACAAGATGGGTGACTACCGGGCACAAATCATGGTCGCCACTGACGAAAAGAATTTAACATTTGGTCGCATATAATCATAAAACAGTCGCAAATGCGACTGTTTTGGTCGCACGGTACAGCGCTGCCACTAACCCCGCATATCCGCTTACAGAGGTTCAGACAGGGTCAGACCCTTCAATGCAGGTTATATACCAAGCTGCTGACACCTGTGCATTTTTTTTAAATTACGCGTCGAGCGTCAGATTATTCCCCCCATCATGATCCAGCCAACTGCAAGTAAATCCCCGTACTGTTAAGAGTCCAAAATATTGATCATTCGCACCCGGCGTTCGTGGTTAGCTTCTCATCATCGACTCAAGTGCATGCGATAGTGCAGCGAGGTGTCAAAAGCAGACGACATTTTTTGAGCAGTGGCGCAAACGCTGAGGTCATTGATTTCCCGCCAAAATGTCCGCCGCCTATTGACACTTTGATGTAACGGCGTGGTTATGGATAGATCATGCACCTAATTCGCATTTTTCGGTTCATACCTCCAGTCAAGAATGATGATGATGGACAGGTCCAATCATTAACTGAGGCCCGGTGCATCTGCCAGCCCATTTTTCCCCCAAGCGCCTTTGATGAAGTCTCACCAAACCGGCACAGTAAATTCGTCGAAGTCCTTTCTGGGTAAGATTGGCCTACGGGTGTAGAGGTAGGTTAGGTGATGCTTCTCATAAAGAGACAAGTAAGTCAAAGTTGTTGAAGGAGGAATGAGGGATAGTCAGCCAGCAACGTGACGACCTTGATGGATCACAGTAAAAAAAAAATAATAAAAAAAAAGGCCTATAACCTTTTTTTCATCGGCCGTATTGCATGCATCAGGTTAAGCTAGACTAGGCAAACCTGAAATTTAAAGAAATATCGAGAAATGCACACCTACCTGGAAATAAATTGGGGGAACCCTTTATTCTTGAGCTCACACTAACCATTGAAATCCTGGTAGGAAAAATTTAAACCAACTTTTTGTATAATGATTGAGAATTGCAAATGAGTACGGGGCTTCAGATGAAACAATCATTTTGCTCACACTAATGACAAAGTTCATGACTGACAGGAGTCCGATTCGCGGAACAATTTTTGGCGGCTCGACTGGATCCTGTAAAGTAGTTGACTCAACCCAGGTGAAAGGCTAATAACATTCGTCGCTTGGGTTCAAGGACAGTGTATCTTTACATTTTACAATAACGAAAAGAATACCAGGCAATCCTGGGGCCTACCGAAGCGAGCCCACACGACCACGCAACTTTGACATAGCGCCCTCTATTGCTAGCAGTTGGCAAGGTAAAAGTTTCCTGGCCCACGTAATTACGTAATGAGTCGGGACAACCACATGCGTGTATTATATACGTATTATTTGACGTGTCCTAAAATGCACAGTTGCATCGTCCCGACGGCGAAAACAAATGAACATTTTTATCTGACGGGTTGACCATCAAGTCTATTGCAGACTGCACGTCAACTTTTCTCAGAAAATAAAAGGCTCCATGAAATGTGGGAAACTTACATCATGTTTGGACCTTTATTGGAGGGTCTGACTAGGCCCTATTATTTTAGAATTCCAGGCAAGTTCAGCTTTGGACAAAACACTCCCTCTTTAAGGAAGAAAACCTCAGAGAGAGTCTGTAGGCCTACATTTAAAGCAGAGACGAGCACACCCATGTCTTAGAAATGCAATGGTGAAGTGGGTTTCGGCCGACAAAAGAGGCACCGGGGTGTTGGAGGATGTCATTAATTAAGGCCGCCTTCTGTTACGGTTTTTGTTGCAGCATGTAGGCTTTGTTTTTGTACAGGGCTTGGGACATAATAAAGCCCTGCTCATTACATGGATTAGTTACAGAATCACCCATTGTTCAATTTGGATTGGACAACATCTTCCGAACATTAATTTACCCGGCAAGTTGGCCTAAACTCTGTAATTTGTATAGCTCCCCCAAATCACAGCTTTTTCAGAATCATAATTTCACACAGTCAGGTTTTATCCCCAGATGCACTGAAGTTTGTGAACACTGTTGTAAAGCTATCATGTACCATCAGTGATGTATCCAGATTTGGGTGAGACATTTTCTTTTCCAAATGAAAAAAAAAAAATTGACTGTCATTTTTAGAAAAAAAAAGTACCCCCCCCCGAGCAAAAGCCTGGGTATACCACAACATCCTCTTGATCATTGTATTGTTAAAGCAGTTGGCTATCAAACTTGATCTTATAAATTAACTTAAGAATTTTTTGAGTGGTTTATTTGTGAATGATTGCTTTGAATAGGCTTATTCCATCAGATCAAGATTTACCATAAAACTGCATAATTCATGAACATTTGAATGTATTTACGAAATTCATAAACAAATAACCATACACAAAAGATTAAAAAACCAAATCGAAACTGAAACAAACAACGTCTGTTTATAAATATCCATAAAGTTGTCCTATTTTTATTTTATTAGTTAAACCTCAGTATCACAAAATATACAATGTTCCACTAAATGCTACATCATACATGTATACAGTGCATCTACAATACGTGTGGGCCAGTGCAGCGTACTACCGGTATATAGACCATCGTCCTCTGTATTTTAAAAGCTATAGTGCGATTTGTTCTACATGTGTTGTTCCTACAGATAGATAATACTGTTTCCATTTCTGATACATTTACACGATGGTATAGCACGCTCAGAAAGAAGCCTAACTTGGCAGTCCTTGAAATACAAAAATAAGCATATGTTGCTAATATCCTGGTATGCCCAACAATCTTGGGGGGGGGGGAAGAGGGGGAAGGAAAGTCCAGAAAAATAACCGTGGACATTTAATGCATGGGCTGTCAGGCAATAATTAGCAGTCAGTCAACGATAATCCTCACCAAATGCTCAGGTGTTCCCCGGGACCTGGGGGTTCTACAGTGCACATTCATTTGGGTGATGCGCTTGTGGGGACAGACAGCACACGTGATGGGGCTGGGCTGGCCTTTAAGGGGATCATTTCCTTTGGTGAGAAAATCGGAACCAAGTGTTGTGCCCACAATGCTTTCGGTCCCCACAATGTCTGAAATTTCAACACCTGTAGTCCCCATAACCCGGCCGCAAGAAAGAGTGTTCTGGTGGGCGCCTCCATTGATTTGTGTTAGGGTGATAATCCCGGGCTGGGACACAAGGTCTAATTGCTAAAATGCTTGATAAGAACAAAATTCAGAAGTTAGGCTGAAAACTACAGATTGAATGACGGATGACAGATTAAGTGTAGTTGTGTCCATTCCACTGCTTCTTAAAACTGGATTTTGGGAACCATCCAAAAGTGAAGATTATGACTGACTGACCAACTTTTCAAAATTAAATCTCTTATGTCTATATCATCACCATTCTTAAAATCACCACTTCCATGTTTGAAAGTTTTGAAGTGGTACGATTCAAATACAGTGAAACTGTTTTCTTGCTCCATGGTTGAGAAACATGGTTCTGCAGGAAAGACGAGCCTGATAAACACCAATTCAGGTATTCTTCGTAAGCATGAAACTTTACCCTTGACATCACCATGCAACTGTAAAGCCTTATCAATAAACCATGGAAATAACAGTTAATAGCTCTAAGAAGCAAGGAATTAAATGATTATTTCACTTCCACAACAAAAAGCAATTTAAACACTTTCTTCAAGGAAACTCTTCAACTTCATTCTGAAACTGAGCAGAAACTCTGCAACCTGCATTTGTGTTAATCACAGTGTGAAAATTCTTATAAAAACAATATTCCTACTCAAACGGAAAAAAATGGCCGGCCTGAATGTATCATAAATGTCCAACTCCTGTGGCTGACAAAGTTGGCAGTATTATTTAGTCTAGTAGGCAGTTTTAATAGAGCTCTGGTGATATGCACACTGTACAAGTTCTGTACATTAAGACCACTGTATACACTCAAACCCAGGTCACAGATCCTTGCATCTCACAGTTATTTCGTATTGACGGCATTCAAAGTTACACTTATTTACATAAATTTACTTTCCTTTGGCTTGCTGTGGTCATCTGACCAGAAATATGGTAAATTTCTTTTTTTTTTTGCTGTACAATACAAAACACAACTCAATGCAGTATTCTTTTCTTCAAGCACACATATGCAAAATAAAGAAAAAATGAGCAAACTCAAATGCTGAAAGACTGTTACGAAAAAAGAGCAATAAATACAAACTGAGTAAACCTTGGGGAAAGCTATCAGCTGATTTGTACATATTTTAAAGAATACTAAAGCAAAGTATGCCTTAACTGTCCAATTTTGGCCGTTAGTAAAACTTCAACTAAAATCTGTATCTATCTAGTGCTAATAGTCGCATTTTCAAAAAACTGCTAGTAGTACATCTTAATACTGCATACTGGCAATGGATGTCATGGCAGTGCACATGAAATAGTCGATAACTATGGTGAGCCTAAAATTGCTACCATTGGTTCGATGCTCAACACTGCAGCACTCACATATCAGTACAGCTTAATACTGTGTCCACCAAAAACGAAACAAAAACCAAACAGTTTCTAGTATAAATACTGCCGGATTAGGTCTAAATTAAAACTAACATGCAAAACAAAGTTTATATCATTAATATCATGAAAATATTTGGGTTGAACAATAAATAAACGGTGACGCCTTGAAAAGAAAGAGCAACACAAAAACATGAGCCATTTTAAGTTCTTTACCGGTGGATAAAGTAGACAAATTCTTTCAGCTGAACAAAACAAAAACATTTTTTATTCTGTACAGCTGCAGTTTTCTGTTCATGCTGCATAGTCATGTGGGCTTTAAGCCAACAAGGACTAAATTGTCTAAATGCCATGAACTGGTGGGGAATCCAAGTCCACCTCTGTCCAGAAAAAGCGGTTTGTTCTTCATGTCAAAAACAGTGGGACTAAGGGCACTGATACACAAGAAACCACACAGAATAAGCAGGCTTTTACATTTCAACTTGCTGCACTGGGACAAGTGTTTGTGATATACACTGCCGGTTGGTATTACATGTACAATGTATCTACACATGATATCTTTAAATACGCTTATATACACACATGAACTACATGGAGTTATGTTTTAAATCTGACAGAGAGTAAATGTACACATCATTAAATACAGAAACACGTCTTTACTTGATGGAATTGTACACGTCCTCCAGTGGAAGTTTCTGAGAACTTTGGAAGGTTTTTGTTTGTGGCAGGAAATGTTTCGACACGAAAGACCAAACATAACAGATACACGTTGGTATATACAAATCCTTTCCACTAACAGTCTTCATTACTTGCTCATGTGCAATAAATATGTATACTTCACAGCAATTATACGATTTAAAAAACTCATATGATTTGATTTCTTGCACCATAAGCAACTTCAAAAAGATTTGTTGACATTTAGTGAGGGAGCTAGTGCACATTTTGGACAGTCACAAGTTTCATAATTTCTGTAAATATAAAGTCCATTAAGTAAACCACACATCCCCTATCTGTACACCAGGAAACAGAACTTGATTTTGCAGAAATATGGGCAGAACATAACACTAAAGGTTTCAAATGGAATTTAAAAAAATTACCCTGTCAAGGAAGACTTAATTCAGAACACTGCATTTTTCCTAAAATTAAAAAACAAACAAACAAAACACAATTACAAGCTTGCAATCGGCAGAAATCCCTGAGAAACTTAGCAATAAACAACTATAACTGAGCAGCTTCCTAAAACACTGCAAGCTAACTGGGAAGAGAATCAACTGGAAATTGCCAGGGCAGGTCTCTCAAAAACATTTGGCAGCCAGTACAAAATAGCCGAGTTATTTTTTTCTATTTCAAAGCAGAGTGTGGCAAAAGCGGGAAGGAAAGGAAATCAGTGAAATGATTAGTTTTTTCCTCAAAAAAATGCAAACCAGACGAGTTTTTGAAGCCGGTGATAATTTCTACCATCATTTTCTCCAAAAAGAAAGTTAAATTAGAACTAAAAAGAACCTGAAATTCAATTTCCCCAATACTTCTTGATGTCTAGTGTCTTGGTGTGATGCTGAAATACCTACGAAAAGATATTAACGAAATGATACCTGTTGTTTTAAGTATCTTCTGGAAAGCAAGTTAAATCGAAGTTCTTGGCTGAATTCATGTGGGCGTTGTTCTAAGCATGGTTTGGTGAGATTGAGAGCAGCGTTGCAACTGTCACAGTGACCAGTGACAGATTGCTGGCAGTTCAAGAGTAGAAGCCCCCCTACCTACATCATGGATCAGTCTGGCTTCAACGTGTCCCCAAAAATTGATGGGCAATTTTCGGGAGGGCATTGGCAAAATATGCTCCTGTTGGTTTGGGCAGCAAAAATATGACAGATGACATTGTAAATGTGTGGTTTGCGTGCCAGGGCCAGTAGTGGGAATGGCTCTCAGATTATTAATGATGACATGCTTACCATTTGAGTAATTCCCACATCCATCACTCATCAAGGTGAATTTTGTTTCCAAAGTGGAAGAGTTTACACTTTTCCTCCCCTTTTTTTATTTGTGTATGAAAATCAAATGTTCTCACCCAGCGATGACGAGATTCCAGGGGTCAAGAGAGTTGAATAAAAAGTGCAAGTGGATCTAGTCCTGTCATTGATGAATCTATGCCAGAAACTAGAGATAACTCCTCTGAAGGTTAAGAGATCTCTGTGGCCTGGAGTTAGAAGCACTTTGTAAACTCTAAGTTAAAGAGCCTGAGCACAATACTTCATTGTCTTCATTTGTTTATATGCAACCCCATTTGGCTGTTGGTCAGACCACTAGAGAAAACAATGCCATTTGTCTACCGGTGGCTAGTCATATGTATTTATCCTGCTCTTGTACTTGTATTTTTTATTTCAGGATATAGACCCTGCATATGGAAAAGAAAAGTGAATCAAAATGGCTTTCATGAGATGCAGGACAGTTTGATGTTACTTTTATAGATGGCTGTTCATGTACTTCCACGCTTTCAACTTGAACAACACTTGAAAATCACCCAAGATATTAACACTTTGGGGAACAATTTGTTCTGGGATTTTCTTTTAAATATTGCCAAAAGATAAATGTAAAATGTTACTATAACTTGTTTTAATGTTAATTCTTGATGTTCCAGCATGTCCTGTTTCAATTATCTCTCTGCTTATGGCAGATCATCCACTCATTAAATATAAGTAATCTACACGGTTAGAATAAGTTAACATTTACCAGTGTTAAGTATTGAGAATTTCGTCTTCAGATGTTACTGAGTGGTTTTACTATAAATATTATATACGCAATAAGTTATACAAGTGGCTGTTTAAAACATAAATAATGGTTAATTGGACAGCATATACATAGCAGGTAATTCCTGTCAATCAGTCTGATGATAACCCTGTGTCCAAAGTAAACATTTTCACTGTTTGGCGCATTGTCTTCTAGAAGAGTTAATCTAATACACACTTCGAAATTAGTTTGTTAGTAACGAAAGGAAAGGTAATTAATACAGCTTTTACAAGCAAACGTGTGGATAAACATAAAGAATGCATTTAATTTTAAAAATCACACACTCTGGTGTTCAAATACTGCAGCAAAAACACAGAAAAAGAACTAACAAAACGTTACAAGCACTTTAACCTACAATGAACAATTTGTCACTATCATAGTTGTTGATACACAAACACCTGTTCTTTTCTCTTCTTAGTTTTGAGAGGCTACAGACTCTGGAATCTGGTCTCTGCTGTCATGACTCAGGTCACTACCCTTCATGATGACAGAGTTGGAGTTCTCTGGAATGCGTGCATGTCCCATTGAGGAATGGTGGTTCTGGATGACCGAAATTTCGTTGGCCTTGGACATGGCAGCTGCATAGCCATTCATGATGGGTGGGGGATACTGGAAGAATGCCCCCTCGTACATTGGCCGCAAGCCAAACATGTCTGGCCGGAACATTTCGCTGTCCTTGGGGCTCCTCATGAGTGGAGCCTCCACAGATATGCGCCGCCCTCGCCGGGTGGGGCCGCCGTTCCACATGTGCGTTCCCAGGTGCACCTTCAGGTTGCCTTTGGTGGTGAATGCACGCCCACATATGTGGCACTTGAAGGGCTTCTCGCCAGTGTGGGTGCGCATGTGAATCTGGAGGGCACTGTCTGATTGGAACTGCTTGCCGCAGACGTGGCAGCTGTGCTTCAGCCGCTTGGTGGGAGAAGGGCAGCTGGAATTCGAAATGGAACGCTTCAGTGAGGGCTGGGATGGGGGGATGGGCAGGTCAGAGGGGTGTGGCTTCTGCAGGCTGGGATAGAGCTTCTGCTGTATATCAGGAGGGTAATTGTTATTATTTGGAGAATGCTGCTGTTGTTGCTGTTGCTGCAGTGGCTGGCTGCAAGGTAGTGCCAAGTGATGCTGACTGCTAGGCGAAGTGCTCTGTTGTTGGCTACCTGGGGACTTCATCTGACTACTTGGAGGTATCTCCTGACCACAGTCAAAGGGAGAAGATGGTCGCTGGGGGTTGAGGGGTGAGATTTTCTGTGGAGAACCAAGTGGTGAAGGAGGCAGCTGCTGCTGCTGGGCCTGTGGTGAGTGCTGTTGCTCAGGACCCAATGGAGATGGTTCCCGCTGGATGAATGACCGAGGAGATGTTCTCTGCTGCTGTTGTTGGTACTGGTGCAAGGCCATCTCAGCAGCAAAGTTTGAAATGCCAGGCATCAGCATGGGATGTGACGGTGGCTGCAAATGGTGCATGGGGTGCATCATCTGCTGCTGCTGCTTGTAATGGGGGTGTGAGGGGTCAAGGATCTGGGTGGGCATGTCTCGTATTTTGTGCGTCAGCATGTGCTGACGCAGATTGCCTTTAGTCGAAAATCCCTTGGAGCATATCTCGCACTTGTAGGGTCGCTCCTTTGTGTGGCTCCTATAGTGGATATTCAGGGCACTGCTGCATGCAAAGGACTTACCGCAATAATGGCAGGTGGTGTTGGATCCGTTGCTGCGTGTGGAACCATAGGATGCATCTGGCATCAACAGTCCAGCACTGCTTCCATTTAATCTACCATCACCCGGATGGGGGAAGCCCAAGGGAAACAAGTGGTGGCTGTTGTTGACTTGATTCTTCAGGGCCTCCAGGCTGTTTTCGCTGCTCCCTGAGGAAACCGACTTGGGGGTTAGGTCCAGAGCCCCATTGTTGTCCGTTCTGCTAGTGTCAATCTTGAGGGGTGCTCGATGGAGATTATTCTGTTGGAACTTTATGCTGTCTGGACGGTTCTTTTGCTCATCAAAAATGCGTCTGTGCTCACCCCTGTACTCGTCTGAAGGACCCCTTGGCTCATCATTTCTGCCATTCTGCTCATCAGAATTGATTTTCTGCTCAAATTCATTTCCTTTACCTCTACTGTCCTCCAGTTTGCCATGGAGCTCCTTGGGATGTGCTTCACACAGTTCATCTCGGTGTCGTCTGAAGTCATCTTGGTGGTTTCTTATATAATTAGGCTGAAGTTTAATATCATCTGACTGCCCTGTAAGTTCACTGGAATGACTCCTTGAAACACCACTGTGATGATTTACAAGTTCATCGAAGTGCCGCCTCATATCTTCTTGACTTGTTCTCGGGTCATCCTTGTGATCATCAGGACTTGGAGATGCTTGGTCAGATGCCAGAGAGCCTTCTTGGCTTTTGTCTGAGGGGGACTGAGGACCTGGATTAGGAAGACGGCCAATGAGCTGTCTGTGGTGATTCTCTGCATTGCTACTTGCTTGAAGATGTAGGGCTGAAGCTATGGAATCAATACCTTTTGTGTAGCTTGGCTGGGGTTCTGAGGATAGGGAGGCTGCTCTGCTGCTGTCATCAGAGAGGTAGGATGGAGGGGAGGCAGACTCACCTGTGGCAGGCACTCCTGGTGACTCTTCAACTTCCTTCCCCATCCAGTCCATACGAATTTCCTTATTTACATCAATTATCCTCTCCATGTGTCTGGCTCTGTCCCTCATGTGGATCTTTTGGGTGTGGCCCATATCTTGTTCGGAGGCAGTTTGGATTTGTTTGAGACTTCTTGTTTCATCTGGCAAGCCATTGTGGAGTTCATCTCCTGCACCTTCTGGTTCAGAAAAGCCTTCAGGTGAGGATTCCAGTTGAGAACCCATCTCATTGAGCCTGGCTGCCTCTTCACTTTCATCCTGGTCAAGGACCTGGTTTTCCTCATTCGACAGCTCTTCAGCAAACCTGTCTTCAGCATAGTGCTCAAATGCAGACAAGTCTTGGGGAATCGGAAAGCCCTCGGCAGCATGCATGCGGAGGTGCTGCTGCAGCACTAAGACATTACTGAACCGCTTTTGGCAAATGGGACAATCGTGGAACATCCTGAGAGGAGGTTTGGCACGATGGACACTGTAGTGTGTCTTCAGGTTACCCTTGGTGGTGAAGGAGCGCAGACAGACACGGCACTTGTATGGCCGCTCACCAGTGTGGATCCTGTAGTGCATTTGCAGGGCACTCTTGCAGCTGAGAACCCGGTGACAAATGACACACTGATTGGAGTCGCTTATCTTCTGCTCGATATTCTCAACTAACTTTTGCAGTTTAGAGGTCTCTGATGGCCGGACTCCTTGCTCAGCCAGGACAGCCAGAGAAGATGGAGTCTCCATTCGGGAAGTGAGAGTGGGGGCGGTGGTGAACATTGAGGAAGATTCAGACATGATTTGACTGATGGAGTGAGCAAAGCTTGAGGTCATTGGGGCAGAGGAAAATGTCAGGGGCCTTTCCGGAGTTGGTTGAGGGGACACAACAGCACTGGTATCTGATGTCTTAGGTTCTGATTCTGCCTTGGGAAGGACAATATCTGAGACTGATTTGGGACGTCCATCTTCTTGACTCTGCTGCTCAAGGGAATTGTCACCAGAGATACTGTTTGAGGCAGAGTTAGACCCACTGGCCTGCGATGTGGGTGTTCCAGAGTGGAAAGAGGTTGTGGCATCATTTGATGGACGACTCATGTCACCTGGAATCGTTGGAAGGGGAACCTGCTGAATGGATGGAGACTGGATTGGGAGACGCTCATTTGGCAGAGGAGGAGAAGGTGGGTGAGGAGTAGTGTCCATTTTGACATGAGGGTACCGATCCACATGCCTCTGGAAGTGCACTTTGAGGTTCCCCTTAGTGGAGAATCGGTTGCCACATATATTACACTTGAATGGTCGCTCACCTGTGTGAGAGCGAATGTGGATTTGAAGGGCACTGTCACTGCCAAAGACCTTGTGGCAGAAGCGGCACTTATGCCGGAAGAATGGATCATCCGAGGGAAATTTGGTGTCAAAGACCGCAACATTTGGAGGCTTCCCCTTTCGCTGAAGCATCATGGATGGTGCAAAGGGAAGCCTAGGTGGGGCCTGTAGAAGCTGACTTGAGGCTGGTGGCATGACGCCCTGCTGCTGCAACATATCAAATGGTGGCCTTGGGGAGGCCATAGGGAAGGACACAGGAGGTACAATAGAGGGTCGTAATGGCAGCGACGGCATCATCTGTTGGGGCAGTGGTCGAGGCAGTGAATCGAAGGGATGGATGAGGTGGGGTGAAGGCCCTGACGATGATGTTTGCTGGGACATTATCTGTGACTGCGACTCCACAGACGGGGTGAGGGGGGCTGAGGTAGTGGTAACTGGAGCAGCCGAGGTAACAGCAGGGGCATTTTTGATCTGCATAGCCAGGTTTTGCAGCTGCTGCTGGATATTTTGGATGAGCTGCAGCTGGTGAATGTGCTGTTGCTGCAGGTGGAACAGCTGGTCCTGGATGGATGCCATCTCTGGCTGATTGTGCACTGGATGTGGGAAGGGCCCCATGGGGAAGGGTGTACTCTCAAGACTCCCTGGTCTGGGCGGAAATACGGGGCGGCTCGACGGTGAACGGCAGTTCTCAACTGGGTGCTTCAGTTGGGTGTGCGACTCTTCATACTCCATAGAGTCCACACTCTGAGTTCTCCGCCTGTCTGGTTTGGAAGCCTTCAGGTCTTCCTCATGCAAGCCGTCATCTTGACCTGGCTGCTGCTGCTGGTCCCGGGGGCCATCAATTTGGGCTAAGTGGGCCTCCGGCTCCTCTGTCACAGATCGCTCCTCAAGCTCCTCTTGGTCATCATACGGGTCATCCGGCAGCTGCTGAAGCCCATTTAGCACCTGGTCATTATTGTTGTTGTGGTACACAGTCTTGGCAATCTCCTGGCCATACAGATTCTCCACGGACGGCGGACGGCTGCTGCTGTTACTCTCAGTCTGCAACTGGCCGTCATTGTTTATCACAACCACCACTGGTTTCTTGGAGCAGGTCTGCTTATGCTGCAGAAAATCGGAGGTAACTGAAAACTCCCCTCGACACTTCCCGCAGACATGGAGGCCTCCTATGATCACATCCTCATCTGTTTCTTCTGTGCTAGCAGTATTCAAGTGGTTCTCCTTGGCAGCACCTGCGATGAATTTGACAGAAATAAAAATGAGTTACAGGTACAAGAATGTTTATTGTTTAAAAGCTCAAAATAAGTTCTTATGTTAAGCTCTGATGACCCATCATAGGTTTTTTCATTTACAGAGTTTGATCTCTTAGCGAGAAACTACTTTGCAACTATGTAATTGAACAAGTCAAGACCCTATCTGGGAAGCTTTCTTTCCAATGCTCACAAATGGGTATTAAGAACAGGCAAGGCTTCTTTCATGACTGAAAGCTCACAAACTGATTGGAAGTAGAATGTGTTTTGCAATGTTTAAGTAGCAAAAAAGCATTGGGATAGCAAAAATGTATTAAACCACTGGAGAAATGCTGATGTAACTGGCCCAATATACACATAGTGCAGTGTGTCAATGATAAAAGTGATGCACGTACACAAAACAGCACTTCATGCTGCTCCAGATTTGTCCCCTCAAAGAGGTGAAGTGGAAGATTGATAAGGAAGCTTTAATGTAACCATCACAACTTCTCATGGACCATTATAACTATATGTACTGTGAGACTATCAACATCGACAATTTTCAGCTTTCCATGTTTTACTCTCTCAACCACAAAAGTGACAGGCGCCCTCATGTGAAGGTGTTTCAAGCACCACATCTATGCCTCCATCAAGCAAGTATTGCAGGTGTTTCGCTGGTTATTTCACATTCCAGTTTCTTTTTTTTCTCCAAATCTCTGCACAAAGAAAACCTGGGAAGGTTACTCAAACACTGCCCCTGTGTGCTTACAAATGGTGCCCATCATGTGCCAATTCATATTCTCGACTCCCCCCCCCCTCTTTTTTTAATTACAAATCTTCGGAGCACGGAATTCTATTAACTTGAACAAATTAGAGAATTTCCGTTTCAAGAGATGAATAATAAAGTGCCTTAAATTATTTTCCTCAGGGATTGCGGTCTGCCTAATTTCATTTCGGGATCCCTCTTAGGCTTTGCAACATGTTCATGGGGGACACTCTGTCCTCCGACAGGATGCCAATCAAGGAAAGATCAATATTCACCCTTAATCAAATTATTTTGGACGATTTGTGGAAAATACAGCCGTTAGAAGGAGACAAAAGAGAGACTAAAAAAAAAAAACCAAGCCTTGACAGTTTGATGCGTGTTTGTGGCAGCTTTGTTTTTCTAATCGTTAATGTGTATTCATCAGTAATTGGAAGCCAAACAAGGGGGGTGTTTCGTGTATAATGTGGTCTTTACTTTGGATTGAAACTAAAACTTAATACAGAGTTCTCATTTCAAGCACTCTTAAGCCTTCCCTATGACAAGAAACACACTTTCAAGGTAGGAGTATTCCCTTTAAATTGCATGCCCATGAGATTTCAGCCAGGGGATGTCCAGGCATAGTTTGCACACACTGCAGGCAATTTTTGGCACTCATTTTCTCGTGAAAGTGGGTGCAAATATATTAATCTTTGGAACTTGGATGCCCCGTTTTTCAAATAAAGGCATGTATAATCACGCTTTTCTCAAATGCTGGTTAGAGCACTATTAAACAAAGTACTGCGCCAAAGAGTTTGGGCACAGAGTTTGAACAAGTAGCCGGTTCGCCAAATGCATCCCGCAGTCTTTTGAATGCATGCTTCAATATTTTCCCTCCACATGGCCTGTTTGCTCAATACATGTACATAAGAGAAGCCTTATTAAGTCATTCCTGGATTTTCTCCCCCCATCTATTCATTCCCCCCTCCCGAACAATGCATTTTAAGAATGCAGGATTTTCTTGTCTGAGGCTTAATGCAAGTTGTTAAATGTCCAGTCCAAGCCAAGCCACCTCTGTTATGTTATGCTCTCGTGCAGCACAATGGGTCTTCGAGATAATTGTTACTTTTTATACTCTGCAGCCTTTGTGAAGTTCCACCCAAAATGACATCAACAAAGGCCGGAAGGCACCAAAAAAACAGCGAAAAAAGAGCCTTGACTCCCTTTTGCATACTGAAACTTCTCTGCTTTTCAGCCAGCTGACAAAAGCCAAATTGGCCAGCTATTTTTTTTTTTGGCCCCTCATCCACTGTCCACGCCTGGACACAAAAGTCTTCCCTTCTGCTCCGCTAGCTTGCAAATATTTCATGTACAATTTGCAGATGCCGGCTTAACCCAGGGGGACTCTGTTGACCACTTTTTTTCCCTTCAATTCACGCACTTATGGCCAATTATGAGACAGGCATTTTGGAGTGACAAACAGGATGAGCTATAGGGGCATTAACTGGGTTTTCATGCCCACAAAGTCGACTTCTTTCAAGAGGAGGGGGCAAAGACCCCTGACTTCAAGCTGGTAGTGAGGCAGGGACCACTGATTATCACACCATTCACCCCAATGACCACAATAATGTGTTTGTTCGGATTATTTTCACATGAATGCTCTTGTTACACAAAAGGTTTATCTATTTCCAACATTCACTCTTGACAATATAATGCAAACACCATTATTCAATGCAAACTTCTCACCATTTTCCCAACAAAATGCTTCATAAAATGAAACCTTGAACCTCAAAAACAAAACAGCAGTAACTCCCAATTTCGAGCTTTTCTTACAACACTGGAACTCATTTAATACAACACAAATCCTTGACAAAAGTCTGCCCAAAGAGGCTGAAATCAGCAGCAAGCCTTTGGTATCCATGAACCAGCCCAAGTCCCCCTCAAATTATAAAGAAGTCTACTTGAAAACATTGACGCTACAGAGGCCCCCCCCGTCATTAATATGCGACACGGCTGCCAAGTTGCAACCAACATTGATCCCCCTCGCTGCCTCTCAGCCATTCAATTTTCTCCACTCCCCGACAGTAGCCACATCTCAACCACTCAAAAGCAAACTGGCAAACAACTTGGTTTGTTGTGTGGATAACATTACCAGGGCTCAGGGCGATTTTGAACGCAAGGATCTTTCAGAAGGAGATATGTAAATGCTGTGCTTTAGCTGATCATTCCAAGCTCTATTGGACCCTCCCCCATGCTTAACTATATGTACCGCTGCATCTTGTTCCTAGCTAGGAACATTTATTTTTCATCAGGGAAATTTTTCATTTTACAACCTCTGTAAAGAGGTAAACAAATGGGTAAGTTTTGTTTTCATGGGCTTGTATTACAATTCTGTGATCTCCAAAGAAGTGAAGTGGTTGAAACCATTCCAAATGAAGGCTTAATTTTGGATGTTTGCGCAGGTATGGAGCCATAGGGCCTGTAAGTCCATGGTAACACTAGCAGCAAATACATGTACATGTACACATTATATTCAGCTGAGGCTCATCTTGTAAGTCTTGTGACTTTATAATAACTGAGTTGTGTGTCCAGATAACTCATTCCTCATAGGGTTGATTTACGGCATTTGGAACAACACCATGGACTTCATGTCCTTGGAATATGTCCCCCAAATTTCTTTTTGATGTCTCGAAAATGAATTGTCTACAAGATTCATAAGCGGTGAAATGTAGTCCCACATGATGGCTGCTGAATTCTGGAGTTTTTGACACCATCAATCAGCACGTTGAGGTTCTGCAATCATTCTTAGATGACACATGCTTCCAGTGAACAGTGCACTGCCAGGAGAGGGTGGAAATGCTGACATCCATAATGTGCACAGTGCAAGACATTATGCAAACAAACCTACGACCTCTGGTCAACTTCATCAAGGAGTGAATTAGCAAAAAGCACTGAATTCCGCACTAACAAAAAAATTTCAAACTGGCAAACAAACTCTGCAGATTGTCGGCCAGTAAAGCAATACACACAACAGGCCATTCTGGCTGGCAAACCAGGTTTTTGCTCAGCAGATATTATCCATGCTTAGCATAAGTTTGCATTCATTTGCTCACTGAAATTGGCCTCAGACAATTCAGCCGACCAAAGTGCTTTGAATGTGGATCACAAGAGCCGGTCATTCATTTGACCTACATGTACATGTACGATGATCATGACCTGCATGAGTGAATGTGCATGTACACAACAGTCACGGGGACAGGAGGGAGTTGGCCATCTTCACAGTACCATAATCAGTGGCTGGTGTTCAGATTCTGAATAGTTGGTCTTGTAGGAGGGGAGACGGACATTAAGCTCAAAACTTCTGAGTGAATTTCTTGCTTTAAGACCTGACTGGCCCCTCCCACACATAACGAGTCATGATTCATGGTACTAATTTGGAAGTTAAATGTGAGTGGGAGGGGGGGAAGCAGAGGGATGCTGGCTGTGAGAACAAGGTTGAAAGACAGCATGCATATGTGTCTCCGCAATGCAAGGCACTGTGCTTGTGTGCAGAGGTATTAACGTCAATCTATGGACTGAAGCCAGAACAGGATATTTCTGTCATCAATTGGTAATGATAAATAATCCAGATTTTACACAGTGCAAAGGGGGAAAGTGCTTCATAATGCTCCAGAAAGTCACAGGCAAAATAGGAGGAAGCAAGCCTACTGAAATAATTCTATATCCGGTCTTCGTGTACAGATGCGGCTTTAAATGTAACTCTTAAAGGAAAAGTTTATTTACCTTGGTGCTAGATTCAGGAATTTATGCCAAAAGATCGCACCAGACTCCAAAATTGACATGACTTCGGGGCAGTGGCAAGCTGTGAAATTTACATGACACAAAATCCTGTCCAGGGCAAAGCAAAGAGATACTCAATAGAGAGCCACAGGTGGTGCCAAGAGTGGGCTCTGATTCACAGCTTCCCTGTTCCCAAAGTCAAAAACTTATCCTCTCCCAACATGTATTCATCTATCCATCATCACCTGTGATTCATGTGTTGCTCAAGTGGGCTTGGTATCATTCTTATCTCTTAGGTAGCGCCAAAATCATGAAATGAGACACACCACACCCATCAACATTTTGAAGGGCATGTAAAGCGACAAATTCATGTCAAAGCAATGTGTCTAATAGTAACACATTTGGCAATTTAAAAAGAACTGTAACCAGCTGTTTGGTTTAAAGTTTTAAGAAAAAAAGAAAAAACATTTCTGGCAGTCAGAAAGAACAGCGTACATGTCTACTGTGGCCGATTTATTCATTTTTTTAGGGAGAAACCTTTCCCCTTCTCCACCATTTTCTTTTGTTCTCAATTGGTAATTCATCTCAACTGGTAATTCGTTCCTGACAGAGAGAAATTGTAACTATAACCACAATTTGCTTGTATCTACAGGCTCACCTTCATTTGTAATTGCTACTAGCCCTTTGATAATGCTACCACCAATGGCAGCAGAATGATTTGGGAGGGGGGGCAGATGTGAGACCACCAGGCATCAACCATTAATAGCCTGATCCATAAAGCCCCGCCCCATATAGGATCTACCAAAAGTGTCCCCCCCCCTGGCAAAAAAGTGGGGGGTTATTGGCCTCCTGTCTGCCACCTGTGGCTACCACTACTACATGTATCTGTACCATACCGTAACAGTTTGAACCACCTTCCCTGTATGTGTAGGAAAGTTGGATTTCTCAGACAGTTCAATATCAAGAAACAAAGTCGTAAAAGCACAAATGATTCAAGACAAGACTCACAGGTATGAATGAACAAACCCAAGCTTACTTTTCTGGAGACACTGCCCCCTTCCCATTAAAATTTTTGAGAGATGGCTCTTGATGCAACATGACATCGTAGGCTGTGCTCTGTCTAGCCACAAGAACTCACATCAGGACTGGGTGAGAGAGATCCCACAGTCAGCCCAGAGCAGGCATATCAGTCAGCAGAGCTGGCCCTGGCTGCCCATTCAGGTTTCCTGGCCAAGGATGGAGAAAATGTCAACCCCCTATACAACCTGTTCACACCTGTGTTTCCCCACTTGCTGAGCGGAAGAGGAACTGCAGAGGTGGGCCCCTTGTCAGCACCATGCACAGATGCAGTACACAGCACAGATGATGACTGCACTTTTTTATGGAGTGTTTTGGAACATGTGCACTGGGTCACAGTCCTCACTTGGATAGCCAGATTTAGTCTGAGGAAGGGGTATGACACCCTGACCCAAATGACCTTTTTGTATGACACTAAACACATGAATTTACTGTATGCAAACTACATTAACCGGTGTCCAATACAACTTCAAAGTGTTGGTTGATTGTCGGTACCCTTCTGTATGGCAACTCTTTACAAACCCAAGTTCCTTCCGAATAGCCATGCACGTATCTAAATGTTTGGTTTAATTACTTGAAAAAGTGCACTGTAAGGAACAAGAAATACAAACAAAAAACCAAAAGATTGGTGTGTTCTCACACACCCAGGGCAAGTTCAGTCCAGAGAGCATTGGAATGTGAATCCAATGGGGACGAGTCCCAAATCCGACAAGGCTTTCACACACCGATCCTGTGTAAGGCTAAACCAGGTGTGTAGCAATTCAACAAATTGATATTCAACAAATGAATTGATGGCATCGAGGACGTTCCAGAGAGGTTGAAGACAGTGCTTACCAATCACTTAACAATATCTAAATCTCATGTTATTATCAGTACTGCAAAGTCCTTCGCACTTCTGTAAAAAAGTCAGTGTACCCTGGACAAATTCCTGCTACTATCAAAAGGGCGCTGTCAAATCTAAAGGGGGTACTCATGTCAAGAGAGAGAGGGAAAAAAATCATGTGAAAATCAGAAAAGAATTGGAGGAGAGAAAACATTAGAGAGACAGATGATGAGATAAGTGAAAAGACAAAAAAAAAAGAGCTGATGACTGGATGAAATTCATCGAGTCCCCTCAAGTAGTGATGTGCGGTAACTCGATGACAGGAGAGAATCATCTGAGTATCTCCTGCCGGCCCTAGAAAAATAACAGTCCCGCGGACTTGAACCGTGGCTGGGAATACAGCCAGACAGTTACACCAATCACAATACGTGCAGACAATGTCACGGTGAGAGGATATGTGTGCCGTGCCCTGCCCGAAACCACCATGGAGGATGGGTGGGGGAAGGGAGGGTCGCTGACCCTCCATCACCGGGCATCTTTTTCTCAAGACAAGGCGTGTTTCTATTTTCTTAATTAATTTTTTTTTTACTTGAATGAATGAGAAACCTCAGGAATTGACACAATTTCTCCAAGTGTTATTTACACTTCTGCTGGGGATAGTTGAGGGAAGAACTGTGTCAGTGTGTTACAGTGGAAAAAAATGGGGAAAATACTACAAAAAAAGCCAAGGATGTGTACACAAAGCCAGAACTGTGGGTTTGACATTATCTCTGCCATCCAGTTAGGGACCTATCCTGGTATGTATCAATCCAACTGCCCATAATTGAACATGTTCCGAGAGTAAATCATTCTCTTAGAATCATATAATGTACACGCCCTCACCCTGACTTGATATGGTGGCACTTCAACTGTGAAATAATTAACACATGTTCATAGAACACCAGAAGTCATCACTGTAAACATTTCTGTTTTTTATCAGAGACTTGGCATCTGATGATCTAGGAATATTTTTATTCTCCCTTTTTTGATGAGAATGGCAAACAAAGTAGAATTCTTCTGTCCTTGTTTCAAAAGAATTGTTCCTCTTGGACGGTTAGAGCACAATTCAGTTTAACAGCCAAAAGACTGTAAGAAACAAAAAGAGAGATAAAGATGTGTAGTTATGTAACAGAATGGAGCCTTTAAGCTACAGAAGGAATCCCAAAACAAGTTCTTGAAAAATTCTGCATCAACATAAAATCGCTTGTTTAGACTGTTAGTGAATGACCCCTTGTTATATGAAGGGCAAACAGTGAAATTAAAGCTTTACCTGGGCTCTGGGAGCAAAAAACAAAGGCATTACATACATCCCCAGAAACCCAACCTAAAAATCTAAATAAATAAAGAGCTCACAGCCTACCAGAATGATACCACTTTTATAATTAAAAGCACTGAAGCAGAAAGGCTGGTCGTTACCTGAAACGCACTGATATGAAATGCACTAGGTTACCTTTACAACCACATGCAAGTGCAAGCTATCTTTGAACCCCTAATACTTTCAAACTTTGAAACCACAGCAAAAAGTCACAAACCGGATGGATTTCAAAATGAAACCAACCTGGCTTCAGAAAGGGGGGGGGGCATTACTTGTAATCAATCATGAATGACTGCTACTGTAAGTGACTGAACATGGAGGATGGGGTTCTGCAAGTAATTTTTGTGCGGAGGCCCTTCCCATCCGAATAGAGAGTCCGAGTCCTGGCTGGTCTCCGGTCCCCGGCAACGACCCCTCCAAAAAAAAAAAAATTTGCCCAATTGGGCAGTCATTCCCCCGGCCCACCACCTTCTGTAATCATGTTCCCATGGTTTGCTATTGATTTCGGCAATGCTTTTCAAGTCATCATTTCTTGCCTGCATATTTAGATTACTGGAGTGCAGAAGTCACAAAATCAAGGCTTCAGCTATCCCACCATACACGTATGCCCACTCAGTGGCCGTCAAATGACAAAACATCCAGTCCAGTGGGCGCATACATGTACATGCACCACCTCGGTTCCTGCACACTGCACCAGACAACATTTACAAAATGCACAATATACTGTACATGTACACATTACTGATGATTAAGATTAGATGTACTTTAAGCCTTCACTGTCCAATGACGCCAACACTTACGCTTTTCAGAACTGATAGCTGCTCTGAACAAAAGTAGTGAAAATAACAAGTTAAGGAATCAAGTAAGGTTCCCTTATTACCTGTTTAGAGACCAAGCAGCCCCCAGGCAATGCCAAGTTTCACGTCTGAACATCTACCACTGTAACCCATCCCCCTGTCTCCTCTCCCCCCAACCCAACCAGATCATAGAGGTTGACCGTCCAACAAAGGCCTACATGTACCCCGACACTAAACTCCTGGCGACCCAGGCTATAAAACTACATGAACTATTTAGCGCCTTACGGTAATTGAATAACTCAGCAGCCAGCACACACTGCAGGATACAAGCATTTAGCTCACTGCTCCTGCAGGATCCCTCCCCTGTGAACAATTTCCTTCCTGTCTGCCTGGCTGCTACACTAGCGGCTGCCCCAGGGAAGCGCTACTGTGTCGCTCTGACAGACACGGAGGACGACGGTGAGGGGGAAAGGGGTTTGACTTGCCGCTGTGCACCAGCTACACTATATAGCTGGGGAAAACAGCTAGGGGATGGTGGGGAGGAGAATTGGCTGGTGTGCTCTAGCCAAACCAACAGCGGGAAAAATCTTTTGACTACTGTTTCGTGAGAGCCAGTAATTACGAGTACTTGATCTCAAGACAAGTGTTCGTAAAAGTGCAAGAATTAATGGATGAAGTGACTGGATCGGCATATGCATGTGCATTCACGCTGACTTGATACCAACTTGAAAGCTGTGTATGTGAAAGGTATTTAAGAACTGTACATGTACATTTCAGTTGTTGATATCTGAACATTTACTGGCATTTTGAGGGTTTTGCTTTATGCAGTTTGACCAGCTTGCTCCAGATTTTCCTTTCTGCATAACCTTCATCGAATCTCAAATGTGTTCACTGATTACCAACGGAGAATTTCACTAGAAAACATCAGTTTCAGACTAAATAAACCAATGTAAGAAAAAAGTGCAGACTTGCGCTGATGTAAAAAGCGAGTCATAGTTTGCACCCTTCACTTTGCCATGAGGAAGTTGGGGGTACAAAGTGCAAGCACAATTTTGTTGGGAACTTGTACTTTTGATTAGTCACTAGTCAGACGGTCAAACACCTCCTAGAATTAACAAAAAGACAACCCCATCTTTTAACAGGGCTTCATCAGTCCAGTTCCGATGACAGCAAATGATGATGCAAAATGTGTTTTTCCATTGGCCACAAAAACAGAAAAATTCCCCCAGGCCTCTCAGCCAGTGTGGCATGCTCAGAACCACAAAAAGCATGCTAATGGTGTGTGTGTGGGGGGGGGGAGACAGTTGAAATAAGGGGGGATGGAGACAGAGAGAGAGGGTTCAGTTTGCCAGGGTGCCACACTGCCAGCTTGGGTCGGCACCCGGGCACAGTTAGGCAGTGGTTTATGCTGCAGACAATACAATCTGTGTATTACTGATATTGCTAATGCTTGGGGCTATTTGCTGTAGTAAAGCTCCCCCAACAAGTGCCTTTTCACAGCCAGTCAATACCCAGTCTGGTTGCTCAATGTGCCTCCCAGTCACTGCAACCATCACATTTTTTCCCATCAAACATCCCACCAACAAAACAATTTTCTCCTTTCTCTCACTCAAAAAATTGAGGCATAAAAGTGGCAAAATACACCTGTTCTGGCCATTCAAGGCATAAATGCCATTCAATCCTGGAACCCCTTAAAATGTTTCACACAATGCGGCCCTGGTGTTGATCTACTGTTGGGCAAGTAAGCGTGAAGTTGAGATACACTAGAGGCTTAAGAATGCCAGAAAGAGAGAGAAAAAAAATGCATTGAAATGACAAAATTCATTTCAGGCCCGTTCAATTACAAACACGCAGGCTCTTTCAAGGCGGCTTTTTGTAACAATTTTCTTGATCATTGGTCAGATTACAGGATAAACATTCAGAGACCTCAGACATGCGACTCCCTAAGCTGTTGAATAGTTCATTAATCTGACAAACTGATAAATGGTATATGAAACTGCATAATGAATTTGAAATAGAACTGAATGGATCTCTGCTTTACTCCAAGGCAAGGGCAGAATTAATAACACAGCAAAATTAGAAAAAAACGTCCAACACAACAGGGTCACTGTTCAGCTTCATTCCCTCCTTTAGAGTGATCATCACCACAACAAATTTATTGATTTGAAAACCCCCAGACATTACTGCCTGCAAAAGAACACACCTAGCCCAGATTTGACCATAAGGAGAGAAGAGAGAGATATAGAGAATGGGGGGGGGGAAATACAATAACCCTGGCACTTACTCAAGTAAAACCCCCCAGAAGTACGGTGTCAGGTGGAATGACATGAAGTCCTCTGACAGGCCTCTGTGAGTGCGAGTGTGTGTGAAAGTGTCAGACATTTCATGTTCGCGGGCTGCCGACCTAAAAGCTGACTGCCAATCAAAATCATTTCATGCATATTATCAATTACGCCACCCGTGGCGTGAGATCACTGATTTTTTTTCCACGAACACCTTCTCTCCCTCTACCCCAAACCCTTGTCAGTAGAGCAGGGCTAGTCGAGGCCCTTTGAATGGATGGTCTCCTGCTAGCTGATAATTTCTGCACATCAAGTGTCATGGATTAGGGAAGCGTAGAGTGTTTTTTTGGGGGGGGAGGGGAGGCCCCAAAAGGGCAAAAATCTCAGGCTACAGTCCAGGCACTCTGTCAACTGAATCCTCCTCAGCATAAAAAACTGTTCTTGAAATACTCGGGGAAAAAAGATGATTTCCTTCATTTTGATTATCACCTTCTTGTGGACACCAGTCAAGCTAAAGGCAAACGAACTGCTTTCCCGTATATGACACACCGTTCTTTTCTCTCAGCCTGTACTTCAGTTCAAGCTCACGATTGGTCATCTCAAGTGTTGCGTGATGCACACAAGGTCTACACACGATACGGTGCTTAGTGGTGCAGTCAACAAATTGACGTAACGAAGAATCAACGGTTGCATTCAACTGTGATTACGATGTACATGTATCTCACTGTTCGTCATTTATTCAAAACATTTTTTAATCCTCCCCCCACGAAAAAATTTGAAAATACAGACGGGACATACGTTCTGTGATGTGTAACCACTCTATGCCGCTTCCCAGCCAGAGGGTCTGGAATTGGCAACATCTGTGAAAGTAATCGTAGTGCTTGGATAACACAGCCTAGAGGCAGCAAATTTTGCCCAAATGATCTGACGCAAGGAGGGCACATGTAGCATGTGCACGTATGTATACCTTAACATACATGCACATATCTACAAACAACACGTGTGACTGGAAGCCACATTATAAAGCTTGAAGCATAACAGATCACCCCTTGGGAGCACTTTGACTTGAAAATATGAAATGAAAACTAAAATAAAGTTTGAAGGTCATATTAGTTTACAGTGAGTCACAACAGCCTCTCCTCTTTGGAGAACAGGGAATACTGACAAGGAAATCATCAATTTCTTGGCCTCCTTTGATGAAGTGCTATCAAAGTACACAGTAAAAATGCTGGGCAATTTTTAGCCCAACGGTGGGTACCAGGCGAATCGCCTAATTGTCGGGCAAACAGATTAACCTACCGCATTAATTCTCTCCTGATATATGCACAAACCTGTCTCATTTACCCACCAGTGGTTAAAAAAAAATTATTTGTACTACTTTTTTTTTTCACGGTGTTATTTTTTTTTTTTCAGCCCAGCAGTTAAGTGGTTCACCTGGTACTCAATGTTGCGCAAAAAATTGCCCAGCCTTTTTACAGTGTGACGATACTATACATCACAGATGGTTTACATAAAAACCTTTGATCCAACCGAAAATTATATTTTGGATTTATGGTACAAAATCCAGCACAAGCACATTTACAAATCTCTTCATAAATGTGTTCAAGTACTTGGGTACACCTGTTAATGCCCACCTTCTAGCCCATCATTTTATGTTTTTCAGAACTTTGTCACTGTCAAGAGCCTCTACCGGTACATAACACATGGGAACATTGTCAACAGGACATGAATGCTGAGTAAATTTACATGGATTATCTCACTGACAAGTGCTACCAGCAGGTCCTTAAATGCAGTCATAAAACACATCCCATTTCAGGAAATCTGTAATAAATTTGGAACATCCGATCAGAACCCCTGCACATTTCTCATCCAACAGAGCAGGACAAACCAACGACTGGCGGGAAAATCCACAAACGTTATACTGAACTGTCGTAGATTACATTCTACGCAATGCTCTGTGAGTACGTATGAATGCGACACAGATTTACAATTGGTTTTCAACAGTTCAACGGTACATGTAATGTATTTCAAGACACTTTCCCTATCCCCTTCACAAACCCTATAGAAACAAAAAAACAAAACTTGCTGTTAATGAACGGATGACTGGCAATTTTCAGAGCGACATTAAATCAATCAGCCACCTTCTTGTTTTCTCTCTCGGGCTCAAAGCCAAGATGGCCCCCCGGAATTATAAACAGATGGATCATAATTTTTCAGTTCCCATAATTCACACCTTTCTCTCTCTCAGTCCTCCCCGCCCCCCCTTTCTTTCGCCGTGCTGACATTAAGGATGGTATGAGTCACAGAGGAAATCTTGGGCCATCATGTGACAATATTATCACACCTATATCAGATGTCTTTCGCTTGAACTGCACGTGAACTGGAAACAGATCAGACAAATCCTGCAGCATAGGGCTCCCTCTCAAGTCGCCATAATTTTAGAAGAGAAGTATGGCTGAACAGCTCAACAGCTTTACATTAAAAACGTCCTCGTCAAAATCCCTCAAGTTCAGACTATGATAAGTGGGAATATTTGGGTTTTTTTTGTTGATTTTCCAGTGGGAAAACACTCTCTCGAATAAAGTGACGACACAATATATCTTTTTAATATGAAATGCGAGTTTAACAACAAGGTGTGACTTTCACTCTTTTCCTAACAAAAATGACAAAGGCATTTCCAACAAGGAAACAGCCCGAAAGGCAGCTTGTCATGGCCTGCAAACATTGATGACTAGGAAATGCAAATAAATCGTGTTTAGCAAAATGCTCCCAATACTGCCATTTGGCAACTCTGCCGTTTAACGCTCTAAACTCTGGGCTAATTTTCCAACATGTACACCAATGTATTTTTTCTGAATATGGTGTGCCGCGCCTTGAAAACGGTGACAAAGGAAAAGTGATTTCGGCCCTTGGAGTTAAACTAACATTGCCAGAAGAAATATGAAGGAAGCTGTCATCGGCACTCTTATTGATTAGTGTATGGTTCGAGGGTGTTTGATGGGCACTTTTTGTGGGGTTTCTAAAAGTTCTCCTGCCCTGTGCACATACATGTACATGTACGGGCCCTTACAACCTGTGGAATAAATCTGTTTTTCCCCCTTTACTGTTGCTATTGAACATGAAGGCTTTTGTGTGTATTTGTTTTAAAGTTCAAGATTTGAAAAAAGGCAATGTACTTCAGGGGAATTTTTCTTTCTCTGCTGTCAGTTCTAATATACAACTGTATGTACAACATCATCAACATCTAATGTACAACATCATAGGCAGTTTGCCTATGATGTGGAATTTGCAGGGAGGAAACATTTGAAAGTCAGGAGGTAAGGAACACGAGAAACATGCGAACCAAGAAACTTTCCAAGTACACTACATGTATGCTGTGGTGTACATACTTGCTCTTTAGTAGTGGGGACAACACACGCAGTGAACATGCATTTTCTTAGGGACCACAAATATCATGGAGACAAATTTCATGTATGTATATTGCCACAACTAGATCCCTACTCTCGTAACAAAAGAACTTACTCACTCCCCCACAACTCAGTAATTGCCTGTGCACTTTCACACCGTACAATCTGATTTTCTCAACCTCAACAGATGCATGCATACACGGTGTTTTTGACAATGCTCGGTTCAGTTATTTTTCTCTTCAGGTCAAGGGTCAAATGACAGAAATATTAGTTTTCCACTGTGTGAGTGTTTCTGGGTATATACAGCTAGTCCCATAAATAAATACCTTTGTATCAACAATTTGCTTCCTGTGAAAATGTAAATGTTTTCCACAGGACTACCTTGCATTTGACTGCCAGTAACCACTTGTAAAACCTAAATTATGTTATAGTTATGAGGTGATGGATTTTTCGCACTTACTGGTAACCCGCCCATTGGACCTATGACCTATCTCGGATGCACATCCATTTTTCTGTCTGAACATTCTCTAAATGACAAGAGTTCATGTAAACCTTTTTTCCTCTGTATGCCAGCAATGTTCTTCCCAAACTGTGTTTTTCTCTCTATCCATGACTTGATTGATTGCTGCCGAGAATGGATTCAACTTGTCAAGATGGCACAGGACTCCTCCATTCTCACATATGGGTAACCCAATTGGATGGACCGGACCACTTTGTTGGGAAACAAAAAAGGTGAGGAGCAATTTTCCCCGAAAGCACTCCTTTTGCTGAAATGACAGGCGGAGCATAAAACCAGATTCAATGACGATAACCAGAATTCAGCCATCTAACTAAAATGACAGGACTCTGGACCCAAATTGTTCAAAATATCTTCTGTTGGCACCTGTCACAAACAGTGATTTGTACCATGTTGCTGAAATTTCTCGTAAGATACTGTCAGCAGTGAATGACATGAAAGAAAAACCTCACAACCACCATTTTCTTACATGTACAACTAATCCAAAACTACCATAAATTCAAATCAGAGAGGAGGGAAATAGAAGGTTGTCTCCTAGCACTGTAATAGCAAAATAGACAAAATTTGTTGACTATGGTGTCATAGGTTTTCTCTAGGTCAACTCTTGCAATCAGAAGGTCAACGCATCGTGATTTATTGGTAATAACCGTTTATTTGTAAAGTGATGAAATATATTCAGGAGGCATATTTTTCTTGGTCGAAGAGACAGCAGCCCAGTGGTTTATGTCACAGCAGGCTGTTCATTTCGATGTTTGTATATCTTACCAGGTTCATCCTGTTTTCCATCAAATTAACAAACATTCAAAAAAAGCAATTGCTGTGGTCTCCGAAATTTGATTTAGGGCTCTGAACTCTCTGCGGGTGTCGGATGACACCCATCACATTTACACAAGCATCTTTCATCTCAGTCAAACCCCCAAAATTCTAACAAGCTGAAGAAGCCTCGCCTTCAAAGAAGCCTTTGGGCCGAAGCTCTCAAACCAGCACAGGTGAATGCTGCGAGCAGAATAAGCCAGAGCGTTTGAGTGTATACACACAATTACACACTGCTTTTGGCGGCATTCCCACCTGATGTTGAACCGGGTCAGAAGTCAAAGGTCATTACCCACCCTTCTCTTTTCAGTCCCTTTAGTGAGACCGTGCATCACAAGATGTAACTGTAGTTGTTTTGATATTGCGCGACTGGGAAATTAGAGGAAATGATTGTTTTTGCCTGTGGCAAATCATGCACAGCCGTTATGATTCTCAAGAAATGATCCAGAGGGAGAAGCAATCTTGGCTGCAATTTAAGGGCGGTAAAAAGTTGAGGAGACCAACAAATTAACCCCGACTCTTGAGAACATGTAAGGATACTGGGATACATGCCACTTAGAAAAAAAAAGACTTCATTCGTATATTAAACATAAATGTTCTGGTTTAACCAGGCAGGAGAACATCCATTCTACAGAATTTTCTGTCCTTTTTTGGTATCTCCAATAAAGAGAAATGCAGTCTGATACACATGCATATCGCCAAAGGCAAGCAGTTGGACAGCTAAGCCGTTAGTGATTGTGCCGAAACGGGACAACACTCAAACAAGGGACACCCGAGCCAATTTCAAACCTATTTCAAACTGCTTCAGGGGAAAAACAAGGGGAACAATTTCTAGAAGCACTATGTCAAAATGATTAGGGAGCTCCTTCAGATATCCTTTCTCCTGGGGCTTTCAATTTTTTTCTCCCAACCTCCGTCTCTTATTTTTCTTTTCAGGGGGATAGTTGGCTGCAACTGTAACCATTTTCCCCTTAATGCTTATCTACCCAGGGGGGACAAAAGGGAAAATTGCGGGCAACTTCAGAATATGAAACTCATAACTGTACCAGCAGAACCACGTTTTGTTTCACAGTACACAGGAAAAGGCAATTACCTCACTAACACAGAAATCATGCCTGCTCTGCACCCGGCACCACACGAGAACACTTTAGAATAAAGATTGCGATACTCAACATGAACATATCATTCAGCTCACTGCATCCAGATGAAAAATCAGATTTTTCAAATCCCCAATCACCACCAAATTTTCTGGTTCAGATTTTATCATGACCTACAAAATGGGAGGGGGGAGTTTCTGAGCAAGTGATATGGGCCAGGCGTTTCAAGAAAGAACACACCTATGTAAATGGCATGTCAAGTTTGGTTAATTCAAAACTCGGCCAATGTGTACGAATGTTCACAAACCATGTTCACTGCTGACTAAGCGAGTCCCAATTATGATCTTTTTTTTGCAGCATGGGATTAAAGCCTGCACTGTCACTCCATATTTCTCGCCTGCTGCGTTGCCAGCCATCCCCCAAACACACAAAAATTGAGTGCAGGGACGAAAAGCCGTCACTGCGAACAAAAGCCCTCGCTATAAACAATCATCCACTCATATTTCATTCCGCTCGCCAATTTCATATGTTTGTGCCGGCCAACAGAGGGGGGAGGACAGTCCTCGGCTCTGCATGCTAAAGGACTGCAAATGTATGTTTATGGCGCAGCGGATACGATACACCAGTCGCACTGCACTAAACCAACAAGGGGCCCGGCGAAAAACGAGGTCTCGCACACATGGCTCTTTATTACAGGAACCTTAGCTGTGTATGACAATGCAAACACGCCGCATGTAATATATCAGGGGATATAGGAATCTGACTGGACTACTGAGAAGGCTGGGATTGTGCCAGTGAGCGCTGAGCTGCATACATACGGCCACATGAACGGCGGGTTCCACGCTGTCACTTTTGTTTTGAAGCAGTACCAGCCGCTCACTGTGTGCCAGGGTTTTTATTTTTATTTTACCTGAACAGGAAAACGTGCTTCTGGTGTTGCAGAACAGAAAGAGGATGTCCACAACATGCCACCTACATAATGTATTAGGTAACCTGAAGATCCTCACCTATTGTTTGCCATGAACAAAGCAACACAATTAACCCGCTGGTTTTCACAGTATAAGGTATGATGTAATGCACAATCAGTCACGGTGTAAGCTTTACTACAGTATTTAAAAAACAGCCAACAAAAGGGAAAACGTTGAAATATCAACTTGACCTGCTGTTGGGGAATGAGATAAGAACAACATCCAGAAAGATTTCTGTTTGTCATACCAGAAACAGATACGGTCCTGCATTTACAGTAGATCCTGCATTAAAGTAACTCTGACTGATTCACTTGAAATGAAGATCAACATTTGAGTCATGGTATTTGTGCCACTGCTGCCTTCCCAACCTCCAGCAAAAGTCCAGGCCAAAAAATGCCATCACAAAAAAAAGGGCACAAGAACAAGTCAAGTTTACAAGTGCAAAAACTTCTGACAAGTGAGAGTGAAATCGGCAAAGCCCAATGCCGAGCTTTGAGGCCATTACAAAGAGGGCACAGGAGTGTCACCTCCTAATGTGCGGGTAACCCGAGCCAAATCCCTCAAAGTTAAGGCAATGCGCCACAGCAAAAATATTTATGATCCGGTAGCGGCCGATGATTGAGGGGGCATTATGAGGTTCTGGAGACAGCAATGGCCGGGGGGACAGGTACAGACAAGAAGTTGGACCTCAGCCTCCAGAAATAATTACCAATTTTTGGGGGGCAGGGAAATTTCCTTGGGAGAGAAAAAATGTCGCCATGCAAAATGGGTCCAGGTCTCGCAACCCAGTGAAAAGAGTTTCTGTTTTCTTCTATGTGCGTACAAACTAAATATAAGATAGGGAGGCAAGCCGAGCAGGGAGATAACTGATGGAGAAAAGGAAAACAGGCAAAAAATGAATATCTGACATGTCAAAGACAGAAAGAGAACGAGACAGTTAAAAACAGCAGGGAGACTTGACCAACTATGTGTGTTTTACAAACACTAAAACTACCCCATGCTGTTATTTCTGTTCTTAACCACGGTGATGAAGGAGGTAGTGGAAGTCGGATAAAAGACTTGAAGAAATTTGCTAAATTTGGACATGATCAACAACAACTCCGGAATGAATGGCACAGAGGTGCAACCACAGAGCAAGGAAGAGCCAGACAGATACACAGATCTTCCCCTGCATCCACAGGGAGACGAAGATGGCGAAAAATGCCCGAGAAAAGTTGACAGAAAGCAAAGAGAAAAACAGAAGACAAGCCATGATTAGACAGAAAAAAGCAGTGAGCCAAGGCGTGCGACAGACTGTGGATGATATCTATCTTGGGCCCAGGCAGACACAGACAAAACAGCCCGCACTACAGGGCAAGCCATGCAGGGTGGCAAGGGGGACTGGGAGGCCAGGATAGGAGTAGCATGACGAGCCCTAACAGGAGGGGAAACTGTGGACTGTAAAGTGTAAATCAATTTCCTACTAGGAAGTGCCTTAGTGTGAAGTTGAACCGGGCAACCTTTCCCCGGGGAACATCCCCCTCCTGATGAGGGACCTACACCCTACAAGGGGGGAGCTCACTCCACAAGGCGAAGCACCAAGGGCTGAGGGGAAAGCAGGGTTTACACAATCAGGAAGGCAGGAGCAATAAATCCATCAGAGATTTTGCCCACAAAATCAAAACCGTTCACCTAGCTTAATTAGACCTTCAAAGAGGTAGAGAATAAATCTGCTTTGAAAAAGAAGGGAACGTAAATTGCTGACGGAAATGGGAAAGTGGACCCCATCCAATTTGGAAAATGATTGCCCAAAAGTTCCTGTGCTAAAATAGAAATTTTCTTGAGTCATTAAGAGGAACTTTAGTCTAGAGAGTGAAATGTGAAAAAATATCAATATTCAAATATCCAAACATGGCTGTACATGCAACTCAAATATATAAAAATATAAACTCTACCCTACATTTAAAGGGGACATTTAAAGGGGGTAGCAACCAAAAAAGCAAGATTTTTTTCAGGAAAAGCAGATCATAACTATTGATACATTACAAAAAGCTGGAAGATGACAGGGAACAAACACTGTGCTGTAGAACAGCAAAGGGGCGAATAATTACAACACCATCAAATAGTAACAGGCATACAATTTAAATAGGGCCCCGGGGGATCTGACCTATTCTTGAAGATGATTGACAGCGGAGGGGACAAAAACCATCCACGCCGCCCCAGGCGCAGATCCCAACTAAGCATGAAATCAGGATCTGTCCGGGTTTAGAAAAATATCGCCGGCTTATAAAATGAAAAGCCGCCCTCTGGCTTTGTTTCCCTGGTCGTCTTTAAGACGGCGTGGGTTTATTCGACGTGTCCACCGCGGGCAGAAAATATGGCACACAAGCCGCATTTGGAGCAGCGGACCTCTCCACAGAATCCCCCTGGCCTACTTCTCCTGGCCAGTTTAGAAATAACAGTTGCAAACTTCAAGAATGCTGTCCCGATTTCTGAAAATGTTTTTAGAATACACACTTGACGGGGAGTCGCTAGCCTGTGCCTGGAGTCATGTATTTAGAGGATAGTTCAACAAGGGAACGTAATACCTGGGTCTGTCATTTTTTTCCCCTTTACTTTCCTCGTGTAACACTTCACTCAACGGACCTTAATAGCGCAGATTAAAACAATATTTGAGATGGAAGCAGGGAAATGGGGTACTCAGCATTTGTATTTAAGTAAAGAGGATTTTTTTTGCCCTTTCAAACGCACGGGGGAGGGTGCTACTGAATGTGTTTCAAATACTTGGAATGGTAGAATGTGCATGTGTCATCTAAATACGGGTTGAAGAGACGCATTCAGATTTGTCGGACATTAATGTTTTGGTCAAGGGAAATACATGCAGGATTAAGCTGGTTGCAAGTTGTGAATTACAAATATAAAATTTTCATTGGGTTTGTCTATCAGCAGGATTTACGTGCAAGATGCCAGCATATTATGAACATTTCATGGACCACTGAGGGAAACATTCACGCACATGCCTGTAAAAACAGCATGATTTCAAAACAAGGGAAATGACCATAAAAAATCAGAAGGAAATGACCCTCACCTGTGCATACAAAGGCAACAAGGCACAAAATGCAGTACCTGCACAAAAATAACAGATGTTCTGCAATCTCCATTTTAGCAGAGGGATATGTTACCGTATTGGGAACGCAAGTACTGGTGTTTGGTATTGTGCCAAACCTTGATATTCAAAGGCTGGGGCATAAACTGATTGGACAGTTTGCCGGAAATTCAAGGTACAAGGGTAATTTCACATACAAATATAGGATGCCAGAGTAACCTTAAAGTTGGGACTGTCTGAAATCAGGCTACTCCAGGATGACTTGAAAGCTGCAAAGGAGGGTGCTATGTACATGTACAACAAAAGCCCCTCACGTATGTTTTAGATGGAAATTATTAACTGCACATGTCCCATTTTAGGGTCATTTGCATATTTAATGAGGGCCATGAGAATTCGGGCCAGACAAGCAGCTGCTTCATTTCAATGAATTTACGTCCTATTTAAACTTTTTTAAAATAAAAATACCTACCCAAAAGTACTTTTATGGTAAGATAAGGCCTTTTCCTTATGTGTTTTGTGAAAAAAAAGGAGAAATAGTACTAGCATGGTCAAAATTAGTGATTTTTGTGAAAGCTCTTTTCATAAGAGGTAGCTTGTTTACGTTTTGATGCAATTTTTGAAGGCTCAAACAAAGAATTCAAAGTTTTCCTGGAGTTTTCAAAAGTGGGCTGTCATGGAGAAAGGATTGAAGGTTTTAGATTTGCTGACGGTTTTGCACTAGATTTTTTTCTTCTCGGCCTTACGAGTATAAGAATTGAGTGACTCAGGAATGAAAGATGAACACAAAATTACAGTAAGTCAAAATGAAGTTTACTATTGAAACTGATGTCTATCTTTCATTGTAACATTGCCAGGCAATGTATGAATTCACGGCATATAATGTATATCTCCAGTTTTACATGTACATGTACTATACACGCATGAACCGCATGAACATGTACACTGGCTCTGACGCATATTTTCCACATACATGTACATGCACATGTGGTACGTCGGTACGCATGTAACAGGCTGCAGTATACCGTGCACGGTACATGACTGGATTGGTTTTGTGCATGTAAAACACAAAGATTGTGCTGCGCAGAAATGTCTAGAATAACTTATGAAAGTCAAACAAAAAAATCTAGCAAGATAAAACTGATTGTATTGTGCAGTTGAGATTCTGGCCTGTCGTGTGCAATGTCTCCCTTTTGTTGGAAAACTTCTAAAATAAAGAAAAATTTAGTGGGAAAAAAAGACCGAGATATCGATTGAAAATGGAAATAATTTATCATGTTAGTAACCACTTTGAGGCTAAATTTCATATTTATGCAGCATTTCTTTTCTTGATGCTGGTTTAAGAATTCTAGAGCACACACAAAGAGTTTCAATGTGATCTTTCGTTAATTCTGAGCAAACGAAGTCTTAAAAATAAGAAGGCTCAACAGAGGATTGGAAAGTTGCTTAGGACAATTCTGTATGGTTCACGAGGGTCCGGTCAAGTAACCGCCGCGCACGGTCAAAGTTGTCAATTTCCACACGTCAAATGGGAGTGAAAGATACGTGCCCTTCAAACTCTGTATTGCTTGAATTGTAAAAAAACAAAAAACAAAACAAAAAAACCACAAAAATTCAAATAAAACATAGAACTATTCATACTTTCCTTGAATGTACGTAGAAATAAAAATAATGGCATTATTTTTGTGGTTCAAATAGTTTAAGAGTGACTTTCCTTGACAAGTGACCATGCCCCGTGTACAGCCACTCAGACTTACAGAGTTTTGCTACTGAATACACTAAACTTATATTTACTGCTTCAAGTAGATGATATTTTGTGAGGATGAGTGCAGATGAATAACTGACAGTCACTGCTTTCTTCTACAGGTTTCAAAACAAACAAAAAAGGCAAGCAATGCTGCACATCCTTTGTAACCAGTGACTGTCTTTTCAAATGCAAGACTGTTACGCTAACTCTAAGTTATTAACTTAAATTAACAAACAATGGGCACACTGTTCATCTACTACATCTGCACGTATGTAGGTGCAGGTGTGTGGCAAAATAATAGCCTCCAATGGGTCTACACAGAATGCAAATGGCAGCCGCAGAATTTAAGCAAGTTCTTTATCAATGATCAACTACTTGTCCATTGCCACTTGACATCATCCTTCATAAGTTCTGACCCACCAAAGTTACTCAGAGTAAGGATAGGCAGTGCTAAAGCTGCACATAAACCCTCAAGTCCCTCAAATAGAGGAAGGAAAATCTCAGACACTGAGATGTTGGCACAAAGTCTCTTGATTGACAGCAAGACTTGACTGGGTTGACAGACCCACATTTGATAACAGCCGGGGACCCTCTGAAATAGGGACATGGCTCTAAGTATCCAGTCACTACATTTTGATGATAAAATGACATCATACGACTGTCATCTGTCGTTATAACGGGCATAATTATCTTAAATTCCTTGTTTATTTAACAAAAATAATAATAAACATGCACCCTATAATTTCATTTTTCAATTCCTGATTTGACTTATCTTGTTTTCATATGTTGTGAGTTCAAATACATGTACTCTGAACCTACCTGACACGATGTGTTCCTTTGCCATTTTAAAAGTTCAGGGAGGGTTTCTTCCAACCAAAGCGGTGCATGGGTAAATGTGACTTCATAGAAGCCCACTCACTGTAAGTGTACGATAAAAAAGCTAACACATTGTCAAGGAAGACTGTCTATCAAAATAGTTGCTTTTCCCTGGCCAGACTGAGAACAATCCCTGCTTGGGTTTCAGACCTGGAAGAGGGCAAGCAGCTTCAACTCCTGGGAGACTCGTTAGGACCACACAGAACTAAGAGCCCAGGGATGTTGCCAGCTGGGTCTTCAGAGAGAGCCACGCGTCTGTCCACACGCAGACACTTGCTTAAGTTCAGAGTCAAGAGAAAAAGCTAAGGGAGAAACTCCTGGACAGCATTGCCAATCAGCGGAGACAACAGGACATGGTTTGGCTGCATACTGACAGAACACTCTAGCTCTTTCCGTACATGAAGCAGAAGTATGGAGTGATCCACTACTACAGGTTGTCAAAATAAAAAACATACCAGGCCTTTACACTTTTTCACACGGGAGAGCAAAACACAAACAAAAAACTAGTAGTCAGGATGTAGGTACCTGCGTGCAACAATGCCCTTGATTTCCTCCTGGGAAGCCCAGTTATTACGGAAGTGAAAGTATTCAACATTGGCACGCTTGGTCAGATGAAAATAAGGCAAGGGCAGATACATACAATAATGGGTTGCACAATATATAAGAATACATGTAGGCCCCTAGGGCTATTTGGTAATTATAAACGAGGAAGTTCAGAAGGTCGGCTGTCACTTCACAACAATACCAAGTCCAACCAACAATTGAAACTTAGTTTGCCAACCAGTCTGAATAAATCACAAGACAGATTGATGATGAACAAAGTGTAGGGACATTAACAATAATACTGCCAATTTATCAGACTATTTAGAAACCAAAATCAAATTATGATTGGCAAAAATCCAAAGCAGCAATGCCAAAGAGATTACGAAATATTGTGAGAAAAGGAGTTTTTATCCCACTGAGATAGCCTTTATGCTGTTCCAAAACAACTTTTCAACGCGAACATTCCTCATAAAATATCATGGGAATGAAAATGGTAAAACATACAGTAAAAAAACACACCTGCCAAATCAGCGCTGTTATTACCAAATAGCAGTGATTTCAACAGAAGTCCTAACTCCTGAATGATGGCAAGTAAATTACAAACTTGATGAGTTTTTGTTGGAAGTCTATGAAGGGAATTATCTTTAATCATCACTCCCAATCATCATTCCAAATCTGTGGTGAATGCGTTCGGGTGTGTACAATATAATGGCATAGCAACAGATCCAGGTCCTACCTGTGTGTGAAATTAAAACTTTAAATTAAAATTTACCAGTGATTGACTTTTCCATTAGCACAATAAGGATGTTTTCTTTAGCTGATGTATGTACCAGTGACCTTTCTCCAAGCCTACAAATGTTCTTTTCCAGTGTGCACATGTGTACGACAATCCCAATCCCATACCTACCCAACTTGCTGAGGGGAACAGCCTGTGTACATGCATCAAGCAAACTGGCTGCCCCTTCCGCTGAGACCAAAAAACCAAACATGACTCTGTACTTCTGCGAACAGAACTGTTACCAGTCCCCTGTAATCAAATAATAACTATCATCAATTGAGGGACTAATGTCCCACCACTGAATCACCTCCTGTGACAACAGCACCAGGTATTTGTAAGCAGGGATTCATAAAGCATTCCTCGGACCTTTGTGCTGCTAGGGGGGAAGAAAGACAGCTTCACAAGAAGTGGAGGGCAGTGATCCGGGTGATGGGGAGTTCTTTAACTTCCCTCCCCCATTCAGTCAACTTATCAATACCATTTGCAATTACGCCTTTAGAATTTGGTGTAAATAGAAGTCAAGCTAGGGTGGGGACAGACTGTGGGTGATCAAGTAGCAGGCAACCCTGTAGGAGCTAGGAAACGATACTATCAGAATTTTTCATACAGTTGTATATGAGGTGAGGAATGACAGAGAGATGAGTGCACCATATTTTACCACTTATGGTTTAAGTACATGTACATGTACTTGCTTTCATGTCCAATGCTGTGACAAGAGCCAAATGTACATGTATGTGCATACACTGCTTGATGCACATGAACTGGCATTCCTCATGCCATAGAGTAAAGTTTGTACATGTTTGCAGCAGTTCAACAACTTCAACACCAGTAGTCACCTTGGGTGGATGGGGGGATATGTTCCGGAACAACAGCCAGTCCTAGTTTTAAGATGATTCTGATGTAGATATCACACTACCACTTGGCAGTGCTCAAGAATCTCTGATAGGCGCCTTTTACAGTGCTGCTTCCACTTTTCTTCATACATTCACCAAATGATGCTATCCCCACTGCTCTGTGGGGAGGCATTTTTGTTTTGGCACTCCCCTGACAGTCAATAGTGATTCACTGCTCATTTCTTCCAGGACCCTTATCTTCTCCGCCCCCTTCTGGTTGCATGCCATACCCATTACATCATTCCCTCACAGGGGGGCCCTGAAATATGACACTGACCAAGGAATTATAAAGCTGGGGCCCCTACATCTGATACAAGTTAGTTTGATTTGCTCAATCATACCATGAAGAATGGATTCATCCTTGGAGCTAGTAAGAAATCCCCCCTCCCAAAAAAGGCTGCTTGACCAGATGGCATGGATATGGACAGAGAATGTCTTGGCCACACATGGACAGACAACAGGTGGTTATCTCTCGTTTTGATCTTTATTGTGACAATGATGGCCTTGCCATCTGAATGTGTCAACATGTGCTTCAGTAGCTACATCATGTACATGTCATGACCAGGTTGACAACTCACCAATGATATTTCTGATAATTTGAAAAAAATCTGCCAGTCTTCTCTAAGAAGTCACCAGGTAGACTTGATGAAATCAGAGACAAGGAAAAGAACACCAAGATTCAGAGTCATTTGGGAAATAAAGCTTGGGGCTGCAACTGTGAAACAATGAACCGGTGTAACAGAGGAACACAATCGAAAAACAATTTATATCATCAAAAGCACTTGTCTGACCTTGGGAAATGTAGAGGTGACATGGTGCTTTGAACCTACAAGAACATGTCGAAGAAATGCCCTGCTCTGGTGGTAAGGAGTGGGGATAGAAATGAGTCGGGCACACTTTATGACAAGTGGAATAAAACACAGGGTTTTGACATGAATGCATCCCCTCCTGTTGAAAGCAAGACATCAACATTCTGTCAGGAATGCCTGCAAAAAAAGCACTTTGTGACATTTAGACGATATAAAATCAGAACACTTTGGAAACTGGGCAAATATATAGAAAAGTACATGAAAGTGATTTATGACTATCTTCAATATTATTCATCTGCCGTCTGAATGCACAGCTACTCGCTCAACATTTGTCAAATGATTAATTCTGAAAATGTTAGAAATTTCCATTTTTTTAAAGGTTTTGCCTCTTACCAGTCTTGGATAAAGAAAAGATGACCAAAGCGTCACATAATTTTTCACGACAAATGAAACAGTGTTCATCGTTTTAGACAGTGCCAAAGTACTCTTACATAACTGCAAGGAAAACTGAACATGAGATTTGATGGACTTGGGAGAAAAAAGTCAGGGTATTGCACTTTCTAGCATGTTTCAGCAGAGGAAATGGATTAACCTTCTGAACAGCCCCAGCTAAAGTACAACCGGCATCTAAAAATGACAAAACATTTGGCCTGTTTACCACTGGAAAAAGTCCAAATTAATATTTAGGTGTACAAAGCCGTACTAGGAGGAAACAGAAAAAAAAGGACGGTATTTCCTGAAACACTGGGGGGGTCCATGTAATAGGAAGTGGTGGACAGGAAATGGAAAGAAAGAGAGAGAGACAGGAGGGGAAAAAATGACACCTCTGTGGTCAAAAAAAAAAGACAGCCAGGTTCTTATTGCCAATCAATTGTCTTCTGAAGGTGGGTTATGTAACGGTCATAACTATGGGAAGTAAGTAATAAGGTATGCCTGTGGTTATGGGGGGGGGGCATTCTGCTGGGTTGGTGCTTCCTAATTATTTTGCAGCTGTTGCACCTTGATGGCATAATATGACAGGACTGGATCATTCTTTGTGGTGGTGGGGTTTGGTAGAAGAGATGGTTACTCCTTTTGTCTCCCCCCCCCATCTTAACAGCTGTTTTAATGACTTTGAGAAGAATCCTGCTCATTGGTGTTAGCAAATGCCAACCCCATTTTTATGAATCGTGTTAAATTTCACTTGCAGTTTTGTGAACATTCACACATTTGTGTGCCACCATAGGTCATGAATTTTTTGGCCGTCACAATGGTTGTAGAGAGACCCAAGAATACTGGAGACCCAAGTATAATGATAATCTTCCCTTTGATAGTTTCCCCAGCCGTGGCCAAAGTGTAACAATGACCACATATTCTGGGCTGACAGTCCATTAACAAGTCAAATGAAATGGGAGCACCAACTGACAACATCCTATTCTGGACTGCACGTCGTCATCCTCCAGTGTCCCACACATGAGATACATGAAGTCCCACACATGAGATAATGAACACAGCTTACCAATCTTCGGTTGAAGTATTAAGCAGCATTAAGCTGGAAGGCAATGGGGGGTAATTCAACCACACCAGTTGTGCGTATTGATTGCCATTGCCATAGGAAGGACATTCAGGGAGGTTCTTCGCACAAAAGAGGCCGGATTATGCAGCTTGCTGCCATCTCGCAGTTAATCAATTTTTCATTCAGTAACGATGTTGAAATTTGACCCACACCCCCCAAAAACATGATACAAAGATAGTTGTACATGTATGTGTTCTCATTCCCCACCCCTCACACTGACAGGTGGACAAATACAAGGACAGTGACACAGGTGAATGGACAGGCATCAACTCATCACTATTACATGTAGTATCAGCACTCTTCCCGATAACAGCCTTTTTAGGGCCCAACATTCCATAATCTGTATGGTCAAATTTGTTTGACCTTGTAAACTATTGGAGAGAGGGAAAAAGGCTCAAGCCTGTTGCTTTTTGTCTGCAGAGAACTTTTTGAAGGCCCTGTTGACTTGAGCCCGGGAGTGCTTTCATGAATATCAGTGGGTAATAATGCATAACCTTACAGCAGATTAGTAAAGCCAACAAGACTTCTGACATAGCTGAGAACTGAGAGTCCGTTAAAAAAAAAGTGGCTCTTAGCTTGTCAACACCCAGCTCTCTCGCTCTCCTTTTTTGTGGCAGGAGCCTCCGGCAGTAGAAAAATTCTTAAGAAACTACTATCATGGTATTCCTTTGTTATTCAGGAACTTGAAAAGAAGTGAATGGAAACCTTTAAACTGTGGGCGCCTCTTGAGTTTGCAAGGGGATTAAAACAGAAAGTAAAGTTAAAAAAAGATGGTCCCCACACGGGATTAAAAATAAAAAGATCAGGCATGAATGATGAAAAGATATTCTCCAGAAATGCATCAGCACTGAATTAATCATCCTTTTGCGCAGCTGAAAGGAAGCAGTTACACAATGGGGTCTGGCAGGGACTCAACAATAAGAGTTCTAGGATTGATTAAAATTTGGTATGCCCCCCTGAACAATGAGGCCACTGACTATGAATTGTTGTTGTCACAATGTGTGGGTATGAATAACTGGCTAATCAATGCGTGTTCCTTGCCGATTGCCCATTACCCAAAGATCCACCACCCATTTTATGTCTCATGAATAGTCAGTCTGACCCCCCTCCACCACTACCACCACTTCCTTCCTGTGTCCTATTCCTCCACAATCCAAGATGTGACAATTTCTTTTATATTTGCAATTAAAAAATGTTTTGAAAATCACAGTCAACTTTCAGCTTTCACCTCCAACAGAAATTTGTTATACCACTTTTACCTGAGCATGGCGGGATTTGTGGATGAACTTCCATGCGAGGAAAAGAAACCTGACAGCCACCACTACAGGCAATCAAACATGAGCTTATTTAATATGGCCTTCCAAATGCAATGAGACTTCTTAAAGAAAGGGCAGGGAGAAAAATACACCATTGAGAAATAGACAAAGGCTGGGGTTCCATGGCAAATATTAAAGCCCTCTTTTGTACTTGTCTTTTCCAACGCAGGACTTATTATAATGGCATTCAGGAGGGGATCATAAAATCAATAAGTTTGGATGTTTGAGCAAACTTTCCACTTCCAAAGAACAGGCAGGATGCTGCCAGTGCATCCTGCAGATAATAGAAATGGTAGAGGTGTTTGCGATGGGCAAACACTGCTTCATTTACTGTGACCAAAACACAGTTTCCATAAATCATACTTCACCATCATTCACTGAGGAACACCTTTCAACTGTAACCATAGAAAAATGTAACGATTGTGAGTTGCACCTTGCATTTTCTTGGAGCAACTGTTCCTTTTCTCACTACTGTACATGTAGGGCCAATCCAATACTTTACCACACTGAACACTTGCTCGAACTGTTTGTACATGCTCAAAACTGGCTACACTGGTTACCTACACTAGTCGGTATTAATACTAATTTAACATAAAGAAACATGCTAAATGGATTCCATCCTCAACACAATACAGATTTTGCACACAAAATGTTTCTCCTTGGTAAAGATCTACAAAAATGATAGGCCTGAGGCTTCTGGACATGTGTGTCAGCATTATCAGGCCAAAGTGTCAATGTTGTGTAAATGCACCAAAATAAGATTGAGAAATATGCCGACTAAAACACTTTCACTTCCTACCACAATCAGCCTTTGCGACCTGACAGCTGCTACGCAATGTTTTCACTTTCATCCATGCCCATTTTAGGCACCAGCGAGAGCTACATGTACATTTGTGAGGGCAAGACAAAATATGTAAAAAAAAAAAAAATGGCCAGGCTGTATCGTTGGCTGTTGTGAAAACTGTGCCATTTCTAAATGTCCACAGGTTCTGACAGATACAAAAATGGATAAATCCATGCCCGTCAGCCATGAAAGCCCAAAAGATGTACATTAAAATCACACTGATATTGGCCAAGTGCAGACAATGAATGTGGATCTCATTATTATGGCGAGTTTCATCCCTATCCCCCTCCCCAACCACCTTCCCAAAATCTGATTGAAGATCCCGCAGATAAGCTCCATCTTGGCCACAAATGCATCTTCATTAAGCCAAAATTTGGAGCAGGTGTAATCACAGGAGAAACACACTGGGCTGCTGAGCGGGTGCATCCCCCTAGGGTCCATATTATGGAAACTGGCGGGGCTGGGAGGAGATTAAAGGGCAATTGCCTGACGATTTGGCAGGTTGCTGCCAGTGCAACGACTGGAATTTGGAAATGGGATTCCAGAAAATGCAGTCTGACACAGCCAGCTTAAGTACACATAGGTGTACATCATGTGCGGCTGCACTTGCATCTAACAGAAACAGAAAGACCCGATTGTGAGACTGAAGAGAACTGATTTGATGCAGATGTTCTGTATAATGTACACATACATGTAACTGGAATAGGCAAACAATTTCTGGGACAAACCATATGCAAAATGAACAAACTCTGACTGAGAGAAATACTTTGAATGAAAACCTGACTGACCTCTGACGAAATACCCCAATATCAATAGGCAAGATGATAGTTCTGCTTTAAACACATTTACTATTTTCATTCATCCAGGTGAAATTCCTTCAGCCCTGTATCATGTTATTTGTTACACAAAAATAAACTGTAGAATTCTCTCCAAATTAGGAGAGCAAAAAAATACAAACTTGCAACCGATTCAAAACATCAAATTTGCTTCTTCTTTTTGCAGACAACTACGCTGCAAGTAGGCAAAGTGCAGTAAATCTAGTACTTCCCCTGTGGAAATATTTACAGCGACAAATGCTCAAATGTGCACCACTTACTATAGGGTATTAAATGCTGCCCTACCCACCACATGCTCACAGTTTGGAACAGAGACGCTTCTTCGGTTTTAGGGGTACAAATGATGCCATTCCCTTTTCAAAGGAAGTGAAAAAGACAAAGTTCTGTTACTTGTTGACACCATTTTCTATATCAAGATCTTTTGTCAAGTGGCACTCGTCCAGATGCCACAACCATGTGACGGGACTAAGCACAATTTTCTCCGAACTCTAGCACAGACTTCTCATTAACATTACATGACTATCTGAAAAGTAAAGAGGGGAACTTGTTAAATGAATGACAGAATTTCCCATTCAGTAAGTCGCCAAATGGTTGTATTGAGCACTTTTGTGCGACACCACGTCTGACAAAGTAATATCCTCACAAAAGTAATTTTCCCAATTTCGACTCTTCTGGCAAAAACTTTGTATTCAAGCACTTTTGCAGTTGTTGGTAAAAATGCAATTTGTGCTTCAACTTTCCCAGATATTTAGGAGGAAGAGATGGTGGAAAGAAGTAATGGTGCAAAAATATGGAGATAACTTAACAGAGGGGAATTCTCCATTAGGTGCACACAACCCAACTTAATGCAGGTGAGTCTTTAACAAACTTTCATGGCCATTTTGTAAAAATTTCTCAAGCCCTCAATTTCTAAAGACGCTGCAACAAAAGGAAACCAAATACCTGCAACCATATAAAATATCCGGAGGGGCGATATGTAAGTCTTTCAATACAAACATTTCTTTTTTTCCCCCTCTTTCTTTCTTTTTTTTTGGTTATTTCTTATTCAATCCAACCAGCTGTGTCAGAGAATGCCACACCGAACAAATACAATCACTTTTTGTTTATATTTCCAGTGGAACAGAATCCATTCCCCATTCTTGTGGGCTTCATTATTTTTTAGGGGCAGGCCATACAATAAAGAATCCCGCTCACTCTCAGATTACATTGCCAGCATTTTAAGAGTTGAATTTGATTTTGAGCAAACACATAACGCATCTGTGGCACACAATAGCCGTTACTTACAGCTTTATGACAGCATAAATGCCCCCCAGTTGAAGGCAGGGTGCTTTTCAAACACTCATAAATTTGTTTATGAAAAGCCAGAGGGGCCCTATATGAGGCACAGGTTTGATTAATTTGTGTAGGTAGAGCAGCCGATCAAGAGTTGGGAGTAGAAGTGAATGTAGCATTTCCAAGAACAACGTTACTCACAAGGTCCTTTTACTTAGTCTTTCCTACAGGGTTACACATGATGCAAATGACCAAGTCCACAGTACAACAGAAATGGAAAATGTTGCGTTTCAACTCAACCCAAATGAACATTCAACCCAAAACTTGCTGAAACCAACAAGTTTCCAATTATTTCCTTGAGATTTTGTAAAAGTCTTCAAATCAGTGAACATGGGAAGTTTAGCCATGTGGAAAACTTTTAGCAATTTGCATGATCAGAGTCATTTAGTAGAAGATGCCTGAAAATAAGAAGCTCTATCTTATGACGAACCAATGGGAAACCAAATAATCCAGTGATGAGCCCCCAAAATACTTCTGTACAGTACAAATAATGAAAAGAAACAGTGGATAAAGGACCTTCTTATTAAACACAAACCACTTTTCATTTTGACAATACTTCAATTTCTGAAGCAAGTTCGCCTTTTCTGCTTTTGGGAGTTTGAAATTAGCTTACAAAACTTTTCAAAACACTCATTTGAACAAAAAAAGTCAATTTACAGATTAAGTACAAGTTGTATTTTCAACATTTCAAACATTTCACTGTACAAAATGAAATCTATTTTCACCCATTTATATTCTTCAGCAACAAATATAACACTTTAAATTCAGTATTTAACCACACAGAGAAACCTAACGACAATTTATGAAAATCTGAATTAAAAAAAGAACACATTGAAAGTATGAATTCTTCTAAATCATCAACTTGTCCCTACTACTGCGAGTACATCATACTACATGTAGCAGTCCTGAACCACAGAATCCCTGAATCTGGCAAAAATGTGGACTAAATATGCCAAAATGAGAAATGTTTCAGATGGTGCAAAGCATGCCGACTTGATGTTCACATTGCTCCACTGGAAAGAAATTATTAAGTTACAACCACGCCATAACCTAAAAATGTTTCTGAATGGAAGGTAAATGGAAAATTGGGGATACGGGAATCAAGTCCACTAAATAGCAAGATGTTACCTGAAGATTATGAAAATGCTCTACGGAGTTTCGAGAAGCAAGCGCAAAGGGTCCGACTTACGAATGAAAGATACCGACTTTTCTCTCAATAACTTGGGGCAATCCGCGGCGCAGATCCCCATTCAACACAGGACGAAATTGGCAACCTGCCGGTCCGAGACACCACAGGTTGCGGCCGTCTCCGGGCCGGACAGACCACGGGCAAGAGTGGGTTATGACTGGCAAGCCAGGAGCAGTTTACTGACTCCCCGGGAAACCCCAACTAAACATGGTCTGGCTACGCCGTTCATTCACTCATTGACACATTCACTGTCAAAAAACAGCAAAGGAACAGAAGGGTCTCCGACATCGCACGCACCCATGTGTAATATACACAATAATGTGCGGTATCACTGGATTACGGGAAGCTACTAACTAAGATCAGGCGGGGAAGAAAAAAATGATCAGAGGGCTAAGCAAAGCCACCTACCGTTTTCCAGAGCCGCTGGTAGCTCGTGTTCCGAACCGATGTGCTGTGGGTTAGCCTGCTTTCGGCGAGACATGGTTCACTATCCCTCCTTCTCGGATGAGCTTGGCTGTCCGTGAGGCCCGTGGGGCGAACCGGAACGGTACGGTACTCTTATCCCGGGCTGGCCTGACGAACTCGACTGATGACAGTGACAGGCCGCATTCATCCACTAGTGATGCCGTGTATTCAATGGCCGGGGAGAAAATTACGGAAATAAAAACCCACCGCACACAGTGCACACACACGCACATCCCCCATATACCATACAGTGCAAAATGCTCTGCATAACATACAGCACGCCCCCAATGCGCATGTACACAGAGTTATGAATTTTATCAATAATGTCCATAGAAAGGCCAGCATGAAAGACGCGTGTTGATTGGTCGCCTCCGCTAATTAATTAGGTGTCAAAACTTGTCACCAGGGCAATGTGCGTCTTCGCAGACTGCGTGGCAAATTCGGGGGTCTTGGTGGTGACTAGCGCGCCAAAACGAACAATTACATTCCCTAATTGATGATAGAATCTTTTCATTTTTCTGAAAGCGCAATTATCGCGGCCAGGCGGAGGGGAATATTTTGCCCGGCGACGGCGTTCTTCTTTGGAGGGACTCGCAAGGAGGCCCATCACTGCGTGGAGAAAATAAGCACAATGGTACTGCAGTGTACATCAGTTACTGATGCTGAATTAGATGCCAGCGAGCACTGTGATTAGAAACATCTCTGCACCGAATAAATCAAACATGCTCTTATTATTAATTCACATCAGAATTTTGACGTGAGCCGAATGTTGACAAAGAAACGATCGTGATATCAGCGAGGAAAGCATGATCGTGAGGAGCAGTATCAAAGCGAATCTATCAATGTAAATATTAGGTGGCCATGCGGGAAGGTGGTGTATTTTGTTTGAATAGTGCAGATTTTATATACATTTTTCGGGGTATAGATAACAACAGTTACATATTAACCAGATTTCCAAGCCGTAGTTATTATAATTACACAGACACGATGGTGCCTCGTCTACCCTATTAAATTGTTTCATATTGCTCTGATAATATTCCATTGAGGTAATGACATTAAAGATATGGGGAAATCGATTGGAAGAATTCGATAACCGTTATGATGGGCCTTGCGGCGGGCGAATATCCCGTCGTGTAGGCCTGCATCGTTAAAGCTACATAAGCGATTACAAACAATACAAGGTAGTGCATTCCAGTATGTAAAAAAGCAAACGTTAGAAGGAAATGTTATCCTCTTGTCCTGAGGTTGATGCAGCTTTTTCCCAGCATTTGTTTTGATTTTGTCACACTAGAAATCTGATTGACTTCGGGAACCACCCGAGTGCATGAGGATAGTGTGATACATGAGGCAAACGCCGCACGTCCAAACCCGCACCGTGCATGCTCCCGAGCCCCGTAACGTGCCGCCGCAAGCAGGCCGAGTTGACGACAAGCATACACATCTCCTTAAGACGATCTGTGGAATGCGGCCTTATTTACATTAAAATAATTGCTACCTGCCGGGTGGGCAGTGTGAAAAGTATTATATAATGAGGATTTTAACCGCAGTTCAATTGGCTTCAAACCACTATTCACCCAGCGCATGAATTTTTATATGGCCACGGCACACGGTCCGGGTACCGTGCTGTTTGTTGTGTCACAGTGCGGCATGTGTAACAGACCTGTTACACATATTGCATAGCAAGCGCTCCATGAATCTACTGTAGACTATAGTTCACGTGAATATGTTCGTCATCAGTAGGGCCTACTCGAGATTCTGAGAATAATTATGTAATAGTGGCATATTACTGAAGCCTTTCATTGACAAGTGCAGATGACAAATACTTCAATAATTGTTATGTGACCTTTTTACACAAAAAATGAGGACCTACGGCCCAAAGAAGTAGATGATGCACCACTGAGGGTTGTACCGTGGGAGAATAAAACGCGTGGTTTGTACCTTGAGTCGCTGTGAATCGCTAGATGGTGCAATGAGATCTTGGCAAGCATAAAAACCTCAGCAAGCCATTTCTGAGACCATTTTTTTCTGTCAACCTTGAAGAGGCACACCATACACTTGCATGTGCGTATCATACACTTCCTCCACACGCTTTCCCTACATCGTTTTAACAATAACATCTTGACGCAATCCTAAAATCTATTGCGAGCGCGCGTATACAAGGCCATTCAGCGTCCTTGATTTTCCAATGTCAGGCAACATGCCCACTCAGCGTGATGATCATGCATTGGCCATCTTGCCGAAGTCGTAAAGAGTGGTTAATATCATACCAGTTAAAAAAATCAGACATCATAAAACAATGAGAGCTGACAACATTATGAAATGTATATAACATAAAGGGTTCTCGATGACTGAGCTTGCTCTGAATAAGACAGGTTTGTTTGAGGACTTTAAAACGATGTCAGAAAACAGAGAATAGAAAGAACTATATTCTTACAAAACCATTTTTGAGGGGAGGGGAGAATGAGAATTTCGAACATTATAAGGGATAAAGCAAGGACAGTAAGCATTAGTAAAAGGAATCGGTGTTGTCTTTCACATTGCCTCTCTACAAACGCGGTCATCACTGCATGCCCGCGTTTCGGCATTACTCCACTCCGCACCACAACTGAATTTTGGAATGACAAACGCTTCTTTTGTTATTCACCTTTTATGAGCGCCTAAGAACTCTGTCATAACTGTTGCCTTCATTTGCGTACGTATAATCCCAAAGAGGGACACACTGGCTATTGCGGTTCATGCATAGCCGGCCTCCCATGGCGTCTAGGGAGGGGACGTGTCAGCGTGGTGTTGCTCGAAACAATCATTCAAACCAATTATCGAGGTAGTCAGAATTGAACATACAAATTTTGATCAAAGTACTGAGTGTCCAAGAAATTAACCCACGGCTAAAAGCTGTGATATCGTATTGGCCTATGCATTGACAACAAAATTGTACTACTAGCAACACGACTTCCTAGTAGCCTGAACTGATTTTGCACAAACTGTCTCATCAACCGCTCGAAACATCCCAATGATCTCAAAGATTTAGCCATACCTTCCAGACACTGTTCTGCAAAGTCGTTACATCAACTCAAAATGTCTAAACATTAATGCAAAGAAAACTCTTGACAGCTCAGCTCAGATTTGGGCTTGCAGCGTCTCTGTATAACTTACTGATTATTACATGCATCTTCAATGTATTCATAGGGGTCTGAGGAAGGTAGGGCCCTAAATTTTTATCTATCAACAGAAAAATATTTTAAATACATCAGTCTGCAAAGAAAACCCTATATGTATTTGGGTAAGTTGTCGATAGATACAAATACAAAAAAAAGTTCGATTACTATTTTAAACAGAACATAGGGCTTTTCCTCATCTTCTTGATTTGACAAAAAACACATTTGTTCATGCATTTGTAGATACATGCATATTTCAATTTCGCACTTTTCCCTTTGAAACATAATCCAGAGCTACAAAACAGTAAAGGAAAACAAACAAGAGCTATACTATGTCTGTTTTCAACAAAACACAGGGCTTTATCTGAACTTTGAGAAAAAAAATCACTTGCCATATAAGCATAATTAATGTGTTATGAGACATGTAAATTAAGAACAAAACGCGTACAAGACTGAGATTCGACTGAGATTGAGACGTCATCATAAGATTCACCTATAACACATCCCTGTCTACTAACATACAAAGAGTGAACCCAATCGGACCTGCTGTTCCAACTAAATTTTCATGACACCCGTTTTCTTTTGTAGTACGCGAGCTTCAGAATTGTGTTGTTGTATGAAATGACGTTGTGCATTTTCAGCGGGTCAACCTCAAACACCTATTTCCTCTTCCCGCAGCTCGAGAAAAGAACATCGAAAAACTGGGAAAGGTTTCTAAATGGACATCTTTCTTTCATGGCCGCAAACTGGGCTTTCAAATTGCCTCCCTGGTGTGCCTTATAGGGATCTTTAATGCATATATTTGGTGACGGGGAAGGGGTCTTTCGAGACCCAGTTTGCACCTATCCACTTCACTGCTGTAGCGTTTGTGCACCGAAATTACATACACATTGTACTTTGACGATACACAGGCTTCATGGGAGATGCTGGGATGTCCTTATCTCAACTTGTCACTACTTTTTACCTTTGACAGAGTTAAACCTTGGCTCTATTTTGGTCTATTCAGTCAGTTGACTCGGACCTGCATCTGCTCCATTTTTAATTAATTTATTTTTTACGATTTGAGGTGCCGCAAACGAAATGAAAAGAGCAGTTGAGATTCAACTTATATAACTAAGCAGCGTGGTGTTTAAATTCCTCTTACAAAATTAAGTAAATCAAAGTAAACATTGATTTCTCATGAATTCTGTTATTGAAGTTATTTCGACATACATTGGACAGGCCTGAGTTGAATCTCTGAAAATTTCCTCACCTTCGGCAAACAGCCGCGAACCGTTAAAAAAGACGAGTCACAATATTCTTCCTTTTCAGCAGCGCGCGAATTCGCTTTCTTCATCGACACAAGGAAAGGGCCCTTTAAATAAAGAGAGAAAATTCCAGAGAGAATCTATCAGTTATACCAGGTCAATTATCACAACCATCACAAGACGGACGGACGCGCGCGATGGAAAACGCATCGGGTAGGAGGAGGTTATTCTTAGACCTACGTGAAAGTATTGTACTTCATCTTCTCGCTCCCCCTTTTTTCCGTCAAGTTATAGGAAGTTCGATCGAAGCAACAACCCTTACCGCGGAGCAAGAAAAAGACGAAAAGAAAATACTAACTAACCGCTATTTAACAGATGATCGATCTCGTAGCAGTATGCATAATGTAAGGCGAAACTACCGGTTCGGCAATATCCATAAAGTGCAAGAGAAGCCGAAACGAAAAGAGAGAGGGAGAGAAGGGGGAGGGTAGGCCAAAACGCCTCTAGAAGGGGGGGGTGGGGAAACTTCAACATCTTTCCTCAGTTTTAACAATCATCCAGCAAGCCTTAGCGTAAGAGAGTACAAAGAGGGTAAAAGGCGGGGAAAGAAGCAACACGTGAACTAGAAAAGCCATTAGTTGTACAAGCACACAGCCACAATTATTAGTTACCGATTTTACGGCGCTACACTGTATTCGCCAGAGGACTGCTTAAAAGCAATGCGCATCACATTGCGTTTCAGCCACTTTGTTTTGTGTGCTAAGTATATTTTCTGTGCTCCATGAAACTGGCCCTTGACAAGCAAGAACTCAGGGCTACTACAAGTGGTTTCTACAGACTAAATGGGCAATAAGCTCTTCCTTCTCTGTAGTCCCACAATCGTACCCAGCTTATCGTGTAGCGCGCGTAGCACACATTTTATAAACCTCATTGAAGCACACGCAAATTACCTTGCTTGGCTATACACACCAAACACATTCACCTGGGGAGAAGTCAGTGGTCTGGTACAGTGGTCTGGTACATCTTTTGCAACCCCCAAAGTCATTTCTCAAACCGAACTGAACCTCTTTGGAACACGGCCGGTGAACTCCTGAAATCACACTGTAAAACAATGAGTACGCGTTATTCCTCGGTGATATTAAGAAAGGACTTGCGTTATAAGGCCGCACTATGGCGATTTGTGCTGATGATTCGCCCATGACAATATGAAACGCAATATGGCCCCGGCAACCGGTCCGAGCCAGCCTGTATTGATGCCGAGTGTTCTTATTAAATTTGAAGCCCTAAAAAATTAGATTTTCCTGGCTAATGAGAATACGGCGGGTATTAGGGAGGTCGGGCTGCCGACCCACCCGTTTAACGGCCCGCGCGCTAACGGGTCCCCTAGCGTATATTTGATTGCATCAAATCTGGCCTAGATATGTGCAATCAAATTCAACCCCGTCTATCATATGTGTGCGCATAACTTGGTTACAGGGTCGGATAATGTATGTGCCAATGTTGCCGTTACTCAGATCCCACCTGCCCTTCATTAGAATCCGATTTCCTGGGGAAAGAGACGGGGGAGGGGGCTGGAAATGGTTGTCATGCACTGCAGCAGCAGCAGCCCCCCCCCCAAAAGCCCTCAGTCTCGTTCTCAGAGTTTGGGCTATAAGAGGCAATATCAGCAACATCACTGTCATCAATGATATTCATCATCGTCATCATCAATAGAGTGACTCAACTTTAAAGATATCGGCCGCTGCAAGCCAAACATTGTGATGCGAGAAGACAGTGTGGGTACCAGTGAATATGGTTACATTCTCTCCTGAGCAAATACCATCATGTTGGTGACAACTGCATCACTTTAAAACCAATCCAAAACCATCTTCGGCTATACAACTTTTATTGTTGAACACAAAATGGTCATTCAAATCAAGGCTTATTCCTAATTCTAGTTTTTTTAACTCAACATTTTCTTTGAAAGGTGCATGGAGCAAAAGCCATAAAATACTATGACGCCGTTGAGCTGACTAAAGTCCCCACCAGAACCAGCTTGACTGAGTAAGGCCGGGAAGGGAAAATTCAACTGTAGGTATCAGAACATGGGATTGCTCCTAACCATCTTCAAAAAGTTACATTCCTTACAACAACTGTTCTTAAATTTACCAGCGCTAGAACAAAAACCAGGTTTACTTGCTATGGTTTGCATCTTGTGAACGCGTCTTCCCTCCACTAAACTGGTGACGTTTCTTTTAGCATACCGTGGACGTGATCGCAAACTTTACCCGGGAAAATCAAATTACCACGCGATTCTGCCACGCGTTCCGTACCGTCGCTCTGCAAAACCCTGATGTTACTCTGTGCTTTAACAAAGAGTTTTCTGAAACAGTTCTGACTTAACTTTAAGCTGAACTATTTCCGACCCTATGACGGATCCTACAATTCAATGGAAGGTTGTTGCGATGTTTATGTATAGGAATATAAATTTATGTACAGTACCATAAGGGCAACATTGGCAGCTTTTCGGTTTGAATTGGAATATGAAAGGGCTTAACATTTTTTAGTTGGAAACGAATGTTCCAAAACTGGCGCTTTCCACGAATCAAAAAAAAAAAATGTACAGCTGGATATTGGATGCAAAGAACAGTAAACCCCCCACGAGAAAAAAAAAGCTACTGCCCAAGAAAATGTCTTTACTTTTCTTCCCGCAGCAAAGAAACTCTTTAATTTTTTCAACAACAAGTGGGAAGGATCCTTACCACAGATGGGTTGAATGCGAGGCTGAACTGGTGAGCTTCGATCCCCTGACTCTTTGGAACATGGGCTTCGTTTTCATCTTAAAACATGTTAAGCCCCCCCCTTCATATTCAAATTCAAACTGAAAATCTGTCAATGTTGGCCTGTTTTGAAAGTAATTTTAGTAGTACATCTTTGGGTTGCGCTATTATGGAGACTGCGCAATACAATTTTTTTAGTGACCGGATCCGTGAGCTATATGTGAGCTGACCGACGTAATACGTTTTGTTTGCTGATCACACCTGGTTTTCATCTCATGCACATGCAATTTCAGTTGCAGCTGTATTTCGCAGTAAAGCGAATTTTGGCGGTTTTGCGATGTCATTGTTAATGATATTTTTGGTACTTTTGTTGTTGTTGTTGTTGTTGTTGTTGTTGTTGTTGTTGTTGTTGTTGTTGTTGTTGTTGTTGTTTTCAGAAAAGCGCACGGGGAAACAAAACAACACACATGGTCTCATGGGGCTGTTGCCACGCTGTTGGCGTTTTCGACCATTAAATGAGTACAGAATGTTTCTCTTGGGAGACAAATATGTGGGTTACTCTTGGAAACTTCTTTCGCCTTAAGGGCTTCTATACACGACCGCCTCTGTGTGAAAAATTCGGCTGACTAATTGCTTGCCATTTTCACCCCAGTATATCCGCCACCATCGTCTCTTTTTAATCATCTTTGGCCGTATGGAAGCACTCGGTCCTCTGCCATCCCCGAATTAACAATCATCAATAACTCTCGAAGTTTTACTTCGCCAACAAGACATATACCCCCTCATCCATTTGCGGTCCGGGACATCGTTTTCTGAAGAAGGGGCTAAGTTAATAATACCGCGACGGTGAAGGAGAGAGGAAAAAATGTTGACGCACGAGAGACCTGGCGCGCGCTGAGCTCTCTTGGTAATGCGGCGAGCAACTTAAGGCACATGCCTGTGCCCCCGGTCTGCCGCGGTCGCGCCGGCGTTCATAAGTTCTTGATGGATCGAGGACATCTCGCGATCTCGTGTATCAAAAACCGCCTAATTTCGCAAGACATTGGAGTTAACTCACCACTAAGTGAATTCTGGACTATTTAATTATCCGATCCATCTTTTTGGTAGGGGTTCATAAATGCACATCCGCTTGGATAGTGAAGTGATGGCGGAGATAGGCCAGAATATGTGTCGCTAGATCAGCAAAACTGGGTAATACAAATTCGTTTTGTCTTAGCGCTGCCGCCTCCCCTCTTGAAAGTAGTGACGCAAGCAAGCTTTGCTTCGGTAGTGAGTATACAGTAAGGGATAGAGATCCATGATGGCGACGCGACCTCCTGCAACACACATCAGCACACACAAGACTCACGTCAACTGTTATATCAAATCAGGATCCTTAACTGTTTTACAATTAAGCCAGCAAACATAGCAACCAAGCATTAGTCTTACACTCCATACTGCACTGCCGTTTGTGTGCATGCATGTTTCAAGATAATGCTCCTATACCAATGAAACTCGCTCCTTACGGCTCAGCGTCAAAACTTTAACCCCCCTTGTTTGATCACTGAAAAAACGCAGAGTTATCAGAGGACCATGCTAACACTCTTTACTGGTGTTAAAATTTCGGGTGTTATTTCAAAACTGTTTAACCCCCCCCCAGTGCATTGCAACACTTGTAGGTGTATAAAGTAACACCAGCGGTGTTAAATTAAAGGAACACATTTTGGTGTAGTTATCTGATAACACCCAAAAGTGTTGTTTTTAACATTAGAGTTCTTGTAGTGTTGTTGATTTATGAATGACTAATCTTTAAGTATGTGATCCTTGGCAAAAACAATGAATGTGGCATACAAAACTCTATTATGGACGGCAGCAAAAGTTCAGTACAATCAAAGCAGAATCCTTTCTTGGAATATTTCCCTGTAAACCTTTGACATTCGCGTCAAACGTACTCGCGGCTAATCGCTCTGCACTTCCATTAACACCACATGAAATGGCGTATTAATCCTCCTAAGCCGCACACCAGAAAACAGACCGAAGCAAGAACATGTAAGCCTATGTCAGAAAGAGACCAATTTGGTTTCGCCGCATGCCGCTTCGATTAGCGCACCACGTACGGGGGAGAACACATTTTCACTGTATTTTCATTCTTCCGTTATCGGGCTGGGAGGCCCGTGGGGACCAAATCCATTAAACCTTAATTTCCGAACAATTTCGTGCCCGGAACCTTGCATCATGAAAAATAATGATTCAGCGGAACACAAAAAAGGGAGCTTGAATCCTTGAAAATTTCATACCTGAAAAAAATTATTCTTATTGATACGTACGGATATTTGAACAGAAATAATCGGGAGTTGGAGAGAGGAAGGAAAGGTCTTGGTGGTTAAGAAATGATTAGCATGACTCACATATCAAATCCAAACTTCCATACAATCACACGTTCCCCCGAACGATAGTCGACATATCTTACCAGCAAAATAGGGTCCCCTGGGACGTTTGCCAAATACTGTGTTGAATGAAAGGCTTTTTCGTGTACGTAGTGAGCACTATCAGTTTTTACCAGGCAAATCTCCCGTTGTTCTTTGGGGCATTGTGGACTTTTGCGACCGAACTGGGAATAAGAAGGCTCGTCCAATCGCAGAGCCAAGATACACGTGGGGCACTTATAGCAACTTAACGGTGTGTTGAATTGCGATCACGCATATGGACAACTTTCTACCAATCGGACGATAAAAATAACGTACGCGGAGACGGTAGCGTGAAGCAGTACGTGCTGCGCGTGGGACTTCATGGGACAGGAGATGACGACTTGAATGGTATTCTATGGGCAACAATCATCGGATTTACGCGTGAAAAACTGAATGGAAACTGGAAATAATTATGTCCGCAGAAGCCACTACTGTCAGACTCGGAGTACCAACATCTATACCTTCCAGGTCACAGCGTGAAGATGGCGGTCGAAATACCCAGTTTCACTTTAGCCACTTATTTTGAAGAATGCGACCTGTCGCTTATGATACAGGGCCTGACCGCGCGCAGACACTGCACTGAATTCGCAATACTTGCTACGTTCCATCAATGTCCGGCTGCAGAGTGCTCGTACACAAAATTGCCATTTGGCCGTGACAGCTCCATTATATTTTAACAAAACCTCGTGATTTTGGTTTTTAATACATTTAACACTTTGGGTGAAAGTCGTGCTCGGCCGTCGAGAGCGGAAGTTTTCTGAGTGAACCGGGGATGGATCGAAGGCATTAGAATGATATTCTTGACGCTTTTTTTTTACAAACACAAGGAGCGAGGTGAGATGAAGAAGTTGAGGTTATTCAAGCTCGTGTGCGCATATCTGACGGCCCAGCACGATCTTGTCAATGTTATGAACTTTGAATGGCAGTATTTGTCGACGACTCAAAACAAGCCGACCATCCTTGAGTGTGTTGCAAGCCGAGTTGACGGCTAGCTGATTCCGAGATTTCGCGCGAAGCATGCACGGCGCAAACTGACACTCGGACAACTGTTTAAAATTTATATTGGGATGAATGACCAAACCAATTCCCCCACTTCTAGACCTTCCCTATTAAACTCCTGTCAACTTCTGGAATACCCCGACCAGATGAGCCCGGAAAATGAAATATTTAAAAGGTACAGGAGCTGTAAAGCAATGGGTAAAAATCCCCTCATTACAACATAGAAAGTGAAAAAAATCGTACACAGTAAACCTCAAGCCTGTAAGACAAGGAATCTCACCCTGAAATCAAACCACAATCCTCGAGCGAGGCAAGTGGAAATAAAACTTTCAATGCTCAACGAGTAACAAATAGAACATCCCACTTTCGATGCGGTTGGACGGGGCAAAATTATTTGCAGGACGCAACTGCAGTGATGTATGAAACGTATTTAACTCAACGATTTTAGACCTGCTCCCAACACATCCAAGAGGTCTATCTACCGAGGCTGCGGGATCGTAGCGACATGCACACTTTGTGTTTAACAGTTTTAGGTCAAATGATTCAAAATACGAAGCGAGAATTCAAGCCCCGGGCAGCCTTTTCAAGAATCCATGTTTTTGATGTGAGACTCGATGTTTGTGGGTTAAGTCTGCAAACAGAGTTATTTTCCGGCCCTAGTCCCTTCGTCAAATCTTCGCTATGCACGTGTGCGCGCCATGGATGAGTCCCCTCCTGAGGCATTTTTACCCTTCCCGTCTTTTTTGTCTCCCTTTCTGACTTTGCCATCTGTAGTACGTCTCTCTTTCCCCTTCGAAATCTGACCAGCTCAGCGCATTATAAGCTCCGAGAAAAATTTGAAGAATTGTATGAACGGTTAGTCTAATTCTTGTGGCGGTATTTCGGGTCGGAACGTAGGTACGGTAATCCGCTGCCGCGCGCGCAGGGAAGGCCAATCAACAAGCAAAACGCTTGCTCATAGGTGCCAGCGTTGTTTCGGCTCATGTGCCGATGGCATCCAGTTATACCGGGGATTAATTAACAGTCATGACATTATGCTAAAGCCCATTTTTTTATATTGGTGGATTGCTTCGTTGTTTATTTTTCTTTGAATGGCATTTTTTTCTTCATGATTGATAACCGGACTACAAGACTTTGCCAGTAGCAGTGCATTTGTTGGATTCTGACCGAACGATTTGCTAACAGAAAACACCGTGCCAGAAGTTTTACGGTGTCTGTTTTTCATAATTCAAAATTAAGATAAAAGCAAATAAAAGAAGCTGCATTATCACAAGCAACGCTCCAGTTTGTGTGCATAATTGCAAGAGGTTTTCCCAAGATATACAAATTAGAGCACAAAAGATCCTATTGTTAGTCGTATGAAATAAACAATTCAGCGACAAGGATACTGACAAAGGTACAATGTCTTACGTGTCCGCATGTTCGTTTGCAAATTATGTTTGTTTCAAGTCCAGTTCCAAAAAAAATCAACCACACTGGCTGCACAAGAAAGACCCACATTCTCAACTCCGCCCTGGAGAAAAAAAGCAGACTGGTAGAAAAAGAGCAGTCGAGAGAAGCTCGATAAAGTAAATGACTTTGTTGAGTACTGTCTAAAATTACACTTACTTTGTTGAATACCGTTGCCACATCTGACACGAACCCAAAAAGTTAAAGCGTGTTCGAGTATGTAAGATATTACTAAGTACTCATAAAAAGGAGTTCGAAGGTTCAAGTCCCAGACGAATAGTGTGTGGTTCTTCCCCATATTCAAAACCCATATCTTTCGATACAAAATAGTATCAAAGGTTAATATTTGTGAATACTATAGCTGTGATACAAATTCTTTTCTGCGCTAATTTAAACCAAAACTGATCACTGAATTCACGTTTCTTTACAGAGTCAATCCCCATTTAATGCATACATGGGGGTTTTATCGCCTCGAGATACTGACATTCATATTCGGAAAGGTTATAAGCCAAATAACTGGGGCAATTTCATCCCGGGGACCGGGCGCCTAAAAATCCGCGGGATTTGTGTAACAAATTCTTCATCAAGTTCGGCTGATACCTCCAACCCCTTGCTCCAGCTTCACGATGGCATCCAAGCTAGTATGCCTACAAGGCCCCGGGCAACTTTAGGCATCCATACAAACACAGGCACACGGAGGAAAAAATTAAGAGAGAGACATAGAGAGAGAAGGGGAAAAGGGTTAAAAACAATAATAATTGAAACTGTTTTTGTCGAAGCCCGCTGCCCATTCCGCGGGATTTTACCTTCATGCATGCAAACAGGGCGAGATGGATCAGTGTGCAAAGCGAAGCTGTCACCGATCGTCCGTTTCGTCATGTCTTCCCATTTATGAAATCAATTTTACATACACTCCCCGGTTCGTGCGCAGCGTTTGATATACACCCAATCTTGGCTGTTACATATAATAAAGTGACCTGATTTTTTCCTTTTCTTATTTCATAGGAATTCTATACGGTTCCCCTCCTCCTCTCTTTCCTTCCGTTTTCGATGATGGATGACACGGGAGGATATCTGGACGCGTTATGAAAAATACATGTGCGGTCGGGGGAAAAAGAGTTTGCCATTCATTACCAGCAAGCTTCGATGAAATCAGATCGCCTCGCTCCAGCGGAAAAGACGTGTGTGTGCACGGGTTGGCAACCCGCTCACTACGGCTGGCGAGGGAACGTACGCGGTGGAATTGTCCGGGGAGGGAAAAATGACTTTGCCTCCGATGGTGAGCGGAAGCCTACAGAGTTAGCTGCGACTGTCAAAAAGATGATGACCGATCGTGTCTGTGTAGATGGAAACCACACCTAACGCAGTAAAAATCAATCTTATAAAACAAAAAACAAACAGAAAACAAACAAACAAACAAACAAAAACGTGCGATATTATTGAGACAGACCAAGTAACGGACAGTGCAATTGAGATATAAATTGGAAAATATCCAGAAATAAAAAATCAAGCAGAAGACTGTGTTGAAGAGGAAAGCTGTCAAAGTTTTCCAATCTAAATCGACATTAGGAATCTCAGCCAATTTAAGCGAATCAACCCTTTTTCACTTGGTTTCAGGAACAAGAAGTTTTCCAATCTAAATCGACATTAATCTCAGCCAATTTAAGCGAATCAACTCTTTTTCACTTGGTTTCAGGAACAAGAAGTTAGTTGAAATGCAGCCAGCGGGCATTGCTTTTCATAAAATTCGCATCACTTTGGTTAGGTTCCTGTTGGTGCATTCCCTTTAAAATGATATCACTAATGACACGCAAGTGAGCATGAAGAAGGATTCATTCCACGTCGCGGAACTATCTTGCAATGTTTATGCCAGTCAGATTTTCACTGTGAAATTTCACACTGGCTAATATGAAATACACAACAAACACAACTCATCCTGCTCTTCCCAGAAAAACCACAGTGACGCCTTCTGCTATACGTTCCACACAAACACACACTTCAGTTGCAAAAGCAGTTCAAAACCGCAGCTTGTCTCCGAACGCCCTTGAGCGAAAACCCCAACCACGTGCTAGCTTGATCAGTTTAAAATCTAACCGCCTTAACCGCTGCCTCGAGCCCATGCGGTCTAAGAATACAAAAGACTCGAGAGACAGGGCCTGTACCACAGGGGACAGACTACAATTCATGCTCGAAAAGCGTCTAGCTCTCTTGCGTATTGTTACAGACCTAATCGCTGTTATTACTGCGGCAATACCAATTCGACTACTGTGTCGATGTGTATGTAAGAGCATGTCCGCTGTCATTAGTCTGGGAAACTGCGTAACGCGTCAAGTGCCGGACCCAATGGTTGACCTATATCCCCAACGGGTAGAAAATTATACTCTCGTGTTTTTCTTAAGGGGTATAAAGGGCTACAAAGACGAAGAGAAAATAACTTCAGCGAGGGTTGCTTGTCCAAGGAACTTTAGAGCAAAGAGGGTATAGCTGGATCACTGAGTGCCGGACCAAATGGACGCGGGTCGGGGTGGTCTCTTCATTACGGGTCAAGGATGATTTTAGTTTCCCTTCAGTTTCAGAAATGACAACCGTTCTCGAGGAGAGACGAGTATCTTCGGGAGAAACCCAGCGAGCACTTTGCAGTCGCTCAATCGGCAGGTATTGAATTCTAATGGGGCTATCGGGGGTTTCGATTCACCAGCCCGCTCATAGATACATGCATGGATATATATATATTTTCCCCCGAGTTAGCATGGATACACTGCGATGTTTCTGTTTATGTCAGGGAGGAGGGAAAATTTAAGACTCGCGGTCAATGGTGCGCGGGACCTCACCGTGGCTCCTCTTTCACGTATACGGCACAATTATTATTGATAGAGGCTCCTATGCAACGGGTTAATTAGATCTGTCAGCGACCATCGCGGATAGGCATGGCCGAGTCCTGGCCACGTTGATACCCCGGGCTCGGGCTAACATTTGATGAGCCGCCTCGAGTTTCCAGTCAATTGTCCGGGATTAGCTTTCTCTTTAAAGATCGCTCGTTTGGTGCTTGGCTGTGGCCGGGGATATGTGCTTACAAGCGGGGGCATTTGCTTCTGGAAATCAAAATTATGCATTTTATAAGGGAGGGGTATTTTAGTGGTGGTGCTGCTGTTGGTGGTGGTAAGCGGGCCGATGGTTGAGGGTTTGTAGTTCGATCTCCGGGCCTGGGCTTGTCGCCATGATCGTGTAGAGTAAACCCAGTAGCAGATGTCCAACTCGCGTTTCATGCAAGAGGTAAGTGTGGAAGTGTGTATGATTATTAGCCTGCATACATGCATAAGCCAAGGGCTTGGAAAGTTTTAATTGGCGAGTTCACTGAACAGTCCAGGACCTCCATGTTAATGTCATTTTGATGATGGGAATATTCAAGTAGGTGCAAACGTCAGCTCCATGCGGTACAGAGCACAGCATCGACTGCAGAGGAGGACTCCGGGTTCGGCTGAAGGGAAGGGGAGGGTTAGCAAATGACTGTTTTGCTTTTTCCCCCGCCTATTTCTGTAAAGATGGAAGGCTGTCAAATCTCCTATTTAATGATCTGCCATTATAGATGCCGGCCGATATTTACATAATTCGAATATATCGAGATGTCTAATCACAATACGGCAGTGGTTTTAAGTCGACGATTTCAGTCATATCAACCGAACAACTCAAGGAATCAGTGACTCTTGAAATAATATCAAACCTTTAAGTTCCTCTGAAACTACAGTACCGTAAGCTTCTTGTAACATCCACCCAGCCTATACTTACTACACATTGGTCCAGTCAATACCTCCTGGACACAAACACTGTCATAAATTATGCGACTTAGACAAGATTAAATCTGACGATATTACAATTTTCAAGCTGCTTCCATGAAAATACATTAAACGAAGATTTTCTCCCTACGCCAAAGCAGTATCCTCATTGCCTTGGGTACGCATATTGTACGTAAATCAACAGCTTCCCCTTTCGTCTGTAGTGTAAGAACCACCCCTTATGTTACCGTAAAACTGTATGGTTTAACTTAAGAAATTTAGAGTATCTTTTTTTCGTAATTCCTTTCACCTAACGCGGAATATTTAATGAATGTTACTTTCGTACAACTGATACACATATTTCCTCGCAAATGTCTGGATTATCAAAGGTACGGACCCGTATTGTTAAAAACGAAATGTTTCACTTTTTGCGCTCGTTTCCAATAACCTGCCAAAGTTGCCTCCCAGCACAAAGACACTCCAGCAAATAGTCCAAGAGAGGAATCTGATCTTTGTTACAACTAAGCTACGATTTAGGCTGGTAAAAAAAAGTGGCAAAAAATCAAGCTTGTTATATATTAGTTATTCTTGATACGCAGTAACGATAAATGAGAAAACTATTAAAAACAAAATAAAACAAAAAAAAAATTACAAAAACTGTTGATGAGTGCTTTTGCGCACCGGTATGACTGTGCACGTCGTCCACCGGGAGATTCTTTGAATTTTCGGATTCAAAAAGAAAAACATCCAAAAACAATGGAACTGCACAAATACCCACGACCCCTAAAATACCGATCCAAATCACTAAAGCATTCTTAAGACACAACAGCTGTCACCTTGCCCGTTATTTCAAGTTAAAAGCGTTTTGAGGTCGACTGATGGGGAGGTTTTCCTTGACAACAGCATGAAGATTTCAAGTTTGATGTAGATTAAATTATTCTGGGTCTGACAATGGTCCAAATAAAAATTTAACTTTGCAAGGTGTCCTTTTAGTCGACAAAGTCAGTCAACTGGTCGTGCCTGTTTTATTTCACAAGACAAAGCAATCACAGTTCTTCACAACTCCAGTCAAGATGAGGGTCGGGCCCGGGGCAAATGCCCGCTCCAAAAACTGACAATGTGATTAATTTTGTAGATAGAGTGGAAGCCTTTCTGGCGACTCATGAAACAATGTTTCTGAGGGCTTGCTTCACCAGGTTGACATATCAGAGTATACGTTCGGTATGCTTTGAAAAGACACGTGATAGGCCTTCAGTGAAGAAAGTGGATGAAAAACGTGCAATCGACTTCAAGCAAGTAATAAATCACAAAATAAATCTCTGAAATTACTCCCAAAAATCAAAACGGAAAAGTTAGAAAATGGATGACGACATCAAAACTTCAAGTTCCTGTGTCGTCAACGATGAAAACATTACACATTAAACCGAACAAACCATTAACATCCAAACTAGCGTTGGACTTTAGTGATTTGTGCTTCGGTGAAAGGGTGGGGTTTAAAAAGAACTGCCAAATACGTTTTCTGAAATCATCGTTAAAGCTAGTCACGCCGAACAGACTGTTGAGTCCACGCTGCTGTACCATGTGCTCCGTTTTGTCATTTGCAAGCCTGACGCGCGCTCAGATTATTGTCGAACAGGTGTAGCATCACACTAGTCGTACCCTCTTCCGATAGTTTATGACTTCCTAGAAGCCAAGATATCATAAACACCGCACATGAAAATGTCACGACCCCTGTCACCCGGGCGGCCTTTATTTAAGCTGGGAGAAGATGGCACGGGCAATGTGCAACATACGTCCTATAGTGCCCTCTGAAAAAGTTGCAATCACAGTGCTGGCTCAACCACAAAGCACTGCTATACAGTTTAACGCATCAAATAAGTATCAGTTTGTTTGTGTAAGTCTTCAATGTAAAGTGACCATATTTTTCTAGGACTCAGTGGTCATTTTGCTTTTTGTCTCCTGTAAAAACTTTCACTGAATGTTGTTCACAGGCCATGATAAAAACTGGGGTTTTTTTGTTTAGCACGGCTAAGTTTTCGGCGCACAAGAGAAAACAGCTAGATCAACACACAATATGCAGAAATTCATAACGACATGCTGCAGAAACACAATTGGGGAAAAAACAAAACAGTGCGTCCGTTCCTTTTTTTTCTCCAAAGCAGAGACTAGTACACTTGACGGAGAATTCACGCGCAGAATCAAGACAAGAAACTGCTGACGTGATTTGTTGAGGATGTATCACCAAGAAACAGGAGCGTCACAGGAAACCGAATGCACACACCTGAAGCAAATATGTCCAAACGCAGTTTGGAATGCAAACCAAAAGAAATTCGTCGTGTTAAGAGCACAAAACTAAGATAGACCACGATAAAATGGCAGATTCTTGATTAAGCATGGTCTGACGTGTAGTCGAAAACCGGCCTGATTTCAATATTTTCAGCATCACAACCCAGCCACACTCAAGGGAAGAAGAGAGAGAAAAGTTGCTCCAAAAATGATTGAGCCCCAATTGGCCTGCAGACGACTGCGACAGATTGACGTTAATCAACACAATTACCGCCCACGATTCGGTAAGAGAAGAAACTAGCTGACTCGCCCGCTGCCCGCCGCACGCACGTGCGCCACGACCCGGGACAAATCAAGAACCTCGCGTCCACAGCCGGTCGCGACAACGACAGCTCATTGAGTTATTGTGTGTTGACAATGTATGATATACCCCATGTTTGCCCAATTTCGGCAAATTATATTTGTTCGATGCCTTTACGCTCAATCTTACCACAGGCTGGAAATGTACGATGGGCGAGCACGAAGGAGCGATTGAAAGGGGGGGGGCGAAGGGTGAACACTGGACTTTGTTCGGCAGCAAGCCCAGAGAGCTTGAGCGAAGCGCGGATGATAACGGCCGAGGAACCCATTGATTTAATCAGGCTGGTAAACACATGAACGATGATTGCGTATTATGATCGACTATGTACGCTTACATTTTTTAATTTTGTAAATGGACTTGCAGTGTTGACATTTATGAAACCAAACTCGTGCGGTTAATTTGTGGTGTTTCGTGGGGGCCTCGTGGCTTGGGTTATTGGTCATAAACAAAGGCGATCTGTCACACTCGACTGGCGAGACGATCCGTGAAACCCAAAGGCTCGTCTGCTAAAAGAAATTCTGAAGGACACTTATCATACGCACCCAAGACGATTTCACAGACAAAATCTCAACATACTTACATGCAGGAAAGCCTGAGGTCCTGACCCGCAGCAATCAAACATACCACAACAAAACATCACAGAAAAGGGTCGATAAAGTATTTGATCTTGTCACATCACGCTGAATCAACATCGTGCGTAAAGTTGGCATGAATGACAAAATTCATATCATACACTGATAGTATTGTCTAAACGAATGGCTATAGATGGACTGCGAACAATTTTGTCAAATATTTGCCCCTTCTCGAGTCTAAACACTGTGCAACTCCCAATCTATGTACCATGTCATTATACCAAGTAGATGAGACTTCAGCACTGACAGCGGGGAGTAGATGATCTGAAATCCAAGTGATCTTGTGTGTAATCTATTCCCCTCGCGCTCTTTTGGAGTACTTAAAATGCAGTGCAGTACATACTAACATATTTTGACCCGAATGCAGGGGAATCAAGGTGCATTCAGTCAACATGACCCATCAAAAACGTGCAGAATTAGTTCAGGAGGAATCAAGCTCGTTTGATCCGGATCAATCCCGGGTAGCGACTGGCTATCAGTTTCATACATGTCGCAGGATTACGTTCAATTCACAAGTAATAACCGTGCAACACCTGGTAACAAGGTTGAATGCCCCGGCATTTAGCCATTTGTGTGAATCTCCAAACGCCATCGATTTAAATACCAAGTAGAATATACATACATGGAAACTTTTAAAAACCACTAGGAACAGACTCAAAAATGATTAATCATCCCGACAAAGAAAAACTTCAATGTCACTGAATGATCCAGAAGTTCACAATCGACAACAGAAAACAGATTTTGCAGCGAATCATTTCTGACGTTGGTGAGTCACGCGTGGCACGGATTAAATGCGGATGACGGAGGTGAACTTGAGACATGGATCTCGTTATTGTAAGAAACAGGCCAAGAATGTCTGTTCATTGTAGAAGCAATTCAACCAAGAGCTGACGAGGGAGCACGTTTGCAGTTACAACTTCCCGGCCCAAAAGTCAGTTTGGTCTGCTGAAGTTTTAGCGGCCAGTAAAATGATGCCTGAACGTTCTACCCCCACTATGGCCCCGTCTCACATCATTCCTTTGCACCTTCATTTCGATAACTGCGTAGAAATGATAAGCCTACATGAATGATCGATGGGATGAATGGGAAAACTGAAGTGCCCTGCAGTAATTGCAGTGTTAATGTATACCATACAGGCGCGGATCCCGGGGGAGGTGACCATTTTTTTAAGGGATGTAAGGTCGTGTCCGTAACGGGCTTCCAGAGCTAGGCTACTGCTAGGTCTATTGTCTGTGCGTCGCCACGCATTTCCAATGGAGTGAAGACCAAGAACTAGCTCTAGAAAAGAGATTCGGATGCAGTCCGCAAGATCTCCTAAAAATAAACCATGGAATGGTCTTATTTTGGGTGCAAGGTTAAAGACAAAACAAATAGACGGCGTAACCAACGGCGACAAGATAATACCAAGCCCCCCCCCCGAACAAAAATTTCCTGAAACCTGGTCAAACATCCTGTGTTCCCTCCTGTCCTTGGTGTCAACACAGGGCAAGACTTCTACATCGCAGTTTTCGCCGAAAAGCACTAATAAAAACGAAATGCGCAGTGATGTGTGTTTGAGGGTATACAACGCATTCAGTAGGCCTATTCGAAAAAGGTGACACAAGTTTTTTAGACATTGCACAAAATATGGCAAAATATACATTGCAAATATCCACACTGTTTGGTATCTGAATTTCCTGTAATCAGTTGCCCGATCGGGTACCGTAATGTTGACTGAACACCGCAGATTTCAAAGTGAATAGTTTCAATGCTATTTATAATACACTGAAAAGAAGTTCCACTCCACGGGACTTGATCCTACCTCTGCTTTAGCCCCTCGTCTCAGAGGGAGCATACATTTTTGATGAACTGAAGCACAAGGGTCAAAGTTCGTCGCAGTACATACGCAGCGTGACTGACACGACATTGGAAGTATGGTCAATTCGTGACTCTGTCGAATTACCTGGTTTCCGAGTTGGGAGCCTCACTGGGCGGGGTATAAGCGGAGGTGGGAGCACAGACACAGGGGATTCCCCCGCCTTCTAACGGTCGACTACATTATGATGAATGGAATCGGTATTCTCCATATAATTACAGCGTATCTGCGGATAGTAGGGCTCTAGCTTGTTGATTACAGGAAAACATCAAACATTTAGTCACAAGCACTATACACTTCTTGGCTAACCCGCTTTGTGCAGCAGATTATGTCCAGCTTAAATGCCTTAAACCCATGGAAAAACATTAATACACAAAACTATGGCCAGTCCAAAACACTGCTGAACTAAATGGTTTTGCTTTTAACCCCTTTTCATAACCTATCCAAGGATTTATTGTTGAGAGTGACATCTTGCAAGTACGGATATGACGATTTCTGACCACATAGCTTAAAATGAGATCGCGCTAACCGTCATGTGACGATGATGCCACATCACTGTATCGTGTATGAGTATGACAAAATTGCTATTGAGGAATGATACCATCCCTAATTCCGGTTCAGAAGTTCTCAGCAAGAGAGCGATAACATGATGTGAGGCAGATTTTGTGACTTTTTTTTCTTTCTATTGAAGAGCAGAAATAAAAGTTTGTCCAAGTTGCAGTTCTGGGACGTCATGTGTAATTTCCTGGCTCCTTTTTCCTATTAAACAGGCGGCTCGAGTTAGAGTAACTCCCCCCCGTCAGAAACCCATCAACCACCGGCGCTCAGTCACCGTGTGCAGGTGTTACTTCTATGATTTTTTTTTTGTGAGACTCTGTGTTGATGATGTATGGGGCAGACCAGCAGTTCTTTTTAAAACATGTTCCTATGGAGTCGTCAAAGCCAATTGCTGAGCTGCAGTCATGTAAGCCGTTTGGCAACGTGACATTTTAGGGTTATATGATTAAACATCGGGGGGTCTTAGCAAAGGGCAGAAAATGATTCGTCACGGGGGAAGCGTAAAATTTAGGGGGGCTGCCGCCTTAATCTCGGTAATGCGGGCCCGGTTTGGGGACTTGTAGGGTCGCGACAGATAAGCGGTAGTTTGTAAGGGTCTGTCGATTCAATGGGCAACCAATCTGCTTATCCATGAGTTGATCTTGAGGTGCAAAAAGATGTAGTTAAGAGCACGGTGTGCTTTTTGTGAACCACTGGAACCAATTTAGTCTCATAATACAGAATATCTCTGTCGAGCGACAGCGAATACAATGTCCACCAGACGACAATTCAGACCAGTTCCTTTTGGCGACTGCGAAAGGTAAACTTGACATTCTAAACACGAGACACTGCCCAACGAATTATGAACAAGCACGCTTCCGTTGCAACCGGCACTGGTGCAAAATGAGGTAAAAATAGAAATCTCGATTACCAGTTGTTACCTAAGAAAATGAGATATGCCTGTGGGGCATTTCCCATTGCAGACAGTGTTCGTTAAATTTCAGTGTTAGCGTACAGGTTAGCAAATTTGCCACACCACGTGACACCCGACTGTGAAGTTCACGGCGAACGCACAAACGTAATGGTAAAACATTTACATTTAAAACCACGTGTGTTGTGCTAATTAGGAATAATGACGTAACAAAGTCGCTCTGCACTGATTGCCTTTAACCGCTCTCGGGGGCATTTCAGGCCCTAACCCGCAGGCGAAAGTTATTCTTAATGAGTCCATGACACTTAGATTACAACTTTGGGAGGGCGAGCGATAGGCATGCACACCCCTTTTATTCATTATTTCTTCCATTTAATTGATTACGAATACTCGTCTCTCAGTGTGGTTAAAAGATCTTATATGTCGTTGGATCTTACTGACTGGTACCATTTACTGTCCCTGCAATCCATACATTACAGTGTAACATTACGATTGATTACGAAGGAATCCGTGCAAACATTGTCATTTTAATACTACATGTATACCTACACCAAAGTGTACACGATATGGTTCATGACAAGTAAATAAATTGAAAGCATGTGATAAATAATTGTCGTATTAAAATACGATGACGATTTCCATCATCACCGCAACTTCATTCGTATTATTTGTAGGTTGGAAAAACCCAGTGGGAAAAACCTGAGGGGGTAAAACCCATGGGAAAAAAGCATTGCAAATAATAATAAGTTGCTATGATGAAGTAGCGTTTGCCTCTCGGACCGTAGATGGACATTCTTGCCACACCCCGATTCATGTACCAGAGACTCATAGCTCAAGCACCTCCGCGACGCGGAGTGATACATTCCACAGTAAGAACTTAATTTCGTTCTGATTCGCTACCCCGCTCAACCGAAAGAAATTACATTTTTTTACACAACACGCTGGGGAAGACGACTTGACTAAAGGCTTTAATCGTGGCTAGTGGATTTTTTTTTCAGAGGGAAGTTCGACTTTTCAACAAAAAGGAAGTTTCCACGACACGTGAAGACGAGTGTCCTCTTAAGACTGGTAATAAAACCATTTTGCAATAGGAAAGTACATGGTGCATCCCAAGACAGTCATGTAATTAAAAAAATGCATCCAGGAGGACTCACGTCTAAAAAAGAACCCAATTAACACATGAACTAATTGGCTTATAATGATACTGAGTTTTTCACAGTAAGAACTTTGCACGGTTCAACTCTAAGATTCTGGCTGACAGCCGAGGGGAACTCGCTTGTGCCCACTTGCTATCTATTACAATATCTGTGGATACTGTGGATACCAGTGAACGTGGCCTTCTCCACAGCTACTCCCTGTGGCTGTTGGTGGCCAGTAACAACAGGATGCCTCTTGTACGCCCTACATATATATACTCATCGCCACCTTTAGATAGTGGCCGTAGCCGTAAGCAAGCCATGAGACGGAGAGAGTCCCCTGCTTTGTGTTGGTCATTGTCTCACTGGAATCTGAAGAATTTTCTTCAGACATCTAGGGGGATGTGTTAGGTAACAATAGTCTAGAATGTGTACAGCAATTGGACATGTTAGGGGTACCCCTTGGTCTCATTTCTTGCTGGATATATGACCGTGTCTTGAGCCTTTTTTTCTGGGGTTCAACCGGTGACTTCAATCGTTGCACCAATCATACAGAAAGGTTGTATCTTCTTATCACTCTCTCAAAGGCCACCTGTCAGGCCTACATATACCATACTGGCCACCTGCTAATGTTGGGTTTCTAAAGGCCAGTGGCTGGTGTTGCTTATCATCCTTCTACGTTGCAAAAACGTGGCCTGTCATCTTTCCATAGCGGCCACCTGATGTTGCGATCATCCACAGCGGCCACCTGTTGATTTTGCCGCCTTTTCAAACAGTTACACACCTGTTGACGTAAGCAACTCCCCGTAGCGCCAAAAGCAAATGTTGGCAACTTGCCAACACTGTCAATGGCCCACTGATCCTACATACCATAAATAACAATTAACCTTAAGACAATCCTCTGGACCACAAAATAAACTCCTTTAGGAACTGTTGCTCTAGAACTTGCTCTATGCTCTACCACTAACCCTGAGGAGACAACCACTTTTAAAGTGTCCCCAAGAAGGCCATCTTACTTAAATTCTAAGGATCAACCCAGCCCGGCTACAGTTAGGGAAGAGCAAAGTCACTCAATTTGACATAATTAAACAAAGGAGATCATTTTAGAAAAAAACCATCTCTAACCATTAGGCCTAGACGTGACAATGTGGCCCCTAACACGATGAGGTCGACCGCATCAAAATCTGCCTCCAGAGATCTTGAAGAGACAAGGAGGCTCCCGGAAAACTAACAACAATCACGATCCACTTTCCTCTATCAAAAAACGTCATCTCCGTCTTTCAAATTCAGGAAATGGGAAAAAAATCGGATCAACGCATGTCATCTGGAAGTGAAAACCGACCTTGACAGGCTCAAAGTTTTTCTTCCTTTCGTTTTTTTCTTCTTTTCATTTTAATTTTAGCCAAAAGGGAGGTACCTATGATATACCTCTCCTCGCGCAACACCTGGTCCTGCCCGTGGACCTGTTATCATGGCCCACATTGCAATCAGAGAGTTCTCCGTGCCTTACGGGTGCCGGCAGGTGTCGTCGACGGGGCGGGCTGTAGGATGCTCTTCTCCAGCTGCCTTGCTCGTCCAGCCGGGGTTATGAACCACTGGTAATTCTAGCATGACATCCCCTCCTCTGTCGTCCGTGTAATCCGAACACAAGTCGAAGCCGGCCCCTCTCCTGCCTCTCCTGTCCACTGCCTGCCATATTGACCCAGATATGTTCTCCTGTATTAAAACTGAAAACGACAGGGCCCACTCACTCGCGGCCCCTAGCGGGAGGGTTCGGATTAAGGGGCCGTCCGGTTGAAAATATAGTAAGCCAAGGTCACAGCTCAACAACAGTTTAACATCTTTGACCGTCATTACAGATCGTAGCACGACTGTCCCTCTATGCCATGCAAGGGGCTATACATTATAGATGAAACTGGAACTCAAACGCGTCTAGAGTCATGCAAACATGTCCTCTCTAAAAATTTTAAGAAAAAAATAATACAAATCGTCAAGTATTATTGTTGTACAGTACATCAATATTTTACGAGGTGATTGGTCTTTTAACGGGAAGAAAACCGTTTCAAGTGATATGTCAATCAACATCTTCTTTCAAACTGGGTAACATTTTCAAGCTGTCACTTGTATAGACAATAGGTTCACGGGTTGTCGAACTAGAACATCCCCGGGCGCCTATTATTGAAAAATGGCCTTCCAGTGGAGAACAATATCGCAAGACTTTCATGTATATTTCTAGTACAAATACTTGAAATAATTTCACACGTTGTAGATCTGTATTGGACGTTTAATATAATTAAAAATGAGCAAAAATGCCTCTTTCTGGAGGGATTGGAAACAAGTTGCGAGTGGAAGGACAAATTGAGCTAAAACTCAATTTATACACTACGGGTATTTCAACTGTCTAACCATAGCTCTATGGTCCAACAAGCAACAAATGAGCCCAGAAAAAGTGGCGAGCCAAGGAGGCCTGTAGGAGGCTTGAGCCCCCGTTTTTGTTTTGTCTGAAAGCGAAGATACAGTATATATCTACATCTTAAAACCTACTAAGCTCTGACATAGCCGTAAATCCAAGTCCCCTGTGGCGCAACAGGGGAGGGTGGGTGGGGTGGGGAACGTGGGCTTGGGCATCATGATGGGGGGGGGGGTTAAATTCCTGTCAAAACCCCAATGACAAATTGTGGGTGGCCACTGCCCGTACAAATTTTGAAAAATTGCCATGCAGTTTCAACAGTCACCCACGGAGAACCGTTGAGGTTCCAGGTATTTGCGATTGTACATGATGCAGTTTGTACCAATCGGAAAAAGACAATCGGGCGTTTCTGATTACATGTTAAGAAAAGCAATAAATTGGGGGACATGCCGAAATCACGACGGTATTACACATCAGTTTTATTCGAATGAATCAGAGGCTACGAGATAAAACTTCCACTCAAGTTTCACTATATCGTCAAAATGACCTTCTAACCCGAATCTCTCGCCGATAACGATCCTTTTTCCGAAAACAAAGTCATTTCCGTCACAGAAAAAACTATGTTCTAGGTTCTTTTTGTCATCGCTGTCGAGCGGCGTCTGATGACATAAGCCCTTGTTGGGCCGCTAACAATGATTCACCCCACACCTATACTTTCCTTCATTCATCTAGCATTATCTGCGTCCTGTTCAGTATTTTTCTTTTAGCTAGTTTGCACATTTCAACCTTGGATGGGCTTAATACGCAAAGTGAAGTGCAAACACCCCCAGAGCTCGGGGCCCCCTTGGCGATAGATAATTCGGCTTGCGAGCGGGATGGACGAAATGGTGTCATTTCGATATTTCTGAGTGACGGGCGCTGACGGCTGGCTTAGCGCGAAAACTGAACAGCGGAAATGTACTTGAGCCAGAGCAGTCAGCTGACTGCTGAAAGATCCGTGTTTTATCTCTTCGTTGTTTATGCTATACAGCGAAGATGATTTTTTTTCTCTTGAGAGGTGGATGGAGCGTTAATGGGTTTGGAAGCATGGAGGTACAATGTGGTTGAAATTGACAAAGAAAAACCACCATGCCTGAGGAATCATATTGTCTTTTTTTACACGCATTCTAATTCCATGGAGCAATGACATCCATTTGAAATGCTGTAGGACCTGTGCAGGTGGCAGAGTGGCACATTAGCAGTGGATGGGTGAGGCAAAGGTGACAATGACAAAAATTGGCTGTGATAATGACGAAGTGGATACGTGAGGGCACGATTCAAGCATCATGCATGGTGGTAGAACTGACCAATGCTATATCGAGAGGATTTACGGTGATGAACAAGTGGTTCGATGTTCTCAAAAATGGTTTTGAGGGAGGTGATGACGGGGAAGGTGGTGACAAGTGTGGATGGTGACGATCCCAGCTATCACCATAACAACAGCAACGTCGAGGAGGAAATATCAACAGCGACACTAATGCCAAGTACAAGCACCTCTGACAGTCCTTGGGAAAAAAGGCCAACACACCGAGAGAAGGATCTCTTGTCGACCCCATGCACCGATAGCTACTTGCCAACGATCTTCCCATCTCATCACTACCCGTCATCACTCGCAACCTTTGCTGCACACTCTTTTCCTCCTTCCAAAAGCCTCTTATTATTAAAACCGAAAGGCGCTGAAAAGATAAGACGGAGCATTATATTCCCATTTTCTGATCATAATCAATTACTCCTGTGAGTCACAGGCGGGACAGCCTCGCCAAAGAAACTTACCAGACAACACATTTTTCTCTCATCCCTAAGTGGTTGGACCTTGAAAAGCTTTCTCATAAAGAAAAAAGGACAGAGAGGGACCGAGAGAGCAATTTTAATAGGCACATGCTGCATATTTCAGGTATTAATAACTCGAGGGTGGAAGGCGCCTGGGTGACAACCAAATGCCACATTTAGTGTCAACAAAAGCCCCGTGAGTGATGACACAAGACAGCCAGAGTGGGCCTGGAGGGGTTCTTTATCTTTTTCGGGGAGGGGAAGAAACTCGCTATGAAGTGATGTACTTTCTCCGCTTTATTATCAAGCTTTGGAATCAATCATGCATATTTAATGTGCATACCGCACAACAGGCGACTCACGACAGGACAAATAATATGTTTTTCCCCTGTGGGTTTGTACATTACATTCCAAAGACCGTTGACAGATATTACATAACAGATCAATGGGGGACTTCCAATGAAGTAAGAAGACGATACTGGTGCTGGGTTCAGGTCTAAAATTTATCACTCGCAACAGAAATCGAGGCTTCAGTTTGGGAAAAAGTTGACAGCGTGGGTTGAAGCATGGAGGAATAAGAACGGCTGAGGTGAATGGACAAGACACTTCTAGGGATTAGTCCCTAAATATGCACTTATAATGGGAACTGATTTGGCAAACAACCGGTTCTCAACACAAGAAAAGACAGCCTATCGAGTCACTTGTGAAGTCTACTCTTCTGGCATTCACACTTGTTGAATCGTGCACACTGTGTTCAATGATTTCCCATAACTTAGCAAACGTTGGGTATTCTATCGTGTTACGAGTATGCATAAACCGATAAACCACATTACTCGACTTGAGGTACTTTTAGAGTGGGCTGTAGTTGTCGAGTGAGTACTTTTAGTTCTCTTGGTAGAGATGGGTAGTAAAGATGCCAAGACAAGACGTTCTCACCCCCCATAAAAACAAGCGTGAACAATCTGGTCTTCGTGCAGAACATTATTGTGGTTAGGTATGGCATTGCACGAGAGACTCAGAGAAAGCGTAATAGGGGACTATCAACCAACCTGATTCATCAACTTCGCCTTGAGATTCCAACGTGTGACCACGCTGACACCAGTATAGGCAATAATCATGTTTTAATCTGACAGAATCCTCCATTTGCCTAGGGGGCCTGATACCCACCATTGTTTGTTTTAAAACATTCCACTTTTGTTTTCTCGTACCGGACGGGAGCCTTAGGCGCGGGACACCGACCAACAGTATTTGAACATGGAGCGCGCTAGCGCCGACGACGGACTACAACACGATGTGTCAAGGTTAACTGGAACACGAGACAAAGAGTTGATCAGAACGTCGATATTAACAAGACGATAAAGCCGCCATTTTCGGAAGGGGCTCCCCGCACCTTGGCCAAAAATCATGTCAGCACCTGGGTCCCACATGATATAATTATGTAATAAGGCTACCGGGTACAGAAAAACCACCACTCATATCACCTGGCCATGGTGGTCGAAACGACAATGCCACCATGCGATAGTAGGCCTATAGCATGCAAACAAAACATTGCTCACTGAATAGTGGTAACGATTGCCCTCTCTCCCCATTGTTTACTCACGTTTTCTTACCCACAACTGGATCAGCGAGTAATTTTGAAGGATGGCTGCCCCCGAAAAGCCCCTGGGTAATCTTCCAATGCAACATATCAAAAAGATGGCAACATCTCCATAACAATAGGATGAACGCGCTACCACGATGCAGTGATTTCACTCGGAAGGTTGTTTCACCATGGATAAAAAAGGATGGTTTCACCGAGTCGACAATTGAATGATAATGCGCCTACTCTATGTTATTGGTCACCAACAATCGGATGAACAGGGACAGATCAACTCTTAAGATCTCTTCGTGGAATTAGCTCATTAAAACCTGTTGATTGTTCAATGGCATTTCGGTAATTGGAACTAGGTTGTTTTTCTTCAGACTCGATTTTAAGATCGTGAAATGGCAAGAAATCGTTGGAGGAGACGGGAGATTGCAAATTGCCTTGACATTATTATTGTGAACAATCGATTCTAGGGACAGTACTCTGCTCGGGTGGCATCTTTTGTATTGTTACAAAAGCAACAGCCAGTTAGGTAAGAGTGGAAATATAGTTTTGCCAGGATGCAAACTGTAAGTTTTGTTATAGCTAATGGTCTTCCTGTCGCCAGTTGTCGGAGGATTGGAGCCTGATGTCGCCTCCTCACGATTCATAATAAACAAAAACATTTTGAGCACCGCACTCAACTGAAAGTGACTTTCTACGACTGTGCAAACAGGAAATTTTGGAAAACGTTTATTGAAGGTTTCCCAAAAATAAAATTTCCCCGAACATTTACATAGGGCATATTATCAATTGACTGGCCGATAGACTGACTGCTTGATTTATCTGATACTGATGAATAGATATTAAAGGATTAATTGAGTCACTGACTGACTGAGTCTTTTGTTTAGGGGAGGCTAAACCTGTTTAAGAAAATAAACTGTTAACTAAGTAACAAACGACTACTAAAAACTGCTTGAATTAACTTGACTTTGAAGGCTGGAAACAGGCTACAACCCCTCAGATGCCCAAACGTTTGAATTATTGCAATGTTAATTTACAGGTTTTCAAAACCCAATCAACACTGTGTAATTATTAAAAAATTCCGGAAATATTGTTATAAATGTGAAATACAAATTATTACAACCTGCTTGCTGACAACGATGACTTGAGACCCCCATACACAAGGAAAAATCGGTCTGACGATTTGATCCACGCAGAATCTTTCTCAAAACAAAGTACACTTTTACCTCTTTAGAAAAATCTGATTCGAAAATTGGTCACCTGCTGCAATAACTCTACCCCCCCGTGCACACCAAAAAGGGAGAAAACTTGGCAATATTTGGAATCCACAATCCTTGTCACCAACTGCACACTCTGAGGAAAATGTGTCTCGATAGCCCGGTTCTAACCCCCCACCCCGGGAAAGGAAGAAAGAAAAATGCCAGTTGAAACCTCACTGGACAAAGCCGCAGCGTGCCGCATATGCTCTCAGAATCCCTGGCCTGAATTGTTCGGGCCGTAGAAGCATGCTTGGACTTGTGAATAAAATATTACCCCCATGAATAAAACAATAGTTTTATATTAAAATTCAAAATTAATTACAAGGGCATCAATGCTTCAAAAGGAAAGTGTGTGCCTACGCCTGGAGGCCGAATGTTACTATTATCGTAGCTGGAGTATGAATCATAAAATCAACCTCATCGTTTATCAAACACGATATGTAACGAGACCATTAGAATCTAAATATTCCATTTCTAAGAGTAAGACATTCCAAGATGACGAAAAAACCTATTTGACCTGTTCGATGTGACAATTATATACACTGTATTTGAATCAAGTCTAGTTGAGCCACCTTCCCGCGTAATCCACGACCCGCGCCCAGCCACATCTTTCAGTAACCTGATATGGTTAATACAGAAAATGGGAGTATTTCTGCTCGTCTAAAAAGGAAGCAGGAAAAAATGAAATCACTTAAGACACCTTAAAAGCGCGGAGTAAGACGATTCTGTAAGTCAAGTCATCGTGGGGTCAATGTGGTAAAGTGTCATGTTGAAAGATGATATTACAGACACGGCTGCAGCTATATCACCGAGGCTAAATTTATAATTACAGATCTGGCCAAAATTACTTCGCTACTCCGAATATCCTCCTCCGGACTCTGATCTCCCCCATGTTTCTGGGGCAGCAAAGCAGCCGCGATGAGAAACAGTAAACCACAGTTTGTTTAAATTAATCAATTAACAACATTACATCAATTTCAAGAAAAGATAAGGTTTGGAAAAGAAATGAATGTGGACAAAAGCATGTACATAACACTCTAGAGGTTGGGGTTACTTGGTGGGTCAGTAGGGGAGGGGGGAGTAGGCGTTGGGGGGGGCTAAGCAATGACTCCCATTTTAACTCAAGAAGAAACGGACAGATACAAGGAAGCGAGTAATTACAGTTGCCAGCAATCAAGCTATACGAAACTATACTAGGGACAGTGACAAGAACATGCACGGCCGGCCAGGCCAAGTTGAAACAAACTGGTGTAATGCTATGTCGACCTCTCGGGACAATATCAGTCCAGGGTGGATCAAGGCTTAGTTCCGGGGGAGGGGGTGACAGGTATCTGTTTTGGCGGTTCGAATGGGGGGGGGGTAAATCCTTTAACCCCTAGTGCTGCTAGAGCAAGGCCAATTTCATGTCAGGTAAGTCAGCTCTTGTTAACTTAGTACACAGATTTGCAAATGTAGGCCTAACAATTCCCATCACTGAGTCTATCAAAACTCTGCTCACATCGTATTAGGGAGCCTGAACGGTGTTATCAACATCTTGGACTTCAAATAAAAACAGGTCAGATGCCAGACTTTTTCCCCTTAAGAAGCAGCATGATGAAACGAAAAGAGAAGACAAAGGGGTTTATACCATTGATTACGCAAGCTTCTACTCCAGAATTGTAGATTTTGAGTCATTTAAACGGTGGGAAATCCAAATAAAGTCATGAAAACAAACTTTGTTTCGGGCTGCGAAAAGTGAAAGGATGAAGAATTGAAGAGATCTCGAAGAAGTTGAAGGGAGAATTGTCATTAACAGCTTCTCCTCTTCCCCCAAACTTGAAGATTTGTGCTAACCAAACATTTTGGGAAGTGCAATTGAAAATGGAGACATTCAATGGAATCCTGAATGTTAGCAAGCCACTCAGGGACTGACAGCGTGCGCAACGCACTCGCCTGGCTGGCACACACACTGCCCCCTTGGATCGCTAGAGACGGACTCCAGACATCACAGCTTCATCTGTTATTTGCATCACGGGGACGAACTCCAGATGCATTCATTCGTTTTTCCCCCCTCCCCCTTCCGTTTTTTTCCATCAAGCACAAGACCAAGGAGAATAAAAGAGAAGTGGAGATGCTATTTAGACAATCTCCAAAGTGCCAGTCAGTTGTTTATTGCATTGTGATGGTGAATTAATTTGAAATTGCCCTGTCATTTCATCAACGCGTCCTTCTGAAGGACAACCAACCAGGCGAACAAGGGGAATGATTGCCGAAAGAACAAGTTGGGAGAAGTGAAGCAGTGCAGAGACAGGCGAAAGTTTTCAAATAATTTGGGGATAACATGTCCATGGCACTGAGCGCCTCTACAAGATCCTATCTGTAAACGGTTACAGGTTCATAACTTTGCAGAGGCTGAATTCAGCGTTGTGTATCCATTATCACTGGAAAGTTGGTAAAACTTTAGGCAATGCGATTTTAAACAAATAAAATTTCTAACTTAAAAAGTGTGTACGCGGGAAGGTAAGTAGGGTGATAGCATTTTATTTTGGGGATTGCCCACTCAGCCGAAGTATTACTTAGCAAATATCCTCAGCTTGATTTTTCTGTGCCAAGCAGTTTTGTGGAAAAAGGTGACAGTGTGCAGTGAAGCCAGGCAGTTTGACAGAGGAATGGGGGACGCGGGAAAGGGACAGTGGCATATCAAGGTTTTGGGTAGGAAAAAAATTAACAATTAGGAACCTCAAAAGTGTAGAACAAAAATGGGGATTTTTAGGACAAACAAAATCAGAGCTTGCGTGAGGGTCAGCTTGTCTTGGGAGAGGTTTTGACTTTGAGTCATGTGCAAGAGAAACGCTCTATTAGAATTTACATTGTCTAACAGCAGGCACATTGTAATGACTGTGTGGAATCACCTCAAGGAGCTACATCACTCTTTAAAAGTGAATATCCGGTGTCACTTCATCAGTGAACTTGGCAGACCGAAGCATGAATAATTTTATGAAAGCCTTAACTCGAAGTTGGGTCTTGTCACCAGTTAAGATGGATAGCATCTGAGATGGAAATTTCACTCCACGGAGCCAGTCTGAAGATGATCGACTGGTTCTCAGTATTCAATGAAATGTGCATAAACACAAAAAAGTCCATTTTGGAAAGGGTAATGAAAATGTCGCCCCTTAATTGCCGAAATGGGAATACAAATGGATGTATTACTGTCCATTGAGTCTGATGCTAACTGGGTTTTTTATTATTTGGTAAATAGCCAGCGAGAGAAGGGAGAAAATCATTTAGAAAAGGGTAATGAAAATTTTGGTATGGGGATAAAATATATAATTGCAATTCACTCTTGAATTCCCAGACGAAAAACAGTTTTTATTGATGCAAATTGCACATTACAAGTCATCAGTGATCCATCTTCAGAGTGTTCTTCTGTCTTTTTGGTTAAGTATAAATTGACATATGAAGGCACGCTTACGCTTGCAGATCAAGTTCCTTGCTTTTTGTACAAATGGGACTATTCAGAATTATAACCCAATCAAAGTTTTAATGTGCTGTGCTTTGAGCGAATAGCATGCTTATCTCTTCCACTGACCAAAGCTTTATATATGCTTAGCGCCAACAGTGGCTGAGGAAAACAGTTCCTGGTGTATACCAGACACACTGAATCCTGACTGGTGTGAAACAAAATAATTTATCTCTAGGTTTAACAAGTATTCATATCAAATTCAACCCCTACCCAATCCCCCAAACCCCGCCCCCATTCACTTTGTGCTGTCGATAAAAATGTTCAATTCGCACATACCTGTGAGCTGAACCAACCAGCATTCCAGAAAGATTACGTCCAGTTGGTCCCTTGGAGAATTCCCATATAGCTGAACAATCCTGATTTTTAGACTTTCTATATCCACAGCAATACAGGATAAATAATGACAAAGCCATGTTGTCTCTCTAGTCAAGTCACTAAATAAATCTATCACATATCAGAGAAAAAAAACAACATCCCGATCATACCTTTATTGGATTGAAAAATCTCTACTTACATCCTGTTTTTGTAAACGGCAGGTCAGTCTCTAGAGCAGCCACTTCCTCCTCTCGGCTTGGGGGCCAATTCTGGCTGGGCCCGGTTAAATGGTGAATATGGTTGCTCTTTCCTCATTTCCACGGTCCAGCCTGTGCAGGTAGAAAGGTCGCCGTTGCATCCATTAGGCATTAACTTGCCAGGTGGCTGGGCTGGCTGAGGAGCTCCAAGCTCACTTTACAGCTTGTCCCTCACTCCTGCTTGCTTTCCAATCTGTGTCGCTCTTGCAGATATCTGTCTGTCTGTCAGTCGGGCTGTCTGTCAGCCTATTAGGCTGTCGGTCTTGTCTCCTAATCTGCCATTTTTTCTTCTCTGGTTGAATTTATGTTATGATTTTTCTACATGTCTGCTTACTTGGGAAAATGCTACTCATTCCAAAGCAACAAAGATCCAACCAACACTCGATACTATCAGGTATGCAATGACCAATTGAGCACTGAAACTGGTGTAAGCACGAATTAAGACTCACAAATTTGCTGTATAGGAATGTTTTGAATACTTTCAATGTCCAACACTTTACAAAATTACACCTATTTCACTGTCAAAAGCTACAGTTTATGCACCTGGGCCATTCACAAAAGTTTAATTTCACATAGCACACTGACACATCGCTGTTTAGTATCATTGAGCATTTTAATCCTGTAAAAGCCTCCGTTTTGTCAATTTATCTCGCTTGCCAAACACTGTGACAGGGATTTTTTTTTAGACATTATAGGGTGAATGCTAGTTTCATGGTGTACACATTCACTGCAAATGTGGCAAAAGCACTTGACAACACATTCTCACAATGTTTCATGGATGCTGTTAACTGTCTGCATGACAACAGAAATTGCACCTAATGCAGACTCCGTGGGTATACTTTTACATATTATCAATTTTATTGATTGCTGGTAATGAATCTGCAAAAGTACCTTGGGCACCCTTGCTTGCACATGTGAAAAGAGCCTTGGAATGATGACAATGAAGAATACAGGGTGCATTGATATCAGGCTAATTTGGTGACACCTTACAGTTTTTACATTTAGTGGATAATACTTAAACTGGAAATTTAATCTGAAGCTCATAATTTGCAGAGATTCTTTCTGTTATGTAACATAATTCATTTTTTGGTTCTGTCTAATGGAACTCTATGCAGTTTATCTTGCTAGTGTATGCAGTCACTGAATTCAATCCTAAACCACCAACCATTTAGGTTCTTTACTTATTTGAGATTTCTTGCAAATTCTTAAGTTGACAAGACTGATGCAGTTTTTTTAGAAGGCCGTCTTGTTAATTGTGCTGTTTCCAAGTTAACAGATTCAGAGTCTAATGAGTCTGTTTCAGAGAAAACAACTTCAGTTGAACTGGGGCAGTTTACCTCAGTCAATTTCTAACAAGGGTAATGATCTTATTATACACTGCATTCTAAGCTTCAGTTGGATACAAAAAACTAAAATTTCTGGCTAATATTTAAGGAGAAAACAAATGTTACTTGTGGGTTGTGTAGAGGCCTATCCAGTTTCAGGGGCAAGGGGAAACCTAACAGAACCGACCTGGCTGCTGAAGAGCTGAGGCCCCTTGTCCCAGAGGCCTCTCAAACAAAAAAACAATGTGTTGTTTGGTTCTTCAGATTTTATTTGATTTTCAAATGTTAGTAGAAATAAAATTTTTAATTATCTGCCAAAACAAACTCACCCCCCCAAAAGTGAACATTCCAAAGTCTGTCAGCAGTCATTTTTCAAGTGACATCACTTGACCTTTTCAGGCTCCTCTAAAAATCTTTCAAAACATTTCTGTCTGGTTTGCCTCCAGATGGGAGCCCCTAAAGCTGTAGAGATAATCCTGGGCCATACTTACACACACAATTCCACAATATCTTGGCCCACACAGGCCCCTCTTTTAAAAAAAACTGTAGTGGTACTTTTTAGATGCCTCGGCCGGCGAAGAAGTTGCCTTGAATCGGGACACTGCACCCTCAAAGAGTCAGTTTGATGCAAGTATACTCACACTGTTTTCGTTGCCAATGCAGGAATGGGTTTTCCTGTCCATACCTGCCCAGGTGAGGTTTCGCCCCCCAGATTATTTTGTCAATTTTTCCCCCTCAACCTTTAGGACCGACCACTGAATCACTGCCTTCCATCTATAGAGTGCTAAAATTGCTGCTTATGACTCAGTATCTCTTTAATAGCGTGTTTGTGAGAGTTGCTGCTGTGCCTTGCTAACATTGTTGTCGTCTGTTGATTCAGATTAGGAAGCGCATGTCTTTTTCCAAAACAACACAGTTTTAAAGTACAATAGACCTCTATGAGGTTCAGTTCTGCTTTTTTTCCTTTGTATCTCGTACAGTATATTTCATGCAACAGTTGCATTAATTCTTAGACTACATGTATAATCTTCAGATTTGGAACTGGGCACGAAGCACTTCATAACAATATGGGACTGCCTCTATCAACTCCAAGTCAAGTGAGGGCGCACTTAGTTCAGGAAAATGTCTCGGCACGCCAATATCAGCTGAAGTTTAACACACAAGACCTTCACCGTTAATTGAATATTTTCTTTCTTTTTTTTTACCTAGACCCAATTGACCTCAATATCAAAGATGAATCAACCCACCTGTCCCGGAGTTGAGGAAAATGACCCCTGCAAGGGGGTGTTTGCACTAACAGGGGGAAAATTTCCATATCCTGATCCTCATTCCTGATCGGCCTGATCTGGAACCAAAATAGTCTGCCTGTCTCATCCTTGTGTCTGCTGTTCCATATTCTTAGCAACAGGTGTGACCTATATTTCATATTACTCATTCACACTTTAAAGAAAGGAAAGGGATAAAGAGAGAGAGTAAAAGTAGCCACATAAAAGAAATTAAAAACGGATGTCGTCCTTTCTAAGATCATGTCAGGGTGACATAAAACCTTCAGCAGCAGCCAGCCAACTTTTCCTCTTTTTTCATTCATCGCAAACACTCCAGGTTGCCAATTTCACTGAGCTTTACCGGCCAGAAGATTCTACTCACAGTTGTAGGCACGCCTGGCAAGGAAATGAATGCTGACAATCAGCCAAAACCAATTAGCAGTTATTCACAGCACTCATAACAAGCCAAATAGATACACTGCAGTCTTACGCTGATCACTTCTTCTCTGTGCTAAGCATTTCTTGAAAAAGTTTGAAAGTGATGATACATGTATATGCTAATAATAATCTATCAATTCACAAAGTTGAACTGGAAACCAATTTACATTGCATAGGATAGCTCATTAAACAGTTTCTTTGAACAGCATGCTAAATGTATCTGGCTTTCTCTTTCTTAAGCTCAGGGGACTCTATTTCAAATGCAAACTAGAATAATAGCCATGTTCCAAGTTGGTGCTTTTTTTGAAAATACATTGCTGTACTACTAGTATGTATTCAAATTGAACCCAATAAAAAAAGAAGAAAAAAAAGTGCATTAAAATGCAAATTGCAATTTCCATGCCATGAACCAAGCTACTATCTAAACATTTGAAGAATATATTTCAAATGCTCTTTGAACGCTTAACCATTTTTCCTTAAGATGCAGAGGGAAACACATGTATATTCAACTGGGAAAATAGATAGCCACAGCCAGACAAACTGAGAAACCGTATTTTTTTCTCCAGTGAGAAATATGAGATGCAGAGAACTGGGTTAATTAAAGGGGGGGTTAGAGTTGGTATGTACACATACGCTTTAAATAAGGAAGAAGCTCTTAGAAACCCGCGCCTGAGACACGAAGGACTGCAATAAAGTGAAGGCCAGAGTCAACATTGGCTATAACAGCAACATCATCTTCAACCAATACACTTTATTCATCATACGTGCTTGCGAACATCAATACCCCCCTTATAATGCTTAAAATTCAAAATAACTTGTCAAATTGACCCAATTTCACCAGGTCACACTAGGGGGAGGGAGAGCAGACTCGATTTTGACATTTGCAACTAAATTTAGGCTGAGCAAAGTGGGGCAGGTTTCGGATTTCAAATATGGGTCAATTTGATGGGAAATTTTGATTTCAAATTTCATCTCCGACCGGAGAGCAGCCAGGGTCGCGCCATAACTGCATCTTAATGGGGGAACTGATACTGGGGGCTTCAAAGAATTCTTGGCTTGAATTTGCAACAGAAAAAAAAATTGCTGGAGCACAGAAGAAAAAATTACAACTGAGACAGGAAAAAATGTGGGAACATGTTCGTCATCGGGGCTTCATCTTACATGGTTATTTGATAAACATTCCCCAGAGCTATAGTCACAAAAGCAAGGCGTATTGACCGAAATCTCTGAACCAACCCTTGCTCCCAAATTGACTTTCTTCGCCAAATTAGTGACCAATTTGGAGGCGTACGGGGGTCGTATCCTATGTTGGTTAAAAAAAAAAATTAGAGAGATGAGTAAAACCCCGATGATATGAGACAACATCGAGCGAGAAAGAGGGAGAAGGGGGAAAGAAAAAGGCATCACTTGAAAATGGGTCAAGTCAATGGATCACAGTTTAAATTTCAGATGAAATTAAAGAGCGCTGTTGATGATATGAAGTGGGCTCGCGATCAACTGATATGGTTTTGCCAGGGTAGAATAAATATTGATAATTTACCATGCAGCTGTAGATCTTTGGGGCAGGTGGGGGGGCTTAAGGAGTGTCAGGATTCAAGATGATGGTGACATCCCTGACTTAATACCTCGACTCATCGTACATACTCGATACCATCAAACGCAGCTCACTTTTTTCTCTCGCTCTCCTCCCTCTTTCCAGCCCCCCCTTCCCTCTCTCCCTTCCTCTTGGCTCGGTATACTTTATGACGTGAAATTTAAAGCAGGCGGGCTATCGGATTGACCCAAATTTTATGAAAACACTAAATGAAGGAGGCTGTTCTCTAACTTGGCGCGTACGTGCGTGACATGTTGATGGGGTGGGGGGGGAAATGGTTTGGCATGGCACTGAAAGAATCGATCGGGTAAAGATAGCCGATTGGGGATTTATCAAGAGACAATTTATCATCTTGAAATACGTGGCAATTACTGCAGCCAAATGTAGCTGTTTCTCATTTTCTTACTAAAAGTGAGGATTAGGTGAAGACCTTTTTTGCGTGTTGGGGGGATGGGGTGAGGGTAGGGAGGCAGGGAAGGGAAAAGGTGAGGAAGGGATGGCAGGGGGTGGGTATAGATAAAACTATTCCCTAAATCAAAGAATATGCTAACTGCAATCAGAAAAAAATGCACTTCCTGTTAGATGAAAAGGACTTGAAAGACCTCAAGCAATTGAAATTTCCGGCTTGGGAATACCAGTTGATGAGCATGACAACCCTTGCCAGCCATCCAACTAGCTAACATATCAAATTAGCATGCTCCTCTTAAAGTAACCTCACTAACCAGTCAGGAAGTATCTTTTGTGATTTTTAAACTATACTGGTAATTTATTATTTTGTAAAATTGTAATTGTTATTTTTTTGGGGGGGGGGCGTGATGTGTTATCAGTGGTGGGGTGTTTTGTACATTGTACCCTGTGATATTTTTGCCAGGGGTCTATGTGCACATACTGCCAGGCAAAACAGCTTGCCTCCACTCCATCTGCCTCACTGTGACCATCACACTACATAAAAAAGCCCCCCCCCCAAAAAAAAACCCCTACAACCACAAACCTGTTATATAACTTGAATTACACAGTAAATGATTAAGACTTAAGATTGGGCGGAGAATGCCTAATAAGTGCATGATGATGATATTTTAATATGATGATGATATTTTAGCATTCTTCAATTTAACAACTCTACCTCCTAATAGCTTAACATGAACATCAATTTAACTGAATCAGTTTGAATCAGCATGCCATCCAAAACAACAACCAGTTCTTCTAAGAACCACTCAACTCAAAAAAGAGAATAGCTTCTCTGGTGTGAACACAAGCCCTCCATACTTTGTTCATGTCCCCCATGCAATCGTTCATATGCTATCCAAACTTTATCCATCAAAAAGTTATTAAATGCATCTTTAAGCCCATGTGCGTCCATTGGGACTCTTCTCACACATGTGTGAAACAAACATCCCAACCTCTTACATTTCCTTGGTGTCTTGTAAACACATCTCAATTCTTATACACATATAATTGGGATTCAATGACAGTACATCAATTAGTCTTTTTTTTTTGGCCAAAAATCAAACAGGTCAGCAAAGTCACTGACTTTTTATTAGCATGGCACCATAACCGTGGTAACCACACTAATGACCATGGAGCCAATAGGCCGCGGGTCAATTTTAGAGATGGCAACAGAAATTGTACTTAATGAAATTGGAATTTGACAATCCGCGTGGAATGCTAAATAAGGCTGCAAATTGATTCTGACATTATCACATACAGAGATACGATATCTGATGGGTACAATTATCTCTGTGACCTACGAACGTCAGGAAAATTGTTCCTGCTTCCAAGAATCTGCCCTCTGAGTCAATACTTCCTTTCAGGATTTTGTACAACTAAACAAGTTTCTGAAAATGTTGACATGAGAAATTTCACCAACTGGTTTCCCTACCCTGTGAAGCCCCCCTCTAGGAAGAAAAAAGGGCAATATGTACAGAAATCTCCCTTTTGTACAAGTTTTAAAAAAAATCAAATTACACAGGTGCAAATCCAAGGAGATGGGGTTGAATCAACCCCCCCGCCGAGAGACCCCCCAAAAATAAACAAAAAAGGGGAAATAATAAAAAACAACTAAAGTAAGTAAATTCCTGGATCCACCCCTGTTACCTCATGACAGAATTCTATACCCCTCGCCTCCATCAGCATCCTTCCTGCCTGCTTCCTTGAGACATGTATTACAGAGGCAGAAAATCTGTCCTCCCACCCTAAATTTTGTTTGAGTTTCATTGTTACATCCAGCATAAAGCTGGGGAAACAACTTCCAAGAGAACAGAAAGTACCACTGAAGTACCTGATTACAGAACTAGATTGGGAGTCAAAGGTCAGAACTCAATAAGACAATTTCCACTTTTATTGATACTGCATTTTAATAGGTAACCACAAAAGACACAGTTGTGATTTTTTTTTTACATTTTAGACTTTATGACATCAGTGTGACTTTTAATGGGGCTGTGTATTTCATGCTACTATTGAGTAACACATTTACATGTGGAAGGAAACAGGAAAGATGGAATACTGCAGATAAGCAAGAGCAAAATAACAGGTGTTCACTGCTCCAGCTCTTGTTCAGAATTCAACGGACTGAACTTGCCAAATGGCCAAAAAACACCCAATGGGCATGTATCTTGGCAACAGTATTGCCATAGAAATAACACACTGGAAAATATGTCACTGATCCATCGGGTGAGGCTGACATGATAATGATGTGACAGCATGCGTACAAGAAGAAAACGGAGGAGAGAAAAAAAAGAGCAATAACGAGTTAGATATAATCCTGCAAAACGGCTGTGAAGCACCTAGTGTCAAATTGACAGCACCTTCTTCAACTGCAGAGCCTCATCGTATTTTATATCATCAATACTCCTTGCCCGCGTGACTCACTATACAGGGACTTGAATACCTGGCCTAGTTTCGGCCTCTCCAACATTCTGACATGGGACTTTAATAGCACGGGTCTCCTCGTACTCTTTACTTACTCTACCTTTTTTCTCTTCTTTTTTTCTCTCTCCATCTCTCTTCTTCTTTTTTTTCAACCCTGGCTCTTCGTTCCTGATTTTCTTCAGGGAAGTGGGCTGTGTTTTAAACATCACTGGTGGAGTGTAAGGGGAGAGATGTGGACAGCTAACAGAATAATTACAGCTGTCAATGAGGCCAATTTGTTTTACAGGTAGCAAATATCGCAGGCCCCATATTAAGGAATGCTAACGTTCATCTTATGCACTCACTGTACACATCCACTGCAAGGCTGAAAGCCCCCATTTGGTCAGATTATTTAATCTAAACAATCGCTTTGTTACGGATACAAATGAGCAGATCATTAAATCAAAATCTGGACACTGTTTGAGACTCTCGCTGCATTAATTGGGAACTTGCAATAAAAATTAATTAATGGGACAGTGCTGATTAGCATTTGAAAGCACGAACCCAATCAAATATTATTTAACTTTGTCTTATTAGTGTGTGCTGCACGTCAGCAGCTGGCCTGACACTGACAGTATTAATTTCTCTTTTATTAATGAAGAAATATTGAAATTGCCCCAGGCTGACTCTACAAGAATGATTATGAAAGAGAGAGGGAGAGAGGAAGAAGGAAAAAAGGTGACACATCTCATGATGTGGCCCACCATCTTTGAGTGGTAATCAGAAAGTTGTGTCAGCTACAGAAATGGGCATAAATTATGCTTTGGAAGTATTAAGAATTTCTTCCTTTGAAGGAGGAGGAGCCAAACCAACTTCCCAAAAAGAGAAAACAAAACCCCGTCAAAAACAAAAACATTAGGAGAAAACCCCAATGTGTGCCTCCACTGGCAACCTCAGAATTTCATTTCGAGTCTTCATCGCCGCAGTGATCAAAATTCTGTCAAGGTGCGTTCTGGCGGCTGAGCCCGCAGAAAATAAGGACGTCGCTGCCGGCGACAAGGTCCACTGATATCCCTCCACCCTTCTTCATGGTCAGGTTGCAGAAATGAGAGCCTCCGATTCAAAACCAGCCAAGGCGCTGTGTTGAGGGGAAGGGAAAAAAGAAAGAAAGAAAAAAAGACAGCGAGAGAAGGGTGGGATCGGCTCGCTCCTTGTAACGAAGACGCACCTTTCTGGGTGACCTTTATCTGTCAGCGCAATTGATGATTGCATCTGTCCTGTTTCAATTTCATAAAGTGAAATTCCAGGAGAGATCAATAAGGCAAGCTGCGGCGATAAGATGTTTAATGTTCTGCTGTGGCTCAGTTTACACCATTCCTCTCCCATCCCGTCCATCCGTCCGCTTACTCTGATATGACAGAATACATGAATACATTCAAAAGGCCCCCCCTTTTCTGCCTTATTCTCTTCCCCTTGAACCTTAACGCACATGTTGACTGGAGATGAAATGACAGAGAAGAATCCTGCTATTTACTTAGCATCCTAACATTTTTCCATCGCCAAGCCCGGAAATATTGATAATTGCTGGGACGCCAATTTCAATTTCTGAATTAATTGCTCATTCTCCGTCAGCCACTGCTGTTAATGAAAATGGAAGAAACAAAAGAGAGATACCAGAACATAGGAGAGATGGCTGATGACCACAGCCTGCGTCTGATTATAGGCCACGAATTCTGGGATCACCCCGAGTGGGAGAAATTACAGACAGATCCTTGAGCTGAATGTACACAGGAAAGGAAACCCGCATATTGGTGCTGATATTTCTGGGAGCCCGAGGCATGGCCTAGTTCTTGTTCGGCCTGACATTTTGGCCGGGGCAGGGCAATAGATTGATGCCCACAAAATGAATATTTATGCATCATGAAAAGAGAGCGTGCGGGTGATACAAGTATGCAAATAGGAAATATTTGCACCCACAATTTAATAATCTTTGCCAGAATGTGCCTGCAATGGCAGACGTACTGGGAAAATGGATATCCTCTCAGGTAGGGGAAATATCCGCAACAGTGTGACAGTGGCAGGAGGAAGAATGACAAGCCAAGCAGAAAATTGGCCTAGACGGAAACCCTGTCATTCCATACAAAGACAACCTTCAGAAGGGAATAAAAAGACAAACATTCAAATCGGAAATGGCTCATTAAATTACCCTTATTGTTTCTCTGATAGTGCTATTTAGGGGGTTGGACATGGCCTGATTGAGGGACAGCATCAGCAACCGAATTGGTTTCTTTTAAAACAGTTATGAAGGGTGTGGATTTGTTTTCTTAAACGAATTAATTGGATGGCAGCCGTGACGTCTGGAGAGAGACAATGACCGTAGTGAGAGTGCATCTTGGCACGACCGACGCAAAGTGAAGCTAGAAAATGCATCAATTTCATGCATTTATGGATACACAATCCATCACCTATGTTTGCCCAGCGAACCCGAAGACATTGACATGTCATAACGTGATTAAGTGCAACATCAGGACCGTGAAGGTAAAGCTTCTAACCAACCAACCACCCGACCAACTCCCCCCCCCCCATCATCAAGAGACTGTTAGGGCTCCTGTTTTCAGACCTGGGTCTTCAGCCAAACTGACGCGATTTGCGCTCCACTTGGCACAAATTGGAGGGCTGGGGCAGAGATGTAGGAATGCAAGAAAAAAAAAAGGGGGTGGGGAGAAAGATTGGCTTAATTTAATTGTTCTGTCACGAAGCTGGTGGTGGGGAAAAGGGAAGAGTTTTGTCACTGACTGCAATGGGGCTTGAACAGCAGGGTGCAAAAGGTGGCAAATTATTATTCTCGAGGTGCTGCTTTTTGTGTTGTGTGCCTGTTCCGGGGACTGGCTGCTGGCAGTACGTGTGTCCGAGCTGTGTTAAGTGCTGTGTGGGAACAAGTCCACACTTAGGGAATTGGCTGTGGTGAGGACGGGGCAAGGCCCACGGCACACTAGTGATTGCAGTGTTAGTTGTGCTAACCGTCGGCTGGGATGGTCGTCATCCTTGTGCGCAGCGAGAGCTCCATGCGTTGAGGTGTGTGTGAGAGGGAGAGTAGTAGGCTGTCCATGGCAGATAGGCAAGTGGAGAACAGGCTTTCGGAGGAAGGAGGGAGGGCATTATATTTGTATGGGATGTGAAGAAAGTGGCACAAGACGGTGCTCTCTTAATCATTCCATCAACATGCATGCAGAGTGCCTGCCAACAGTTGAGCTCTGAGGGGACAGGTTAGGCTGATTTTTATCATGGCCACAAGGCAGCAAATGAAACCTCATGTACTGTGCCCTTTTCACAATTTAGCAAATTCCCAAACAACCACCATGTTTTGATATCTGACACACAGTGAACAGTCAGTGACAATGGGAAAATACTGCAGCAAACTTTAAACATACCTGAAGTCTCCTACAGTAACTGGAGCCAATAGAAAGAATCTCATGTCATAGGAAGACCCTTTTACCAAGAGAAGAACCCTCTCCCATGAGAAAATTCTATCCTGACAAAAACTCTCAACCACAAAAGACTATGGAGACATGACTGGAACCCTCTATCATGTTCAACTTTCTACCAAAAAAAGAACTGAAATTAGAAAGGAACCTTCTAACACAAGAGGAACCCCCCACTCCATGTACAGGGAACCTCAGGAACCGTCAATGCCTCCAGAGGAACCATGTACACGTTCCATAAATGGGAATATCCTACAATGGCAGAACCTCTACCTCTAAAAAAAAGGATGCTTGTCAATGAATGTAACTAACAAAAAGTAATACATTCAGCATGTGGCATTGGACATGTCTGCTAAATATGTACATGTAATTATATTTCTTAAGAAGAAACAGAGGGGAAAGTGATGCCAGATGAACAGGCCGAACTGACAATACAGTAAAGCTGAGCTAGGGAAAACAAAATTGCAACCAGATGTCAGATAAAAATGCCAAGGGCAGCTGTGAAAAGTGAAACAAACTATGAAGAATTAAACAATCACACGATTGTACTTGTAGACAAGGACTGGAAGAAAGGGGTGCAGCACAGACAAGCATTTTTTTTAAGCAGAGTGCTAATTTCCTCAAAAAGAGGAAAGACAGGGAGCTCTGTATGATAGGAGTGGAGTGACACAACGACACTGCCAATGGAAGAGGAAAAAAAAAAAGAAAAGAAAGGAGACAGTCTCATTTTGATTACAAAGTGCCAATTTCCTTTGCAAAGCGCAGGAGGACAAGTGCAAGGAGGCGAGTGTCTAAAAGGAAGAAGCACACACAGGGAAGGTATCACTGTGTGGTTACATTCTCGGCGGAAGTCATCTTCGGTAACACTTGTCCAAGCCGATTCTTAATCAAAAGACGCCCATTCGGGCATCCATCATACGCAAAAAAGGGGGTTGAGTAGCAAATGCACGGGAATTTAAGTAATAAAGGTTATAAGTAAGGAATGGTGTGGTTGACATGGGGCCACTGCTTCTACACTTTCCACAGGAGAAGAGGGGAAAAATTAGAATGCATGTTTGAATAGTGTTAGAGCAGGGGTTATTTGTTTGGGATATTTTGGAAAGAAAATGCAATCACACATTCATGCAGAATTTAAATGATGGATGGAAATTGGCAAAATGTGTACATGCAATTGTAAATTGTCACAGAGCTTGAAAAAAAATCACCCACAAAAATAGCCATGACCTTACTTCAGAACAGTCCCACTGAAAAAGCTGAAATGTCTTTCACTTCAGGCGAACGAGAAATTACTGATGGCATGTCGTGCAAGACGGCTTACATCTGCAATGGCACAAAATTAATGTTTCTTGGCAACCAAGAGGAAATGCCTGTACTGTTCCCGAGGGGAAATGTCAGGATAATAAGAACCAGCCAATTAGCAGACTAAAATTGGAACATCTGTGATTTTTAATTCCTCTTTCCCTCCTCCCCCCCTCATCAACTCTCTCTTTTTTAGGGGGCCCGACTGGCTTGTCACAAGCAATATCTCACCTCCCCAACCTTCACAGATCAGACTCAATCAAATCAAATGACATTTCAGATTCGCCCCATTTTTCCCCCCTTTCTTCTCTCTCCCATCCCCTTTTTCCCTACTCTCATTCAGTTTCCGCAGGTGTAATTTTTATTGTACACAGCCTGCAACCCCAGCCGAGACTAAACTAACAGATGGTGCGTGCTCCCTTAATGAAGACTGACCAGAAATTACCAAGGCTTTGTTGGTTTAAATACAGGTCAATGTGTGAAAGAAGATATGATAACCCGGAGGGAATGTGTTTGTGCACTGGGTTGTTTTTTGGGTTTTTAAATTTTTTTTGCATGACAAAGAGATCCCAGGACCATTGTCTGGGATGGTGGAGTCCCGGAAATTATTATTTAATTAATAAATATGACACTATGAATCTCCGCGCCACAGGCCCCGTGGCCGTTGAGAGTTGCATAAAAACGGAATGCATATTAAAATTGTATCTTGTTACACAGTCACTGTTATTTGCTAGGTGTTACAGCCAGCAGGCATGAAATATTAGGATTTTAAGTGACTTCATTAAATTGTCAAAGGAGGTGACCCAAAGTTGTGGAAGAAAAGGACTCTGGGAAGTACGACTTGGTACCATGGCAACAGGGGCAATGGGACACTTAACCTCAGATTCAAATGACCTAGTCACAGAAGATTCGACCTTGCACTTACACTTGTAACAACTACATGCCGTACTCTGAGTAAATCACCCTTTCAACAGATTTTGGAGGTACGCGTAGATCTCCCCAAAACGTCTTTAATAAAGTTACATGTATGTCAACATCAAAACAATGTTAATAAAAATATATCTACGTTAACATTACTTTTTGCATGCAGGTCAGTTTGGATTAGCCTGCCATTACCGAACCACAAAATGTGATCGGTTTGATGAAAGGACCTATTAAACTAGTCTGCATTTATATTGAGAATCCATTCAGGAGTGGAATGGAGTACAGGGCATTGGGAGGGGAACAAACTCACAAGCTTGCTTGGGTGGGACTCGAACCATGGAGCTCCATGTTCAAACCCATGACCATCTAATGAAGAGCTAACTTCCTAAATGTGATAAGCACCATTTTGGTACCATGCCTCCTAGAGTCCTACTCTGTCTTGGCTGCCCAGAGATGGTTTTGATGGGTTCTGTATACAAAACGCGACATAATTGACCAATACACTGAAAACTGAGTAAAAGTACACCCGGTTTCCTGATTTTTTTCTTAAATATTTCAGTATTGTTGACAAATTTCATATTCTTCCAATGGCCACATCATATGTTGAAAATAAACTTTTCAAGTACCACTTGTCAGATGAGCTTTACAACAAGGTCAACTCCATGCTTCTGAATCTTGTAAGGCAGCAGGTACTTGTGACAAGACTGGGAACTTTCCATTAGAAGCTCCCGGGCAGGATGAAGCTGTACAGGCAATACAAAATTTCACCAACACTCTAATGAACAATTCTCTCCCAAATGTTAAGTCGTTACGGTCACCTTCCCTCTTTCATTACTGTGCCAGTTCTGCCTTGCCTCAAAAGAGGTGCTACTGCAAATACAGCTTGGAGACATGGCAGCAGTATGAAATTCACCTGACAGCTCACTCACATGGCTGGTGGCACAGAAGCCTCCACTGACATGCATGCAAAGCACACATGCAAAATAAACAATGTAACATGTTGGCTTCATTGTTCTGGAGAAAAAGCTTTTGGAGGGGGAAAAAAATTATGTCAACAACACTCCCTCCTGTGCACACAGACACTTTTAAAGGAAAATTGTTGTCTATACAGCTTTTCATATCAAGGGGACCCCAAGGATGCAGACTCAAGCAGTATAGTTATGTGTTTTTCTCACATGTCTGATGTGATGTAGGGTTGTTCTTTTCAACGAACGCATTTATTAGTGGGAAAATTTTTGACTCTTGTTACTGTTTATGCAGGTCTCAAAACTTAGGGCACTAAACACAACAATATGAAAACACCAAAACCAAAACAGATTGGTGCACATTATAACTGGTGCACAATACAGTACAACAGTATTTGAGTTAAGTGGGTGAAAGGAAACATGTGGTTCTGCATGCTCTCACAGTCATGCCATCAGGCTATTGAGCTTTTTCACATGATGTCCCTTGACCTGCAAAGGCAGTTCAAGAAGTGTTCCAAGTCTACGAAGGCGAGTGCATTTCCATGCACATGTGCGTATATTAAACACTGACCATGTGACTGAAAACTCTCTATTGAATGATCTATTTTTTAAGAAGTTGGACATGTATAAACCCTGCCCAAGGCTCTATTATTGAAATCACTTGGTTTTACACAGGCTTAAAACTGAAGAACAGTATCCTTATTTGAATTGAGACCTCTAAGTTAGTTGGGGGAATACTGCATGAGGACCTTGTTTTTGACTTTCAATGGAAACGTTAAGGCATTTTGAAAGTTAACGGGTGAGAAGTCGGTCTGATTTTTGTGTTGCATATTTTTGTCAGGACTGAGATTCACAATGTAGGGATGGCAAGCCATTCACGGTTTGCCCAACTCAAACTCTATCATCAAATCATCACAGCTACATGAATTTACTTGAAAGGACATGCTGTAATGTGTCTGGCCACTGTTGTTACTGCACAGGGTTATGATTGATACTTGACATTTAATAACTGACAGCTTTTATCAAATTTCAAAGTAATTTGCACAAAAGTTTTTATCAAAATCAGACAACTTAATGACACATCAGTCACTGGAGCCAAACATCTTTCAGATTAAAAAAATCCTTTTTATTGCAGTTTCAAAACTATTGTACAAGTAAATGTATACGGAAGACAAACAGGTTTAAAACTAGCTGTGTGTCACATTTGTTAAACTGATTTAAAAAATAGGAAATAGATTTATCCAAGAAACCTAAAATTTTTTATTCACAGAAGCAATTGCTAACAGTCAAAACATGAATATATTTCTAAAGGTACATATATGTACACTGTAAGCATGATTAGGCTTTGAAATTAAATGTATGGCATGACACAGAAAGTATTTAAAAAAAAGCAGAAACAAAAATAACCCCCCACCCAAATCAAAACCCAAAGGTCCCTTATGCTTTACAGCCCAATCCTGTAAGCAATGATAGTGCCTCGGATATCAGCGGGGGCAAGAAAGATATACGAAATATGATGCCATATCAAATCCTCCCCTTGGTCGCGCTGCCACTTAACGTATGTGGGCTACAATGGCGCTACCACCAATCCTTTGTATATTTCCCTGTGACTGTCCGTAGCAAAATGATTGATGCACGTTTGCCGCATTAAGACTTGGACGAGCCAAACTAAGCAATTACGATGCAAATGTTCCGATGATCACTCAATTTTTTGGGGGGCTGTCTCTTTTTTTTCTCCATCCTCCTTCCTTCACCCCCCCGACCTGAAAGAGCCAGGTTGAATAGACAAACAGTATTTTCTGTCATTCATATCCCCCGCATTACACCAACATTGTTTTTACAACACTCCAATGTGCATTTTCCACAGTCCCTGTAATCGCACCACAGCTACACGGTGGATCAGCACTTCCCCTGCGTTGTTTTCTCACGGATATGATACGCATATCAGATTTTACATCACCAGGGCTTGTTGATCACAAATCGTGAAAGTTACGACAACAAAGGGTTTCCAACAGAATTTCCCAGCGGACCTCAGGTGAAGGGAGGGCTTCTGTGACAGTAGCACGAGTAGCGAAGCATTTATGTCAAAATCACGGATTAGCGCAGTTAATTAGGAAAAAGATTGGGCATCAATTTTTAGCAAGTTCAACAAACGCAAGTGACTATAATGGCCTCATCCATGACTAAAAGGGATGCCACAACACACAGGTATTTCCACTGTCGCGAACAGATTGTAATGGACTTCTGTTGAACAACTTGTCAAGGAATGCTACAGTGCTGTGAACTCATTTGAACAACGCAGCTACTTTAGGGTTTAAAAGTAACAAGAAGGAACAGATACCAAAATACCAAAAGTTTATAGACATAGTATGGAAATTACCAACATTTATTGTATTTGGGATATAAAAAATTAAGTAATGTAAAAAGTTGACATGAAGATAAAACTTTCTAGCTTTTCAAATTTAACCGTTTGTAAACAAAGGAAGTAAATTAATTAAGATCTTGATTTTTGATAGTGGTATCTATAACAATGAAGGCACTCAATGACTTTCATTTATCAAAATTTGATTAATCATAGAATTGCCTAACCTTAAGCTATATGACTCAACATATCTAATAATGAAAACATAATACCTGCCAAAGAAAACTTTATTAACAAAAACCTCACTGTGATTGATAATCACCTTAATTAACCATATGAAATTGGTCCCCATCAAAAGGAATGATTAATGCAGCAAATAGCCAGAGATTAGAAAAAAATTCAAACAATCAAATCCAGAAATTGATTAAATTGCCATTGTGAGTGATCGTCGGGACGACAAACGGCCAAAATCTTTTAATTAAGAGGCGTCAAATTGGTCAGCTATCACTCAGCCAAATGCTGGATGGAATCAAACGATCAGCCAGGATCTGGCGATCAGTACACCAATCTGACAGACATGAATAAGCCGACAGTCTGGTCTTATCAATCATAGAAACATAATTCACAGGTCATCACATGGTGTTCATTTGAATAATGGCTGTTCTGAAAACAACCCTCTGATTTGGCAAAAAAAAAACAAACCACGATGACAAATAGACTCCACTACCTATACAAGTTGGTGTTCATTCAAAACAAAGTAAAATCTTGACAATCAATGTTATAACAACTGTAGTTCCCCCTGATTTGAATTGTGTCTGGAACAACAGATGGATATGTACTTGAACAATAAAACCGGTGGTACATACACTTTACTTGTAACAAGGCTAGAATAGCGTTGCTTTGATAGGGGATGAGAACAGTGTGTACAAACTGACGTTCAACTGAGGAACCTATCGCATTCCTATCCCATTCAAGGATCCACAGTAAATGGTCATAACACCTCAGTCAACAAATCAGCAGCTTGGCTCTCATAACTTTGAGCCAATCAGATTGCGGGTTCTACGTTCTCAACAGTAAGTCAATTTATGATGGCCAATCATATGTTAGTACCATGAACCCTGTGGTTAGATGTGTGATGTGCATCTTGCGAGCGCAGCAGTAGGACATCAATGTTTGTACCATAATAAAATAACTTATTAAAATGCTTTCAATGGAAGTATGTACCTTCAATTTAAGTTGCCCTAAAAGTGAAAGGTTCAGACTGTGGATAAGGAGATCCCTTAAATAAAGAAGTACCATTTAATACATGTTTTCAACTTTTATAGATCACCAAAAAACTTGTTCCCTCAGACCAAGATAAAGCCTCATCAGTATTGTAAAGTTGTACTGCAAATCACATAAATAGAAACTGGATAATACATATTCATAAATTAACTTGTATAAATAAGCACCACTCCTCCGTTCATGTTTGAACAAAAATTAGCGAAAAAAAAAGAGTTAGGAGGAGGAAAAAATGTAGGCACCAGACTAGTTCAACCATACTCAGGCTTATCTCAGCATGGGTGCTATATTTTCACTTTGGATGACCTTTTAAGATGTTTAAACAATGACATGACAAGGTTTGATCAGTGTAATAATCATATGCACAAATTTATAAGTAAAAGAAAAAAACCTCAATGCTACAAGTGACCCTCAAAATAAATAACGTTCCTATGTTTTAGAAGATGTCTTTGCACCAAAGTCAAAGAAAAATATACAAGACATGACTGATGTAAAGCTAACACAATAATTGAATTGTATGTCTGCTTGCCTTTTTTGTCCTCAGGGCGAGCAGATGTGGAGAAGAGGTTGAACGAGCCTTCCAAGCCTGTCCATGGTTTAGGCTTTCCTAAAGATGAGAAATCTGTGATAAACAAATCAAAACGGGTTAAATAGTTGGACATATAAAAATAACAAGCCTGACTTTGGATGTTGTTACCCCACAGGTACCCCACTAGTCCTCCTTGGAGAATCCTTGATACCATTTATTAAATTCTTCATTATTTCATCATCTACAATGAAATCCAAAGTTCTAAGGCTGAATATCTGTCTAAGAGGGAATATGTGAGAAATCCGAGTGTAAAATGACAAAGGTGCACGTCTACAATCCTGGACAAAATTGTTGGGACACTGGCAATAGCTGTATGCTCTCCGGCCCCTTCCAATGTTGTCATGTCCTGCTGGAACGCAGACCACGCGCATAGACCCAACATTGAAAGGGGGTCTGGGGGTTGGGGCCAAACCAGATTTGTCCAGGATTGAGTATCAAGGTTGATCTTTGACTTAAATTTATGGGATACCATTTTTCACATGGGGGGACTTAAGGAAACATCAGGAAAATTACATTTTGCTCCCCTTAATTCTCCTAACAAATTGGAAAATGAAAGAATTGGAAAATGAAGGAATTGGAGTGAAAGGGAATAGTTGGTAATTTCAAAGACATTTTTTCACATTGTTGATGTTTTCGCGAAGTGATAAAAACCTCAAAATCTCGCCAAACGGACAATCTGAGAAACAGGCATTTGAAAATACCAGCCTTTTCAATACACATTTTTATGTTACGGATTGAGGAATTAATTTACAAAGTCATGAAATGCAAGACTTGGAAAATGCTAATCCATACTTATTTGCAGGTATATTGTCTTCATTAAAGAATAATTCATTAATAAAAACTACTAAACGTTTTCACTTCGTGAAAACAGAACACCTGCAGGTCTTTATTTTTTCCTATTGCATTACACAAAATTTTGTCACTTAAAATTGTTACATTTACATTCCAACACCCACACAGGTGTTCATGTACAGACTCATGCAGGGATTGTGTATATTGTCTCTATTTTTACCCTACAAACAATCTGACGTTGTCACTTTGTGAAAACAGAGAAACACAGAGACTAAGCTTTTTGTTGGTTGTTTGTTTACAGTTACGAGGAAAGTAAACAACATTTTGCTTTGAAACTTTGCTAATTTGTTCTTTGGATAAAAGGAAGTAAAATGGTAGGGAAAAATCTAGATCGAAAAATTTGTGATTTTCTGGGTTTTTGTTGAAAACACCGACAACACATGCCCCTTTTTGAATAATTTAATTGATTGATTTTTACTTTTCCTTTCAATATTTTTAGTTGTAAACAGAAACCAGTTTGAACATTTTAGTGTGGTTTTTCCTTCTTCCGTTGTTTTGCTTCCATTTTAATAATTGACAGGTATTCCACTGCTGGATGTGGTCAATAAATAATACAAATAAAAATACATTGGTTTGTCATTAGAATCAATTCTGAGGAAACAATAAAGTGTCTCTTTTCCTTTAAGATTTTTGGGGTGTTAGGGAGTTGGGAAAATATGGCTTGGGGAGGAGCTAGAGGGAGATTTGAGGGATCAGACTCATACAGCAATAAAACCAGCAGAAACAGTGCCTGCCATGATGTAGGAATTGTCACTACACTGATGTGCTTACGAGTTTCTCGGAACATGCCAGAGGCACAAGGAAAAATGAGATTTTTGAAGTCTGAAGACTTCATGCACGCTCCTTGTTAAACATTGTGCTTAAGCCAGATAATAAATAATGCATTGTTATGATCGCCGTGATGAGAAGATAAGATCATGCTGCTTCTTTGCCCCAAGTCTCAAAATTTTCTTCCTTTTTTTTTCTTCCCCTCCTTGGCAATAATCAAGGACACACCGCATAATCCCATTTCTGCAAAGCGTGACAAGTGTAGGGCCGTGGTGATGAGAGAGAAGTTACTGTCTGGAGATTACCAGCCTCCGAGGAGCAATGAGGGTGGGGGCAGGGTTCACAGAGGCTGTGGCGCTGAGGTTGCAACACAAGGGGTAGTGACAAGGGAGTCCCACAGAGGTTGCAAGATGCCCCAAACATGGGTGGGATGGGGGGAGCAAGGAGGCTTTTTTTTCCATTTCATGTCCAAGGCTCGGGCAAGATTTCTTGGAGCAACTTTACGGATAATACTACCTCGCGGGTTCCCACAGAAATCTGAAAAACCAAATTCCATGACTTTTTTATGACTTTCCAAATTGAAACCATGACAATTTTGAACAAAAAGTCATTGGTATTATGAACTGGAAGACTGCCATAGCCACTACAGACTAAAAAGGATAAAGCGTTTAAATCACACTCAAAACATTCCTAAAAATAAACCCTTGCATGATCTTGATTTCCATGACTTTTCCTCAGACAACAGGATTCCCAGACACCCTAATTTTCCCCAATTTTCAGTGACTTTGCATGACTTCCAAGGATTTTCTATGATCATGGGAACCCTGTACTTAACAAATTTATGAGCTGAGCCGAGATCTGCTGGGAACCCATCACAAGCGCAGTATCCATTCCATGCATTTTGATTGGTTTCCTGTTATTGCTGAACAAATATTTCCAAGGCTAAACAAATTTCTGCACTTGGCCAATGAGATTAGCCAAAATGCCACCAAGGTTGAACAAGGTTTTCAGTGGGCCTCAGGAAAATTAGTTTTAAATAAATTTCTTTTCTTACTCTTCATTTGCAACAAAAAGAGCACTCTTATCCCCCTATTTTGTTATCCAACGAAGTTTGACATCCTACTGGAAACAGACATTCGGTGGAAGAAAATGATGTCCCTTACTATTGATTTCAACACTGCAAGATGAGTTTAATGGGTCTGTTGTTCAACCGTAGCTCCAAAATGATAACTTGTTACTGTTTTTGTGGGGGGGGGGGAGGCAGGTGGGTGCTTTCTACTTTCAGTGACCTTTCACCCCTATGACCCTGGTACAAATCCCATCCCCGACTGGTACCCAACCGGTGTGCTTTTAGGCCCCTCAACTTTATTCTACAAGTTGCCCTTAGAATGTCTAAGATTTGCCCCTCCCATTTCTAAATCTGGGGAAACTTTTTCTACAATATTCCCTACACAGGCTTTTGAATGTTTTTAGGCCACAGAGCAATAAGGCAGCTTTCTGAGATATCCTTGCTTTCACTCTACTAAGTACATAAAAAAACCTTAAAACCTTCTGAAAAGCAAACATGGCCAGTCCCTGCAGGTGTCGTCTCTCCCCAAGAGACCTCCCAGCCAAACTTTCTTTTACCTCAAGAACTAGAAGCAATGACACAACAAAACCTGCATGAAATAATTACTACAAGCTGAATTCATCCTCACTGCATATATTTGACAAGGTGGGGGGGTTGACAAAAGCATACATAAAGGTATTAAAACAGCCCTGGCTAGCCTTGCCTGTGGGCTCCATACCGACACCTTTCCCTCTCTTGATCTCTCCTCTCTTGTCCTTGATGTCATCCAAAATCCCGAACAGACTCCGTCAGGCAAGGGGACAGCGTGCAGCCCAGCATGAAATCAGTTTTTCTGGCTCACAAAGGGTGCCAGGAAAATCCCATTAGGCTATGACAAGTAAAGTTTGTTTGTTCCTGATCACAACATCCTATTTTTAATCTCTTTCAGATTTCTTTCGAGGAGTGGGCTTCTTTCATTTTGGGGAGAAATTCACAGTGCCTTCATTTCTGGGTGATGATGGTGAAGGAGCTAATCACTTGCTGCTCTTGAGGTGAGCCTCTTCTGGTAGAGTTTTGCATGGGTCAGGAAACTTTGATGCATTCTCATATTAATAAGACCTGTGTTTCTCACTAAATACGAGCTCAAGGTTCATAAAGTGTGCAGAGGGTTCATTACTGTATTTTACACCTGCGATTTGTAATCTCTGACATATGGATCTCCAAGCATGTACAATAGTGGGCACTTTTTATTTTCCTTTCTTTCAACCAGGTAATGATCTCCCTTTGACAATGACACACAGCATATGGGTGCAAGCTTTTTCTTGGACGTATTTACACACTGTGCAAAGTATTTACTAGTGTACTTTGGCACCAACAGCCTTCAATTGTCACCTGTGCCTCTCTGTTTGTCAAATTTGTGCACGAATGAATGCTGCGCACAGTTCAGACCACTCTTTCAGTTCACTTTCAGCCATGTAAACATAAAATACTCATTCCCCAGTTCTGGGAACTTCACACTTGAATGATAGATATTAAAGGGAAAAAAATATTACAAGGACACAAAAAAATTCCCCACAATCCAGTCTAAAATTTTTCGCTATAAGAAATTGTCCCCCCAAAACGGTGCTGGCAGGATCACACAAATGTACCCTCGTGTAACAGCATATACACTGTAGCTCCTCCGCATACACTTGAGACTCAGACATTAATTCACCAGATAAAAGACATCAGGAGACCAAATTAAATAGTGTTAAACCTGAGAGAAAGACTATCATTTTGACCACATGGTTTTGGTAATGCATTTGACCTTTAATGGGCAGCTGATGAAAAACTGGACTAGCAAGCAAGTGCCATGCCATCATCAGCATTTCAAATCCACAGTCCTGTGAAGTAACGCGCTTCCAGCTCAACAATGTCAAAATGTGAGCATTACCATCGGTGACAGGTGTATTGAACTGTGCACCTTGTTTCCTGCTGGACCCCAGGTGTCCATCCACGCAGTGTCTGAAAATTAATTCCAAAGTGGACAGCAAGAATCAAACGAGTCACTTCGGTAATCCCCTTTTGGTAGGATGAAAAGGAAACAGAGCAGCGATTGGGTAGATTGTGAGGAAGTAAAAGAAGTTCTGTGATTGAGAACAACACATGCTTCCGTTGCCATGGTCCAGTTTGCCCTTCAAGTTCCAACATGAGATTAATTGAAAGGTACACTGTGTGGAAAATGGAAGGACAACGATATCGGAAAGACCATTACAAGACCACCCCAAAACAAGAACAACAACACAAACCAAGGATTTTTTTTCCAGCCGAGAGAGGGAAAAGAGGAAATAAAAGGGATACAGAGAGATGAAAAGGAAGATTAAGAAAATCATTACTTTGATGTACTCACTGATGCGAATGGTTGCAGGAGGACTGAGAAAGAGAGGCCTTTGGAACTAAAAGAATGTCGGGCAGTGTGACGCAGAAAATGCAGCAGGCAAACAACTTTTGTTATTGACAACTCTTTTTTTACAATATTATTAGCATCTGTAGTGCTGCTTGTCACATTCTTATCTCTGATCCACAGACATCTCACACTAACACAAAATAGTTTGGCTGGAATGCTGTAAATGCATTCAACTACAATGAATGTGTAAATCTCTCAGAGCGCCCGTAATTTCATCTATGAATCTGAGCAGTTGTGCAAGGTATCAGGCTGGTACAACTGGGCTTATGACACTGAGGCATGCTGATTGACTGACAAGGTCCTGATTGGGACCATTCATCTGTAATGCCAATGAACATGGAAGGTCTATTTTATGGATACTAGTTCCCCTGAATATTTGTTGCAAGAACTACTATACGAAATAGCTTGGTACCAGCAAAATTGTAAGTCAACTTTAACTTTCACCCCAAAATACACTTAAACACCTGTAAAGCTTACATGGAGGAATTTATTGAAATCTAAAGTGTTACATTCACCGAGAACATGTACAAGAGTGATTAATTTGTACTAACAAGATAAAACTCAGCATTTACATCAACTAAGTGACTAGTGGGGCTCAACAAAAAGAATACACTAGCCTTAAGTTAAAAATAAAAAAAAAAGAAAAAAACCAAAACCTACAATCAACGTTAGTCAAAATTTGCCTCAACAATCAAAACAGGAAAAGGGAGTCAGCACAGGGTATAATAAAATTTGAAAAGTCCTCCTCTGGCCCAAAGTGCACAGGAAGACGGAAGGAAGAGGGGGGAAGGAAAAAAAATAAGGAAACAAAAAAGAAAGAAAGAGAAACAACACACCGCAGAATTCCAATCCATTTCTCTGTCATTTCATATTCAACAATCACTCAGTAACTTCTAATTTCCTAATCTGTGTATGCCTGCCGTGTGGCTGCAGCCATTCTCTCATTTTTCTCCCCCCCCCACATCTCTCACGATTTTCTTGAGTAACGACTTGGAAGAGAGAGAGAAAGAGAGAGAGAGGGGGAGAGAGAAAGGGATAGACGGTCCATGTGTAAGAAGAAAGCAAAGAGAACAGGAGGGAGAAAAAAAAATGATCTTTCAAATAACAGGCCCATCAATCCTGGCCATAAAAGTGCAGATATAGCGAGCGGTGCTTGATGACACCTATAATTATGCGGCTATACGGCTGTATTGTTTACCTTATCGCTGTTATAAACTATAGCTGGGGGGAAATTAATTTTACCCGCCTCACGTTTCAATATCATAAATTGTCTCTGGCTTTTCCTTGCATGTCATGGCTACCGCCCAGCTTTCGTAAGTGCACAGGTGTCATGTATCACTTAAAGATTAAAAAAAAAAAAAAACGAAGCTGGATGGCTGTATAATCTGACCTCAGATATCGGAAGTTTATTGCAAAGACATAACACCCATAAATCTTGATTGGTTTATTCATTCTGCATTCACAGGATCTATCCCCCCTTCACTCATGAATTACAAACAACTTCAACCTTGTGAAATACAGTATGGACACAGAAACATGCAAGCTCATATCCTTGGTGACCAGCATGTTATGGCACATGTGCATGCGCAAAGAATGATCAATCAGAAGAGCAGAACCTCACTACAAACCAGATCGCAATCACCGATGACTACATGAATATGATAGCATTTGTGTAAATTGTAAACCTATCTTAAAATTATAAGCTGGAAGCAGGATGACTGAAGTTACAACAAACTCACCTTTTAATCAACTACCTGTACTGCAGTCCCGTGAATAAAGAGCAATTCTTGACTCTTCCATCCCCTCCCCCACAAAAAACCCTAACAACCAGAAAGAACTGTAGATACGGAAAGAAGTGGATTTTGAAATATGCAAAGTGAAGACTACAGCTGTGACAAACTCCAAAATATATGCAAATGAGCCCGGCAGCACACTCCAAAACAGAATAAACAGCCTTATCAACAGCAGTATAGAAACCCTCAGTGTCATCTGCAACTGCAACAGCAACATTACCAGGGAACAGTGACTGTGAAATAGCAGAGGCATCATTGGAAACGACAGCAGGATCTGAAACAGCAGTTTCAGCAGCACCATCTGTGTCTACACGAGCAAACTGCAGCACAACCACAGATGCAGCTCGCAGTAAAGCGACAAAGATGGTGCAGCAACAACACGAGCAAACAGGACCCTCATGATAAGCAACAGCAACTACTATAAAAGCAACAGTGACATTGGTACATTGAACAGTAACACAGCAACGGGTGCAATGCTGGCAACCAGTTCAGCAGTGGCATTGGCACCGACAGCAACTAAGCAATATCACTAAAGCAGCAGTTGCATTCCAATCAGCTGCCACTGCTGCTTTTGTGTGCAGATATCATCGGAAAACGATACAAACTTCCTCACTGAATGAGTTACCCTCAGTGCTCAGTGTTAACGATATGATTAATTTTTTACAAAGTAAATGTGGTGATAATGGCTTGACACCCCCCCTCAAATCTCTCCACTTGCAAAAATAACGACTTTGACATTTTACAGAGCAACATTTTACATGCACACGCATGTACACTGCTCATCTTTCAAATAAGGACAATGTGTCTGTAATATACAGTAGGTCATGAATTGCTTCAGTACATTTATGGCACAGACAGTTACTGCAGAATAACTACATGCCTTGCTATCAACCCTAATAATTATGTCCAACTCAAGGAGACCGGCGAACCTGTATTAAGACATCCTGTAATTACTCCACGCCAGCAGATAAAAAAAAAAAAAAAGCTGACACCACAGGACTGGTTATGGGTGGAACCATGGACACAGACTCATTAAACTGTGTTAGTTACAACTACCTGAATCATGCTATTGGGTTGATATGAAGGCAGAGCCCAATTTTAATTGAGTGTTTAAATCTATGGTTTAAACTGAGTGACTCAGTTTCATTGTTGTTGAGGCCAAGATAGCTACCTGGTTTCTCTGGGCTGGAGCAGGAGATGGGATGTACATGTACATATACATGTATATGTACACTTGAGAAACACAGCTGTACAAGTTCACCCCCAAACTGAATAACCACAAAAGTCTATGATATAGCTTTGGGTACAGACTACCCTCCAGACTGCTCTGGTACCACGC
>NW_019091376.1:1586316-1865464 GCF_001949145.1 Acanthaster planci | reverse complement strand
TGGGGGTACTTTTTGTGCACCTCTGCCTGGCGGAGAATTTTCCTTGAATTGGGACACTGCACCCTCATTGGCAGATTCAAGATGTACGCACACATTCAACAAGGAGTTAACAACTTGCCAAGATACAGACGCACATGTCCACAGTCAAACCTCATGCATGCAAAACATGCCAAGAGTGCATTGGGCAATGGAGTCTCCTCAGAGTAGCAATGATTACATAGTCTTCATTAAAAGACCAGTTATTTTTTTTAAAATCATGATTGTGTTTAAAAAGGTAGCTTTTCAAAACCTAAGTAAGAGCTGTCAGAAACCTATTTTTCCCCCTTTTTTTCTAGAACTGGTGAGAAGTGGCTTGCCAAAATCATTTTGAAGTCACAATTACCAGATATCTGTAAACACTACATGTATACCGGTACTTTGACAAACTGTTTCAGATCCCTCCCAGAATTGACTGCAGGATGTTGTTGGTAAACTTCTTCGCTGCAGCTCAAACTTTCATTTTTGCAACAATGGAGGCAGCGGGTGTTTTGAAGACATGCACTTTGGGTGAACACAAAAATATTGAACAAAATATGGAGTGGAAAAGCACCCTGAATTATGACAGAAAAGAATTGGTTTTTCCCTGGGAACAATCACATCTAGGCTAGGTCAACTAACTGAGTAATATTTGGACTGACAGTTGTCAGCTGTAATCTCCTTGCTATTAACTCAACAAATATCAATCAATTCCAAATCTGTCCACACTCTTGTTTGCCTGCCCTTATTATTTTTTAAAAGAAAGTTACAAAAGAGAAAAAAAGGAAAAAGAAAGTTTTCTTTTCATTTCTCCACTACTTCGTGTTTGCCAGGGCAGACATGCGGCCAGAAAACGAGAGCCCAAAATATGAAAGAAGTGGTTGTCAAGGGCGATGAGGATCTGGCAAGTGACTACTTCTTCAGACTGCAGTCAGTTTGTGAGGAAATATCCCCAGGAGATAATTATTCTGCTATGAATACTTCCACCATTCTGGCATGCTGCACTAATATTAAATCCCGTTACCCAAGCTTTATGACCCGCAGAGACGTCATGAAAATAGAATTGGGTATTTTTTTTCTTTCTGGATTTCTTTATTATTAATGGCCCAACATTTGGCAGGCCTGAAGTTAATACTGCTTGATGAGTGGATAAAACAATTAGGACCGACAGCCTCACTTTGGAGACCCTATCAAAGTTGAGGTGAATGACCAGGAGGACAAAACTGCCATTTTTCACGTCTCCCCCTCCCCCCCAAAAAAACAGGCAGCTGCCATTTTTAGGTAAAACATGTTGACAGAATAGCAGAACAAGTATGACGTAAAATTACACAGAAGTTTCGGCACTGAAATAATATAAAAGCCACTTTACATTGGACAGTTGAGGGTCAGCACCCCTTAATGGAATTCCTGATCGAAGAAAGAAAGAAGAAAAATAATTTTCCAGCGGTACAGTTTCCCCTGTGGATTGCAAACCAAGTCAGGTTATTATTCAAGTTATTGCCCATAAAGAAAATATTGTGGAGGTATGCCTACTATGTCAAAAGGGCCATTTGGAATCTATCACTGCTGCCACACCTCAAGTGATCCGGACATGAAATAAGGCATAAAAAGGATGAAATATGCATGAACTGGGAAGTCGTAAACCATCAGCTGGTTTCAGCTATCCCCCAACTCCTTTGTGGAGTTTGAATCTATTATCTCGTGGGCGTCTTGTGTGTGGAGATCTCCCAAAGACAAGGTAGCCAGGATGATAGATTTAGATGTCAAACAACTTATAGTGTAATTGATTCCCCTGGGTGCCCAAAAGGTAACACAGGTCTTTGTCCACGAAGGAGAAAGGTCAAAGGTGAAGGTGGACTGGTCAGATCTGGCACTACCACTGGCATTTAAGGCCATTTCGTGGGTCATAATCTGAGGATGTATCGCCCATAAATAACGTTATTAACAGGGGCAGGACAATTTACAAAATTGTACAAAAACAAACGGAGCTTGTTTTTTCCCTCCTTGCCAACCAGGGACTTAATCCTGGTGCCCTTTGGCAAAAGGCTACAGTGCATTCAAAGTCATCACAGATACATAGTTTACAGATATATTCCCGGCCCTAACGGAACGTGATCACAACATAAATATACTTGAAGGGAGGAAGCTTGTCAAATGGAAAAAACAAGAAATTAGCCATAAATCACAGGCGCAGCAAAATGCATACTGGGCAAATAGCTCATCTATAACTGAGACAACACAGAGTGGGAAGGTTTATTGATACAGGGAATGCAGGCAACACATGAAGTCTGATATCCTCTGCAATTCGGAGCAGCGAGGAGATAAAGAGCGGCATGCATTCTACAAAATCCTCGGTAAACTATCCCCCCCTTCTTTTTTTGTTAAATTGAATTCCAAATGACAAGAAGGTTTGACGTGACCCATCAATAATACTGAACTGACGTCACCTGCATTTGGAAATGCAGTCATGAAACTGTCAAACGGCACATGTAAATTGTCACATCGAAGCCGGTGAAAGAAAAAACACAATGACAATGACCTTCACACCCCATGGAAAGAAAAAAATTTGAACCCTCCTGTAACCTGCACGCTCCCATCAGCACCTCCTACTGTGACCTGAGTCTCTGGATGGACTGCCGTAACTGTCCCAGTTCAAGAATCAAGAAAAGTGCAAAGGAGCTGCCATCTAGCAAGTAAGGGTTGAAGTTTAATGGCCCCACTAAAACTGCATGTCGACAGCAATCCACATGATAACCATCAAGCTCTTCTGAAGACGAAAGCTGTGCAGTTGTCCTATTTTGGGTGGCCTGACATTGCCATGGTGCAAAACAGATGAGGGCGCTGCATAGCATACTCATGACAGATTTTTCAAACTCTTGGCGCCATCCCTTTCTTAGGCCCTCAGGCTTAATTTTTTATAAATTTACCCCCCGAAGTTACAGACAGCAAAGTTTAAGAAGTCAGCATTTAGTGTGACACCACAGTTCAGAATACTTTCAGAATACTTTCATCAGTTTGTATGTGAGTGTTGAGCTTGGGATGAAACTGAAATAGCAATGAAGCCCAGAGTTCGGGAAAGGCCCACGACAGGCATGCCAAGCACTGCCTTGTGGCTCTTGCCACTTGGCAAAAAACCTTGTGCACAAATGGAAAAAAAAAGATTTCATCCAAATGAGCATTCCAAAACTGCAGTATAGTGTAATTCGACCACCAGAATTAGAAGCCATTACTGCGGTGGCACAATGCTCATGTACAGGTGGTACATGTGCGTTACATGCCTCATCGACCAATAGGGTGTCACGATTCCCCAAATGCACGCGCGCGTCAAGCTGAAATATGTGTGTGTGAGTGCGGTGCCACCGCAGTTGTGGCGTCTAATCGTATTAGCCTATATAACAATTCGTTCTCGTACGTTGTCAACAAGAGGACAACACGACCGGTATTGGCACTGCTGCTGGAATTTGGCCTACTGGAAATTTGTGTCTTCTCATCATCACAGGATGCTGGTGTGCACTGAAACCCAAGATGCTTGAATAAAAAACGAAAAAAACAAAAAAACGTCCTGAGTCCATTTATTTTGGTACTGTTCTCAAAAAACATAGTCCGATTTTTCTCCAAGCTTTTTTCCCCAAATTATCAAAGAAACAATTAAAATGTCAATTACAATGCTCACTGGTGCACTGGACTTTAAACTTTCAACCAAATCAACTAATATGAAACAAGTTTGCATCGGCCATTTATGTTACGCTGGCAGATCTGTTTGATAGTTGTCTCAGTCAATGTTAGTGATTCCTCTTAACCTGTCTCTGTCATATTTTCAGTAATTTGTGTGCATTTCTCCCATCAAATATTCCATGGTTTGGAATGAAAAATATTGGAGGGTACTATTTCCACATTAGGGTCTTTTCAAAAATGGAATCCAGAAATCGTCAACAGCAAAACAAAAACCATTCTAAGACCACAAATCAATGCAACTGGAAAATTGCTTGCGTCACACCGAGCCAGCTAAATGTTGATCTATCGATTGATTTTCAAAACATCCATGAAAAGAGAGCCGCGTCTCCTAATACTCCAGTCCTGATTTTTTTCTTCTGTAAAAGCGCCACCGATAAGAGACGACAGTTGGAAATGAATGTGTTCGTGCAGGGACAAGATTTATTTGTGGTTTTTCATCTTTCTTGGAGGAATGGGACACTCCATGATTTGTTTATGAAGGGGGAAAAAGGAACGAAAAAAAAGGGACAATTTTGCCGCTTCATACACAAAACTGTAACATCAATCAATGAGGTGTCTACACCCACACAAATCCATAGCCCTCTCAAATGAGAACTGACTCTCCCTCCATAAACTTGAAAATGGTTCACAGCATGGGACTGGAGCAATGTAAATGATATTTATGACAACCTTATTCCTTGGCACTCTAATAAAAACCCAGTCACGACACCTCTGTTGATTGCCGTCATTACTTTTAACGGCTTCATATTAAATTTGAGACAGGTTTTTGACTGAAAACATGTGGTCCAGGTTGACAAGGATTATGTTTTCTATAATGGCATTCCGCCATAAAAAATTAAAAGAATGGAACCAAAACCCACACACCAAACTCTACAGCCTCCCTCCTAAACCTAGACAACCAAAAGATATAAACAGCTTTCAATTCACAACAAGTCAGACTTCAAACATATCTAAAAAAAGTACTTCCTTTTAGTTTCACAGCAAACAACACACCGTTCAGATAGAAACCCTATAACACATTAAACAGACAAAATGTGCATGTATCACTATATACATGTACATGTAAATGCAAAAAGATTTGTTTTTTTCACACACACACACAAAGACCATTTGATCCGTCAGGGTCTTTTTCATGCTTCTTTCCATACCCAGAGCGAAACAGCAGAACAATAATATATATCTTTCCCTCCTGTCTGAGCAATTGTAGGAAATAATACCGCTTGCCCCGATGGGACTGGCTCCCTGTCAATAAATGGCCCCGGCCTGGTCATGCCATGCATGTACGTGTGTGTAGTACAAGTGCACCTAACAACTAGAGGCCACATACCGGACTGCAGGCTTGAGCAGACTAGGGTCCCCTCCCCTGGGCTAAGGTGGCAGCCTACCCCCCCTACAAACCCGCACACACCATCATCATCACCGGGTGCCTTGCTGATTTTCACACCAAGGGGAAGGAAGACGGGGATAACCAAGTGGCTGCAAATAACATTAGCTCTGCACTGCTAGGAGGCAGGGTCCAGATCAAATGTTCACGGCTGGCTATGGATATAATATTGAATGGAATATCAAGATGCTATTGGGTTGCACAGAGGGTACCTGATGCGAGGGGTGGAAAGAGACCTGGAAAGGGGGGCTAGCTGGGGGGAAGAAGCACAACCTGCTTCGTTTTGTGGGTCTCTCTCTCTAGACCGTCTTTGGGTAGATGACAGGGAAACAGATCGACATCCCTGTACGGACTCGGGGCACGACTCTGTCATATTTCCAGGCTGGATACTGTTACCAGAATAAACAGTCTCGTGGGCATGTGGAGGGGATCCGTCACGATGGCGAGAATATACACGTACACCAAACATGTCGTGCAGTCTACAATGTGGAGCCAAAATAATAGGGCAGAATACCAGGCTGGCATAAGGCACTTGTTGAAAACAGAGATTCGACACATGTGAAATATACTGCCAGAACTTCTGACCAGTAAAAAGAATAACAAAAAGCATGTATTCAAATTCCTTAAAGTTGTTCGACAATTCATTATACTTCAAGTCTGGCACCTTTCACTTAGACGTAATGGTTTACTGATTTTTCTGTGTTTGCCGTCAGTATGTTGATATTTTGAAGAACAAATATATGTACCTGTAGCAAAGGATATAGACAAGAAATGGAAAAATCCACAATAAAAAAGAATGCTCAAGCAGGGGATTTTACAAAGCAATAAAAATTGCATTTATCAAAATGAAAAGAATAAAAAGGCAGAAATGGCCTTCATAAAGCTAAGTGTATTCAACAGCTTTTTTAAAAGCTGAGATGCAATGCAACACATGTATCCCGAATCCCGGTTGTTTTGTGACAAAATTGAATTTATTTCCCTTTTGCCTGGTGTATAAATATTTTCTTCACTGAAAATTCCCTCAGGGGCTGAGACCCAGGCAGGAAGAAAAAACATAAGAGGAAGGGCCGAGGACGCAGGATGAACGCAGGAAAGAGATAGAGAGGGAGGAAAAAAGTGGCTGAAAATTACCATCTGAAAAAGGAAAATAAACGCCTCGGCCACATAGGTGAAATTAAAAATCATGCAACCGTGGGCTGGGTATCGACAAATTTGATTAAGTCAATATTAAACTGTTTCCAGTGGTTCCCCCAGCCGGATTGACAAGCCAGCATTCCATAATTTTCTTACTTCTAACCCGTTTAATGCCTGCTAGGCATTTTATGATCACTGGAGCAAAACTATTGAATTATGAAATTATGCCTGAGGCTGACTGCGCATGGCTGGCTACGAACTAGGAGAAATCAAATAGAAGGATTTCTTTTTTTTTACAGAGTAGGCAGAAGCTTGGGATTTAATGTAATTTTCCCCTTTTTTTTAACTCCCCTTGGGAGCCTCAAGTTAGTCATTTATCCATCCAACAGGCTCCAGAAACTGTTACTTTTTGGATGGGACGAAACTGCCTCTCTGGCAGAGAGGTCTACATTGATGAGTTGAATTCATTCTCTTTTTCTACGTTCATCTTAAAGCAAAATTTTTTGGTCACCAAATGAAAAGATTCAAAATCAGACCAAATACGAGTACTTCATCAACTGTGACAAGTTCAGCATTTTTTCCTCTGCTTTTGCACTTCCCACCCTCCGTCCTCACAGAGTTGACAAATTTTCACGAAATACAAAACAGAAAAACAGATCCTCATGCCATATCATAATAAGGCACAGTAATACTTTATTACGTGTCACTTGTCTATCAGTTAACATCTTCATCCTTTCCTGAGCTGTATGACTCTGATTCAAGGGGCACCTACTGCCTCAACCAGGAGTATGTATGCTGTGCCAGTAGCAACCTGGGGTCTTGAGCACAAATCCCATGGGAGAAATGTGGGAACAATTTTCCCACAGGGGTTCGACCAATGGCCCATGAGTGCTAAATACTGTCATCCCACATCATTTTGGAGGGCAAAACGTTCTAATCAGGTTTTTTTTTAATTTAGTGTATCCTGTTGCTTGAGTAATATTACAATCTCATTTTTAAAATTAAATCATAAATGAAACAAAACAAAATTAACAAACAAAAGAATTGAAATAGGCAGTAAAAAAGAAAATCACATTTTTGGGAAACACAATTCTGATAATTTTGTTTACATGATTTGTACTGGACCTCCCTGTAAAAAAATTCTCTCATTACAAAATTTATAGATTTCTTTCAGAATGTTTTGAAAAGGGAAAAGATTTGATGCTACCAGTACTGCTGTTCTCTGAGGCCCACTTTACATAAATAACCTTGAAAAAAAAAAGAAATGGTCTTGTCCCTTCCCTTTCACAGCTTATACAAAATGGGTAAATCACAAATATTGTTTAAATGTGACCAGCGCCAGAACCACTGCAGCATTTTCTTATATAGGTATGGGTTATTTGTAAATTTTCTGGGGGGGGGGTGCTTGTTCATCAGAAAGACAAACATGGTATGTCCTGAAAAAAAAGTTGGGAAAAAAAAAAAAAAGGGAAAAACCTGGAACAATTTCGATCAGAAATCAGTCCAGTGCTCATTATTTCCTGCGGACACATTTAGCATTTCCGGAGCTCTCCACACGTCCCAGCAGCCAATTGTCTCCAACAGCCATCTCCACTCATTGCCATTCCCCCGGCCAAAACTCAACCAACCATAATTCCAAATCTGCACTTTACAGTTCTCTCTTGCTAGCTCTCCTCTCTCTCTCCCCCCCTTCCGACCTCCCCCCCCAACGAAACGAATTTTATTTCTTGCCTCGCAATCAAAATTTAATTACCCGCCAGCTATAACTCAATAATACCCCTTGACATCCACCCGCTTTTGATTGTTTCCAGAAAATATGAATACCAATGAAGGTCCCTTGATCATGTATTCATCGAATTTGTAGAAACGGCGGGCTAAAAGGAAATTGCCTCCGAGTTAATCAGGCAGTGAAAACAATGTCCTCTGCATCAATTACTAAATCATATTTTCTTCTTTGGGGATCCTCTGCCACGCAATGGAAGGGGATCCGAATTTAGGTAATTAATTCTCGCCAGGCCGGGGGAACTGAGGAGAGACCAGCAGCCGATTGTGGCACTGTGTGTGTTGGGGTGTGTATGTGTGTTCCAGTAACACATGGGGATGTCGGGTGGATTATCAAGTCAGCTCCCGGACCTTGAAACCATAAATTCTACATCTGAAGTAATTTGTGTTTTCTCTGTCTCTCATTTCTACCCAGCAAGGGCTGGAGCGTGGGGAGGCAATTGAACGATAGCCTTTTTGATGAAAATGCTGGCATGAGGGTTCAGTCATGGTGTAACAGCATTTGAAACTTCAAACTGACATTGACAGTGACCCCCCCAAAAAATTCTAACATTACAAACTCTCAGAACAGTTACCAATTTTAAATCATTGAAGAAAACATTCTACAAATACATGTACCTTTATCCAGATATCAATGCTATTTTTCTTTTCATTAACTTTAGCAATTTAAAAAAGGAAAAATAATTGAAATTTTGACTTCCTGTAATATGAAAAGAAATCAATAATTATGGAAGCAAACTGCTTCAAGCAAAAGCCAAGAATCTAACTTCGCTCTACGATGCTTTCTTACATTGCCTCATGTGGTTGTGGCTGTCACGTCAAGCTTCACACTGAGCACCTACATGTGAGTGTATTTTACACATAAATGAGAATGTACTGTATTCCTAAAACTTGTTAATTGTGGTTCCATTTGACACCCTATGCTAAGCAAACTGATATTAGATTCATGGTTCCGGATTTGAAGAGAGCCTCAACTTACGAATGTACATAAATACATATGAATGTTTGTAACTGAAGAACAGAAGCAAAACTTACAGTTCAAAGAATTCCTTTGGAAATGTAGGAGGGGGAATGGAAAGAAACGGCATTCCATTTGGCTTCCTTCATGGAATGGAACATTCAGTATGTCACTTCAATTAGTATCCTTACCAATGCACTCATGAACATTCATTATATATACTTGTGTAATGGAACCTACCAACAGCAATACCAACAAGTGTCTCTTGACTTCCCCCGCTACTGGGAACATTTCATTGCCAACAGGCCAAACAAAATATATCAGTATACCTTTACTGAATGTGCAAGACTCATAACCACATTAAGCGTTATCCAAATACCACTCCATCTTTATTATCTTGTAGGAAATAGAAAGTTAAGCTCTTCTCAGAAATGGCATCTGCAAAACCAATCTCCCTGTCATGCATGATCGCTCATAGAAGCTGTCAAATCCATCAGATTTTTGTAAATAACCATTTACCCAGCCTCTACCATAAAAACTTAAACCTGTGGTGTAAACACTTTAAAAAGCAGTATCAAGGAAAAATAAAATTTCAAGTCCTTAGTATGGATTAGGACTCTTAGCATGTAAAACAGTTTTTATTATGACGTCCATATTACAGAACCAAAACAGGTTTAAGTTTCAACTGGACTTTATTTAACTTGCGTATTGAAGCAACTTTCCTAAAGGGAATGACTGCACAATGGCAACTGACTCCAAGTCACAAAATAACTTCAACTGGGCAAAGAGTATCTCTGGCATTTAAAAACCCTGCATATGTGTCAATTCATATCTCCTGCCTGAATCATGCGCTCAGCCCCAGAAGTGCTTGGGGGACGCAGAGGCCCATGTGGTAATTCCCTGCCCTGATGCAATTAATTCTCAGTCACCATAGGCCTTCCCCAGAGAAATCAAAAATAATACCGTTCTGAAATTATCTGTACACACAAGAATGATTCCTTAATCGCTGGGGCAGAGAAGACAGCGAGAGAAAGAGAAAGGGAAGAAGTGGGAAAAGAACGTGGAGAGGCATAGCCTGGGATTCTTGGTGTGTAAATACCAAGTACCAGGTTGTTACATCTGTAAAAAAAAAAAAAAATGAGGGGAAAAAAGAGAAGGGAGAGGTTACGGTCCTGCTCTTTTGACTCGGAGAACTTCTTTTAATGAACTGGCCAAGCTGTAACGGGGATGACAGTGATGAAGGGGTGGAATGGAATAACAGTCTCACAGCCTGAATGCATGATTTCAGCCTGTCAATTAATATGGCATTATAATTGATAAATGGCAGATTAACGGCTTGCCGGGCACGGCCCTGCATGCACAAATCCCCCTACGACCGATGGAGGGGATGGACAAAAAATAAGAAGGGAGAGAGAATGGGGGGGGGAGAAGACAGGTAGAGGAGAAGGGCCAACAGAGTCATGCCTGTGTGCTCAATCTCAGCGCGGATCGAGGGGCAGGAGATCCTTGTCCGACTCATGCTCCCAAGCCCTGAAAAACTAATATTTGCAAATCAATATTTCATACTTTCCGACACTTGTGTGATTAGTGGTCTGGCACAGTTTCGTATTCTGACATCCTCAGAGTACGCCATTGAGTTGGACACGTACCGGTATATCTGCAAGAGGCAAGTCAGGTTGGTAGTGAAGATGAAGAAGAAGCAATGTAGTCTGGTGAAATAAATTCTCTGTCCCAAATACACAAAAAAGAGTCATCTGGTATTTCGGCAAGAATTTGGGTCTTCCGACTGGATTCATCTTTTCCTGTTGTCCTTTAAGTGGTTTTGTACTTGATCACATAAATGCACACTTTCACTGAAGTTGTACTCATTTTCTTTGTGCAGTTTGACACCAACATACAGAGCATGAGTTACTTTTATGAGTTGGGCACTGGTGCCAGAAGCAGGGTCAGGCGGGCCAGTGACCCCCACTTTTTTGAAGGGGGATGGGGTGGGGGGTAGGCAATGACCCCCCAATTTCGGCAGGTCTTATAATGGGGTGGGGCTTTATGGATTATTCTATTAATGGCTGATGCCTGATGCTCTCACAAAGTCCGACGCCCCTCGACTTTGAAAATTGTTAAGTTACCATTGGAGATGGGACTGAAACTGTGCAGAGTTATCCCACATGTAACGCTGTCGCAGTGGCCTTAAAGGGGATGGGAAGACTTCTAGTAAAACATGCCATCAACATGCATCAACAAAATGAACATACATATAACAAAAAAAAACACATCTGCATAATTTCAAAATGTGCAGAAATACATTAAAAATTATAGTTTTCATGAACCTATATCACTCCCTTCTCGGAGCAAAAGCTAAACAACAGCCATCGGGTACTGAAAGCTGTCTGAAGAAATTCCCAAGAATCGTGATGTCATAGGATGGAGTCCTTTATCCAGCAACAGTTTACTGTTATGCAACGACGAGTCAACATGTACGTAACACACTAGCGTTCGCATGTGCCATTATGTCAGACTCAAGCAATGATAATTCCTGCGATGATTTTTAATCAGTTGTCATGTTAATCTTATTCATTTGACAAAGGAAGGGACATTGAAAGAGCTGATGAGGCACAAGAAATATTTCCTTGTCAGTTGGAACCAGAATACACCCAGGAAGAGATTTTGCAACTGGGGGCTGTTGGCCACAGGCATGGCCGCAATCCGGGGGATCGACAACAAAACACTGACTGGTCATGATTTTTTTCCTGCACCATTATGAAAATTTCTGAAAGACGTAATTGTCCTACATTGGCTTTTTGATGGCTGTATTCCCCGATGTTTGATAAATCCTGTTTTAAGGTGTAACATGCACGTATTATCGTCGGCAAAACCAGGTGACGTGAAACGTTGGGTTGGGATTTCTCTATACAGGGAAAGCTGATCGTGTGTTGTCCACAAATCTAACCCACAAATGCTGGTGTGAAAAGTCACTCAGGAATCTATAAAAACTGCTCCCTGGGGAATTGTTTTGATTGTGACAACAGCCACTGACAACACAGTTTATCAGCATTCTTTCGAAATTTACAATTCACAATAGAAATTATTACATGTGTACGACGCAATGTGAAACAAAATGAATGCAACGTCAGTTTCCCAATAGCTCTGCACTGTGTTAAGAGAAGGACATGGGAAATAAGACTAAATATGGTTGACTTGACACATGCAAGTTACGTACCCGACTATGCGCCAGAGCTGAGAGAATTATTATTCTTGCGCAGACCGATCAACTCTTTTGCCAGAACTATGCATTCTGGTCTGGAAAGTTGAGTCCGTCTATGACATCACATTTTTGCTAAGATTTGGCTGCTGCCCTCAATGACCAATTTCGATAAATTTTTGTGAAGAGCCCAGGCGAAGACTGATAAAAGCACACAGAAAATGCCAATTTTTGCTGACTTAATGCCATAAGAGATGTGTTAATCCAACTTAGGGTTGAAACTATTACATAATGTCAATTTAACCCTACATGGCCAATCCCATTTAAAAAGGTCTGTGACCAAAGTGAGTGATGGGTTAGGTACATGCAAATGCAAGTCATTTTTAGGTACTTGGATGCTGTCTTTCAATAAACCATGGAAACACTAAATTGCTAGCCAATGTCCAGTCTCTTGATTTCTTGGGGTCCTTCTATGGCTGTCCTCCATTCACGTGTGCTTGGCTGGTGGCAAACTGATCTGCAAACTTGTTTGGGTAAGTAAATATGAAAGAAACAAAGGCAAGCTTGGACGAACAAGGGTGCCCAATTTGGGAAATATTAATGAAGAGAGGAATTACAATCATCAGTCAATCAACACTGACTGACTTTTGAGTGCAGGCTTATCTTGTTGCACTTTCAATAGTGCTAATCACTACAAGCAGAAATGAGCTGTGTGGACAGCTCAGAGTCAAGAGAGGGAGCCCTTGTTCATTGTAGTCTCCCATGGGTTCATAATGTGACATGAACATGTTGGATTCATGTCATTTGGCTCTAAGCTTTCAACTTCTCTTTTCACAGGTTCATCTTAAAAAAAAGTTGCACAATACCGATGTGAATTGTTCCATCTCATTCATAAAAGAATCCACAGTTAATACAAAGAAAAAAATAACTACCATGCACCGCAGTTAACAGTAGAAACAGTGTTATAACAAAGCAAACACTTCCCTCACTATTGTACAATTACTAGTAGTTTATTGTGGTTAGAGGAATAAAAAAGGTATATATCTATAAATCGTTGCAAACCTCCTAATGACTGTCAAGTACACAAACACATATGGAGAAAGCAAAGGTCAAACAAAGCCTGCTACAAAATGTGTGGATACACGCCTACCGAATAAAAAACCAGGTATGCCATGGCTGAAGAAAGGCAAATAAGTGTGTCAGTATATCAGTACTCCTTCCATGATGAAAAGTACTCATGAAGAGGCCACTCTTTCTGAGCTGGCCTAACTGGAGTTGACAGGGCTGAAATGTATCTACATTCAGGTCGGCATATGTTGGTTTGTTTTTTCGCTGTTCCTGAGGGAAGCCAAAACGCAGACCAGGGAGCCTGCCTGGGGCAAGTGCCATACATCAAGAGGAATTTATTGAAACAGAGGATGCCTGCCCCGGGAAAGCTGTCCGAGGCGATACATATTCCTCAGCAAACATTTGACCACGCGACCGCAACACCGCCTGCCGAGCCTTGGCCCCCCCCCAGCCATGCGCGCGCGATCTTTGCAACACCACACGTCACAGGCCACACACAGACCCACCAAGGTAAATTTCTCTGGCCCTCCAATCTCCATTAATTTTATTTCTCCAAATGGAGTGATCCGTCATTCTCCACAGAGAGTGGGAAGAACTGCGGAGTGAGGGGGAGAAGAAGAAGAAAACTGGACAAACGAAAATCAAACAAAAAAACAGGGGAATGCGGTTAAATTCCATTAGCTTCGGACCCCAACTGCACTCCATCTCACTCTGGGTTTGGAGTGTGAAGGGATTTCAAAGCCAAACATATCAGTCAGCTGTGGTGACACGCTACAATCACAGTCGGGGAGGGATCTCTGGCTTGCTCTCTCTCCGCCAGCCCTATACTTGGCCTGGCCAAGCCACGGCTGCTGACTGCAACCGACCCAAGTGCTTCATCCTCCTACGGTTTCCCTCCCTCTGTTTCTGCCTGCTGGAGCATGCCGACACTTCCTGTGATATTTCCCCAGTAAGTGGCCGGGGCAGGCGGGCTGGGTGAGAGATAGCAGGGTAAAAAGCCACTGTTTGAATTAAAATGTGGGGGGGGGTAAGAGTGATTGGCAGGTGGCATGACATCACATCTGCACAGCCAATCAGAGTGAAAACTTCAAGAAGGTTATAAACCATTATGTGATTAGTGCAAAGTAATAGAATTTATCTGGTTTCCTTTTTTTTGGATAAGAAATTTGTCAGAATGATTAGCTGCTAATGGCAAAACATTACTTTGCATAAATTTCAGGTTTATGAATCCATAAATTTCCTCGGTTGTTTCTGCTAAAATAAGAAAAACAAGAACTATTTGAAAATATAAATGAATGTCAACATACATGTATCAAAAGAGCTTCTTGAAACAGGTCAAAATAGGGGCAATGGACAGATGTGATAACATGGCCAAGACGATGGAAGCAAGTGAGGCCAAAGAGGACCAGGTACTCAAGTATGAGTGAGACATACAAAGGATACCACTACCAGGGAAGATTATGTGAACAATCTGTCGCAGTCCTATGCGACACGTTTTCAATCATTTCCCTGGTTGCTGCTCCTTTTTTTCTCTCTCTCATTCTCTCTCCTCTTTCCTTCCTACCTCTCCCTACTTTCCCGGCGGATGATTGCATCAGAGTAGCGGTGATGATGAGAGCAGCATATGAATTGACGGATGGGATGGGGGGAGAGATGGATGGATTGAAGTGTTTGCCTCCATGCCGGCTGGAGAACTATTGACTTTATACAGGTAATGTAAGCCCCGCTACAAACCAAGTTAACTCAGCGCCCGCTCCGATCAAGTCGAAATGTTATAGCCCCCTGTTCTTATGCATAACTCGAAAGTGAACGGCGGAGAGGAGAGCGGGAAAGATATGGAGATGAAGAGTGGGGCAGTTTTACGAGTTTGGAATTAGGCCAAGACGACTTCTTTACAGAGAGTACGGGGGGGGAGGGGGAGTGCAGGGAGAAATACTGATTTGGAAGGGCCAGCAATTTGAATTTGTACACCCAGGCACGTACCCTGTACGCGTGCTGTTTCTGGTTGATATGAAAAATCCTTCAAGTCAGGGTGGACAGGGATGCTTGAGAGAGGGGGGGGATGAGCATTCGGAGGAACGTGATGGCTACTTTGGCCAGATGTATAAATTACGGAAGGTGTGATTGAAAGGACTATGTAATATCCAACATTACTGTGGGTTGCTGGGTTTAATGCAAGACCACGACCAGATCAGTTGTTGAAACGCATGTATGGACACAGGTGACAGTTTGCTGCACATTGTACTATAATGTGTTTTCGAAGCTAAATACCATTTATTAATTTTTCAAATCTCATTAATAGGGAAAAGAAAATTCTTCCTCCAGTGGTATTTCCCCATTCTCCTAGAGGGGGAAAACAGAGAGTAATAATCCACACAAAAATCTTACCTGTCCTGGTGTGACCTGATCCCTTGGATCTGGTCAGGTCTAGTCTTCCACTGTCGGTTCAGGAATTTGAGAGATGCCTTCTAATCTCACCTGGGTCAATGTGCATCGCTGGGTCAGCTGAGATGTTAACACTTCCAATGATCCTAACTGGTTGCAGCATCTGTACACAGTACAAATGGACAGATGATGTTGGTTTAGTTATACCGTTGCGTGCAGTGGTATGAGATCTAATGATGGTTCATTATGACCTTCTTTCCCTCGTTTCAGCTGACAGATCCGGAAAGACAACCATCCCAATGAGGCTGCCTGCCAGGTTTTTTTCTCTCTATAATTCCTCTCTCATCTTACAATAGTGAGGAAGTCAAGGTGTGGGAGAAACTTGACCAAGATGAAATTCAAGCTGCTTATTTGCAATCTGACTCCGAGTTCATTCCCACAAAATGAGTCTTAAGGCCATTTTTACACTCATTTTTTAGGGTTGTCATTACAAAGAGCAAACCGAGATCTCTGTTTTCATGCATTGCTCAGTTTGGCAAACTGATGGAAATGGACATAATTGATGAAAAATGCTGTGGTTTCCCATTAACTTACACTGTGCAAGATTCTTGCAGAGGTTTTAAACTCAAAAGTGGCTCTGTGGACTTTTAACTCAGTTTGTTAGGTTGGGCCTCATGTTCACACATTTATAGGACACAATGTTCGAAACACTGATTCAACACATCAAATTATTCGAATCAATCATTTCATGAATGCGCTCTTTGAAAATGAATAAGAGAAAGACACCCCCACCCCCATCCACCCAATCCCAGCCTCCAGAAACTGCCCTGAAAAAGTTTCACCTAAACTATTCTGAGAATTTCCTCACTGAAGTCTCTGTATTTGAATTACGATCCCGTTCATGCGATTCCCCCTTTCCTCTGGAGCCCCACCAACCAGAGCGGGAAAAGAGCCACGCATTTCATGCACCCTCCGGCCAGTTTTGGGTGAAGCATAATTATCCCCCGAAACTCTTCGCTCCTCGTAAGAAGATCAGTTCCCTCACAATCAACACCAATGATTAATCGTCCATATTACTGGTAACGTAACTGGATATCTTTATGGAAATGGGATTGATCCATGTGAACCCAGGGCCAAAGGGGATGTAACTTTTGACCAGAATTTTATACATCCTAAGAATTAAACTCCATTCCACCAAAAAGTAAAAGCTGGAGGGAAAAAAAGCATGGCCAGTGTAACTGGAGCATACCCCTCAAGAGGTCGAGATATCGAAAAATCAATGTCTGGGAAACACCCTAACGAGACAGGGCATGAGTTGATTAGCAAAACATTTTGGAGGACGGGTAAACAGTTATGCGGATCTTTGCAAGTAAAATGGCCCGAATTGGGACAGCTGCACAGCCTCCGGGTCCAGCAATTATGAACTGGAACTGTAAGGAAAGAGGGAAGAGTGAGGGAGATGGGTGGTGGCGTTACGCGCTTCAAAATGAAAAAAAAATAACAAACACAAAGGCAACAAACGGGGGGTAGGAAGAGGTCAGTGCGTCATTATTGGGATGATCGTCAATTCGGTGGGGTGTTTTGGCAGGATGGAGATGTGGGAACTTGGTCGGCCATGGAAATGATACTCCCAGTTATTAATATTACCGAAAATGGGTCACTTGGGAGACATTTCCATAGGAACGTGCACAAAATTTTTTTAAAACTTTACCGTCCCATAATTCAATATTCCCTAATCCGATCTTAACCAAACTTTGCATGTTTTCCTTTCAGACCCTAATCTATCATCTTTCAAAATGTGGACAGTAAAAATTTTCCTCCTTTTGGTACATGTAGGTGGAGCATTAGGGAGACATTGAAATGTCTCCCTAATGACCGATGTCTCCTAATGTTGAAAAATTTACCACAAAATGTCTCCCAAGTGACCTATTTGGAAATATTACAATTTGTGTAAGGCGTGCATCTAGTTTCATCGACATGCTGCAATCACTTAGGGGCAAAATTACGCTGTTATTAAAGTACAACTCTAACAATTGTGTCTCAAAATTGAGGATGTCTTTAGCAGGAAATATTTGTGGATTGAACATTAAAATCAGAAAGAAAAACCATACTCATGAGCCATGTGTCAATTTATTTTCTTTCCTTTGGATATTTTCATGTACTTCTTTGCTGAATAAACACATCTCACAGGGAAAAAAAATGCGTGAAGTGGTACAAACCACATTCTTGTTGACAAACAGCACCAATACTGTGTGAAACAATTTCTGCTGTGCTATTCAGTGGAAAATTTTGATAACTTGTTTATGCAAAGTCCCCTGAAGGACAATATTCCAACATGCTTTACCTGCCAATAAGAAGACAAGAAATCATCCGACTACTTAAAAAAAAAATGGCCAGCACTAATAAAGTGGGGGGGATGTAAATTGACCACTTAACCTAAAGAACATCCTGACATAAAGGGTATAAAGATTATTGGCTGCTCAGAGTACTGCTCCACCTTCTGCTTGGGCCAAAGGTGTGAAAATCAACTCCTTTTGGGGCCTATTAATGACCTCGAAATGAAAAGATGGAATTCCCTACGACCCCTTTGGCTGTGATATGCTTTCCAATTACCTTGTGCAGAGAAGAGGAAACCAATTTGTCATCAGTGGCAAGCGGACAATTGGCAGATTTGATTGGCTTTCCATTTTTCAGTCGCCTACCGAGCTGGACAGACAGACAGAGTGCTCGCACCCAGTACAAATGATGCCATTGTGGACTGACCATGAGATGTGCTTTTGAGGCACACATACATCAGTGACGAGTCACCTCTGGCCAGCCACAATGGTAGAGTGTTCCCTTGAAAAGTAAGAAGGTTTTGCCATAATAGTTTCTTTCATCATCCCAAGTGGTGTTAGAAAGAAGTTTGTAACGGCCTGTTGATTTCCCCCCCCCCACATTTTTTTGTCAATTTTTTTTTGGGGGGGGGAGAGAGGGAAACTCTGAGGATGGTGCATTTGCCCTTGCCTGTTTGGATTATTATGCCTGATGTTTATGTGCACGAAAACTATGCAACTCTGTGCGTCAGAAAATTGGAGATGCTGGTCAGGAACAAGACCAAGGACTGCTGACTGGTCAATAGCTGTCAGCCAACTCAACCCTTCCAGCTAACACTGGCTGATTGGGCACAATCTGGAGTACAGATGATGTGTGTGTCTAATGCCTTTGGCCAAATTGTCAGAAACATCTTTGTCCAATAGACTACAGTGCATAGAATATCGCATTGGTCCCTTTTCCCACCAAAGATGTATACAGTACAGGTGATTCACAATGGCGCCCCACCAAGAGTTTGCAACGTGTTGGCCAATCACAATGCATGAAATCTGTCGACCCAATGCACGTTCGGAAAGCGTTGCCAAATTTCGCACGTTGTGATTGGCCAACGCATTGCTGACTCTTGGGGGCACACTAATGTGAATCGTCTATATTATGAGGGAATGAAAACACACCGGTATGCATTCAGTGATCATTAAACTTGCTCAGCTTTCTAAAATTTATGCAAGAGAGTACATGGATGAAAAAAAAAAAGAGTTCTGTAATACACATCAGGTACATGAAGTGACTGACATACATGCACATGTACATGTAAACCAATGCTGTCATGCATCTAGAGGGTAATATATTTGCAGCAGTAAATTATGCACGATGAACTATATGGTGAGATAAAAAGTCAAGATACATCACCAGAGTAAGTCATGATATGAGCCCTAGCCACATCGAACACCCAAAAGGCAAATTTTTAAACAATTTTCCATTATCCATTCCTATCAAATCCAACCATTGTAAAGTAATCACGAGGCATATATATCCTTTCACGCAAACAAACTGGAAACTCTGGCACAATGAGTTGGAATGGAGATCCCTGTAGCATTCTCACCATTTACAGACCAGGAATGTGCACATATTACTTGAATGCTCTGACAGCTGTTCTAAACACCGATATGAATGTAGGCATGTAGGCTACAACTTGAGTGTAACCAGGGAGAAAGTGGCTGCTATGTACATTTCAGCATCAAGAATGGACAGTAACGTTTGTGTTTGTGTCTCACTGCAAACCGGAATCAGAAGTGTAAAAAAAAAAAAACAAGAATAGCTCAATACTTTCATGTCAGTTCTGGTGCAACACAGATGGGTTCGCTTTACTGTGTTTGACGTCATGCATACTTGTACATGTACCTGCAGTGGTTACTTACGGCAGGACATGCACAGCCACTGCAAAATCAAATTCTGACAGCGCTTCCTCAGCCAGCAACTGCGAAAACTCAAAAACCGTAAAGGGCTGTTCAGTCTGATTATTTACGAATGTCTGAGGAACTCCGCAGTTTCAACGGGTGGATAACCAAGGGCAGTCCGGTGTGCAAAATTATAAATGGCATTTCAGTCATTAATGTTGCCCGACTAGATATGAAGATTCACGTACGTGTATAAAGCCATGTAACCACCAGTAGAGCTGGCCTTGAGGTACAGATGTAATGGGATTGGACAAAGTGAGTCTTGAAGCCAGCTTTATTTTTTGAATTATTCTGGGTTTTTTTTTTTTAGTTTGCATTCAGTTTGGCACAGTGCTGACAATGGGCATTACATGTGTGGGTGAAAAATGTTAGGGTTCCTTTTGCATGTACACTGAGCAACATCTCTTATGAATACCTTTAACTTCAAGTGGGTCTGATGACTTTCACGACTTACCTGGCCTCTAATGCGAAAAGGCTATGGGGAATGAATCCTCACAACTTGGCATGGGAGGTCATTATCAGTAACATATTTCAGTAGAGACATGCGTTTACATAATGAATACACATCTTAAATTCAGTTTTCTCACTGGACTAATACTAAGTGAAAATTTATAAGACACTGGTATCCACCCAGTAAGATGTCCATGGTTCACATACTACAAAAATACAAATAAAATCTTAAAAGCACTGAAATTAAATTTACAAATATGAGAAGCAGCAAATGAATACCAACTCATTTATTAACACTGAAACATGAGGTAAAGTTAGGTTTTCAGAGAGGATTTAAATAGTGATAAACAACAAATTTCAAATAGATTGTTCCAGAGTTCAGGAGCAGCATGTAAAAAGACCAGTCTCCCCAAGAATGGTCGGTGGGGGGGAACAGTGAGCTGTGGTGCTCTGCCCCAACAAAGACTATGTGTCGTTGATATAGCACATATACCATAAAACCACTGGTACTGCTCACAGGGCATGCTCAAGTCACATTTTTAAGAACACTGGGGAGGGGGCTGTACCCCCTTAACCTACAAGAGCTGGGGGAGCGGGGCAGATTCCAACCCCCCCTTGACATATTTCCAATATCTCTGCAGTGCATTTTTTTCAGGAGCTAAAGCCTTAGGAGTTTTTACAGTACCTCCTTATGGTCATTTTGACATCAATTTTGTGAAAACTGACCCTACCGCTCTTGTGCAACACCAATTTTTTCAAGACAGGTCGGCAAAAACTGCATACTTTTTCTACTGTGGTGTTCAATGCATGTGGGCGGGAACACATTTAACCTTGAACTTCAAATAACTGTAACAACCAAATCATTTGCGTAACTACCTTCAAACATCATATTTGTAACAATATGGATTGTTTATACATGCCTGCCAAGTTTCAAAAAAATTGAGTGTGGCAAAGCCGAGTTCTGGGGGGGGGCAGAATCTGCCCCCACTCGGCTATGAGAGAGGCCAAAATAACCTGGCTCTTTTAGGGTCAAATAGATGAATGTGAAGCTATAAAATGGTCTGAATGTTATTTGTAATCTGTAAAAACTGATCACACTCTGAATGCTACCAAACATCACTTGCAATTTATTTTCCAGGGAGTGTGGAGTTCTGAAATGAAACTGTTTCTGGGGTGAAATTGATACAAGAAGAAATATCCATGAAACATCCAGCAGGGGAGGGGGACAATACAGTGACTTTTCAAGGCTTGAACCAGCTGTGGCGACATGCATTCCATCACAAAGGGTTATGATTGAGAGAATCTTGTACTGTTTCAGTACAAAATACAAAGAAGAAGTAAATTAAACTCTCTAAAAATCCAGAATTTTTTGAGCCAAGGATTTCAAAATCTGGGAAAATATCCTGAAAGATCACCCTCCTGTCTTTAGGAGGACCTGTGCAAGAAACGTGCACAGAGTCACATGAAGAAGACTGAATGATGATGGCTATATAGGAAGGGGAGACAGACTAGGTTGGACAGCTTCTATCATAAAACTCCTACCCTCCTTCCGACCAAAGTTCAAATGTTAAATACCACTCCCAATCTGAGCCTGCCTAATTTACATGTACCTGTCATTTCTTGGTCCTATCGCGCAAGCTCTGATAGAATGCCAAGCTCTTGCAACTTCCTGATGGATTATAAACAGACAGTTCACAAAATGTCACAGATTTCTAATTCTCATGCCGAGGCACTACTCGTCATTGGGGACATGCACTCGGCAAAGTATAGGGCTACAATTTAAATTCAATTAATACCCATGCCCGGCATGGTTTTTAATTAGAGCCCAGTGTTTTAAATGACGCAGGCCGAGGGAAACACGAGCTGGCCGAAAATTGACCACATAACCACTCCATCCCCCAATTAATCTACATGGGCGACACACAATGCTGACAAAAAAGGAAAAAAAGAAGAAGATATTCCGTCTAACTGCTGGCCCGTGAAGTATAAACAGGCATTTAAAGGGCAATACTCAATACCTACGGAGAGAAAAATGAATATTTAACGACCACCCCGGGGACATGTTGTAGAGGCTAGATCAGGATTTTGTTACAGCCAATGATACAGTTATAATGCAGGGCACATGTACTGGAATTTTTTTGGTTCGGGGGAAAATTGCTTTGAGTACTTGGGCACGAAAGGAATATCTTCAGCATGTCAGTTTTGGAGAGGAAATGGAATTCTTTTTTTCTCTGTCGATCCACCATCTGAAAAGGCATTGACATTTAAAAATAAAACTTGACAGTTCGGGAGGGAAGCTTCAAAAAGTATGTAATTGCTGAATTGAAATGTGGACATTTGTTACAAATTTATGAAAAGAACAATGAAACTAAGTTTGAGGATGTTGGAAAGCGTAAACACTGTTCTGATAAAAAGTTGACAAGTGTTTGTTTTGATGAAAACGAATCAGTTAAACATAGGGTTGAGCAAAATGAAACAAATCCACATTTTGGGTAGTTTTGGAAAATCAATTTGTCAGTTGCTGCCAACGTACAGGCCAATAACAAAACACAATGTATAAATTGTGCATGAACATTGGCAGACTGAGCACTAAACACTCACACAGCTAGGATGGAAAGCACCCATTTTGAAAGTTTAAAGGGTGCCAGTACAGGTACTGATGTACATGTATCTACATACACTGCCTTACTTACTCTTACGTACATGTACCTCTAACAATCCTCACCTTGACAATTATTTTCCAAGTTTGTTCTACTGCTTTAAATAATTCTCATCAAATTTTGCCAACTTCATCTCAAACCTTTATCTCTTGACAATCCTGAACATTTCCATGACTGCACAACTGAACCTATCCAAAGTAAGATTCCCTTTTTCCTGGTGAGAAGTAAACGGGAAATAAATAATCAAATAAATAGTAAATTCTTTCCGTTGGGCCACTGAGAGCCTTTCTTGCCAATTTTCACCCCGCTAACTATTCAAAACCCCCTCAGCATCACGCTCAGAGAGTGTAGATTAAAATTGATTTTACCCCGAGCTGTTCGGCTAATAAGACGATGCGGAATGTGCGCTGGAGAAAGAGATACATAAAACAAACCGATTTATTAATGTAATGTGATGTGAGGCTCGATACGCCGCCTGAAGCCACAAGGACCAAATAAGTATAATTTAAATAACATATTTTGTGAAGAAGTTTGCATAATTATCCATTGAAAAACAACTTGAGAGCCATGAAGCGGCTCCTGTTGTGAGTGCAGTGCTTTGGTTCAGTGACCCTGCCTTTCTTCAGGGAGATACACGGCTGATTTCATGAGAGTCACTGTGGGCTGAAGAGCCCTCTGTTGGCAGTAAAGAGACAGTGACAGGCACATAGGAAAGGAGTAAAAAGCATAAAACCATAAGGTAACTGCAACTTGCATTTAATATAATTTTGATTGTAAAGCAACAATTTTGTAAACTAATGTTGAAGTGTATAAGAGCCCTGCTGTAGGCATGCGGAGTACCGTCAGAATTGGATACAAGTAAACTATTTTTTTCATTTTTTACGACAAGAATTCACACAAATTTTACAGAGAGGCACAACCACCATCTAACCTTACCATCAAATGGGGGTCTAGCAGTCTTTTGGATCCCCTGCAGACTATTAAGGATTCCCATTCATTATGCAAATATGTAAAAAGCATCCAACTTCAGCAACTCTTACTCTGCACAATAGAGAAGGGTTCTCCCAGGGAACCAATCATCAAGCCCTTTGTTTCTTTGCTTAATAGTGGACCATTGTTCTGTGATTAATCTCACTAAAAAAAATTCTACTGGTCGATAAAAGGAGCTTTGGACAGATGTGATTAACCAAGGCTTTCTCAGAGTTTGCAATCTGACCCATTCAATTTAGACCCACATGTAGGCACTGTTGGGGTTTATTTTAAAAAAGATTCTCTGTCTTTCTTGCAGCCTCTCTCCTTTAAAGGCAATATACTGACTGAAAATAGATTTTTAAAAACCCTGTAATGCTCAAATAATGAGAACAAAAATTCATTTAACTTTAAAATCTTGATGGTGTAGCGGAATAAATCAATTCTAGATCAGAACTGGCCATTTTCACTGTGCATGGTTGAAGCCTGTCTGTCACATACTGTACATGTACATGTAAGTGCGTTGTCAGGTACCTGAATTACATCAAACTGGGCCCTTCTTGAGAGCCTGTTGTTTGCAGTGACCCCATTTTGACAGAAGTTCAAGTGGTCAAATGCACGCTGAAACTTTTTTCCTACCCTTTCAATGCAGAAAGTATCCTCCCTCTATATCTTTAGTGCATGATTTCAGAAAAGTAATGGTGGCAATTAATATTAGTCTGAACTCTCACTGCCATTCTCATCAGTGAGTCCCTGAGGTGACACTGACACAATACCAGACGAGTGTCGCACACCAAGAAAGACTGCAAAAGAGGGCCGTGGAAGTTAAAAAATGTGTTTCACATTTGAAATTACGGTATTAAATTGGGATGGAACATAATGCTATGTTAGCAGCATGTCTCACACAAGCTTTGCAGAAGCACTAGGCATACCAAGCAACAGCAGTTTTCAAATGTTAGTCACACTGCACCTCTCTGAGTCGCTGTTGAGAAAAATGCATTCATTTGGCATCAAGACCAAATCGGCCATGATCCACACAACATGTACCTCTGATCGGCTGAACAGAGCTTTAAATTGCCAAAGCGTAAATATGTAGGCCTACACGTACATGTACTTGAAAAAGCAGCAATGCAATGTCTCCTGCTCATAACATGCCCAAACCAAACCCACCACTAGAGAAACTGGTCTTTGCTCTAGGTGCTTTTCAACCAACATTCCCTTCCCCTTTTTAACTGTACATATATTTTTTATTCAAACAAGCATAAACTTCTTTTCCCCAAAAAAACCAGGGCCCTTAAAACAGAAGCATTTGAAGGCCGAATGGAAGCTCTTAGTTGTCCTCATTTCATCTTTGTCAAACAGCAGGGGCTGAAAAAAAATCTGAAATTCTTTTGATGGAAAACAGGTTTGAGGTAAGTCAGTGACCCCATGATAGACTGCTGGAATTACAATTAACAGCCTTGCACAAATACATATATGCATTCATCATTTTCTTCTGATTGAAAGCCAGCCCCATTGGGAGCCAGACCACAAAGTTGTCAGCAGTTTGGAAATAAGGGGGGGGGAAATAAGTTTGATGGTACAGTGAGTGTCAGGTTGAGTTTATAGGCCAATGACCGCTACTCTCCTTCTTATTTAACCATAACCAAGAATGTTGTGGGTCACTCCTGGGTTAAATGTGAGTCGCTGGGGGCATTCAATTCATGTAATTGCCACTCCGAACGTTGGAGAATTCAATCTCATTTTGTTTTTTATTGGGGGGGGGGAATCTGTCATTGTGTGCATCTGTGAAAATCAAACATTGACTTTACCGATCATAACTGCTGTTGAATTGTGGTCAAAGCAAACATGCTCACTGTGTCCACACAGATAGGCTAGGACAAAGCGTTCTTTTTTTGGGGGGGGGTGGTGCTCTCTGTCATTTCCTCTCTCCCGAGTCCCATCTGCTGCTAAACATGACTCCTGCATACCCACAGGGACTTGGTATATTTAGTTCACTTCAGATTCTGATTCTTGGCAACTTCCACATATTGTCTTTCAAACCGTGCACATAATTAATTGGAAAATTATCAACTGGGGCCCCACTGCTGTAATCAATTCCAGGCACTGTTAACAGTAATTGATTGAATGCAAATATCCCACGCGATTTTTGTCTTTGCGCTGAAATTCATTCTGAAACTGGCTCTCTGGGCAAGTGCGCATCTTCTAAGCAATGTGCATATTTATTCAGCGGGATCATTACTTGGCGATTTTCGGCTTGTAACATCCTCGGCCTTTTGGCTGTGCACACTGAACTGTCTTGAATGTGATCTCTTTCTTCCTCTCGTTTCTCCCTCGTGTGGGGGGGAAAATCTGTCAAGCTCCACTCTGTTCCTCATCCATAACACTTTTATAAGCAAGGGTTTGCCAACATTTTTAGGTGGGAAAACACAATCTGCGCAAATTGGCACACATCAGGCTACCCCCCCTTTTTTAACCTTTCTTGAAAACTTGCTGCTCGCCCGGACCCAAGTATTTGCCTATCCTTTTTACCGATGCTTCAGCTCCTGTGTTCAAATACATCCATCTCTGCTGGCAGACTGCATCCAAAAGTGTAATTGTTGTTGACATGGCAAGATTGCCCATCTATCAAGTGGGTGTCATATCTTAACAACAGGCCGTGCAGCCTGGTCTAGATATGTCCCCCAAACAATTTCAAACCATTCCCCTCCCCCAAGAAAAACGGATACACGTCATGGAGTATCTGTTTGTCAGTTGTTTGCTTGTTCGACAATTTCACTCACAATTGGAATTGCAGAGTGTATGCATGTCCTTATAAATGACAGGAACAACACTCTTGCTTTGGTCTTTGTAGTTCAAAAAGGTTTTCACAGACTTCAGAGTAACGACACAGCCAACAGTCCTGAAATCAAGCAGATGCAGCAGTACTAGACAGGAAACATCTTCAGTAACAGACCAAGATGAACAGAAATCTTCCCCTAACCTACCAGTACTTGCAAAAAAGTGGGAGTTAATCTGTAAGTTGACTATAGGGGTATAATGCACCAGATACTAGAAGACCTTGATAATAACTTGCTGCACTGGGTTTAGTATAACAATATATTAGCCCTAACCGTCCTCAATCCTCCAAGGGGTAAAGGATTGAGGAGTGTCAGGGTTAGTGTTTACATTACATATTTTAATGGTTCAGCCATATATACATGTACAGGTATTGCATGGAGCAGACCACCAAGACACCTATTATCCTTGGTCAGCCAGCCTGTAAAAAGCCATTTCTATAAGATTCTTGAGTAGTTCATACACCTGACTGTAAGTTACACACAATGGCAGAATTCTGAAGCCAAATGCATCACTTTTCGTATGGCCAGTTATTTTGTTTATGGATCAAAGGCAACATACATCTTGCCCAGGGATACAAAATACATGCAAAAATGGTACTCTGTCAAAAAAAAAAACCAAACAAAAAAAGAAAAGAGACAAAAAGGCACCAAGAACCCGACTATCATCATCCACTGTCGAAAACACTAGATCATAAAAATGACCAAAGTCTCAAAACTCAAGAGGATGATGTACATGTATTTTTAAACTGTCATGAAACCTAAAAGCTCTGCAACTTGGACACAGCAATTTTGGGTTTCTTCAAGTTTACGAGGACCCTAGCAAGGGCCATGTTTGACTGATCAGTGAGCATTAGTCAACCGTTGGTCAATTTGGCCTGGTACTCGTAGGCTACCGAGTAACCAGTGAGTGACCCAAGCTCAAGAAAAACCTAGTCAGACGCCATACATTGTTGAGTGCTGTGACAATGCTTCACCTCGAGGGTAACAGACACAAAATGGAAATCGAACCGTTGGGTGAATCACACTTCCACGGAAGAGTCACGGCTGTCTGCAGGTTGTCACTCGGTGGAATGAGTAAATATGAAGAGTAAAATTCTCTACAAAGAATTAGAAATTTTCAATGTGACAGCAAAAGTTTACAACACAACCCCAGCCTCAACCTTTCGCCAAAGTTTTTCTTCACTCCTTCAACCCCCTTCCAATATTTCTACACATTTTTACAGTGTACAAAATATATCATGGTGTACACGAACATCAAGATGCATGAATGGAGATAGATTTTTATTCAGGCCAAAAAAATTTGGACCATGCTGCTTCTCCGCTAATTAAAAACTGCCAATGCTGACAACCAGATCCCCACAAAGAATAAAAGCCTCCAGCTTGAAACCCAGACGAGTCTACCAACTGATCCATCTACCCAGTTTCCTGAGTATCACCTGCCCAGTCCGCGATGCAGGCATGCCGAGGTCCAGGGTACATAACCCTGTCTAAACACAGCCAACCGTCCTTCCAATTCTTTCTTTCCAAAAAAATTCATTACAATTTAATCACATTTCAAAACTGTGCTCCTGAAGAATCCCAACTGAACCTGAAGAATTCAAACGAGAAACTAAAACCTTAAGTCTATAACTTGTCTGACCGTAATGCATGTATTCTTGAAGTGACCACAGGGAGAGGAGGGGGACGGGAAAAAAAGACAACCGTAGTGACAGCTTTTGATGGAAAAGCACCATTACGATTGAATAGACTTGATATTGAAGTCCATTACTTAGTAACGCGGCTTTTAAGCGCTGGAAGTAAGAAGCATGACTCGAGCAGTCCAGTGATCAATACCACAGAGGCTTAAGACTGATGTGGTGGGGTAGGGGGCGAGCAGAGCATGCAGGCATGACACCCGGCGTTCCCGTCCTCACTCTTATCTGATTGTACAGACACGGCAGGTGATGATGATGATTATTGAAAAGGGAAAGGGACGGTGGCGGCATGATGGTGGTGGTCGGGGGGGGGTCTTAATAAGCCTTGCCCAGGATTAGTTTATAATTTGACTTAAATTTACACAGTGGTGTTTGTGTGCGTGTGCAGGTTGACACAACTGAGGACCAAGGTTTAATCAGAGTTTTGAGTTTTCTTCTGGGTTGGTGCTCCGATGATCCAGGGAGATGCTAGTTGCTGTGGTGCAGCCCAAGCGAGGGTGTTTGGGGCTTTTGTCTACTGGTATTTCACAATTAACCTATACTCAGTACATTTCTATATTGGCCAGTGATAAACTGTTTGAACAACCAGGGTTGTGGATTGAAGTCTACAACGGTGAAAAGGAAAAAAAATAAAATTGTCAATAAAAGTAATAGAACAACCTATGGATAAATGGCAGCCTGCATTTTTTCAGTGCCTTTTTGGGGGAGGGGGGAACAGAGTGCAGATTGATTCTGTAGTCCATCGTTCCCCCCCCCCTTGTCAAAATGCGGGAGGGGGTATCATTCATCCCCCTCAGCATGGAGGTTCTTGTGAAAACACCTACTGTTACTGGCATATCACTCTCAATGCACTGTACCACCGTGAGAAAGCTTGCAGGCAACAATAGCTCTGATGCAAATGAAATATTTACAAGTGGAATCACAGGTGAGAAATTCCACAATACTGGCTCTTTTCTTTTTAATTCTGAAGAAAAGATTCTGAAATGTAATACATTCTGTGGCATCTGCACTTTTTATCTTCTCCACTCAGTTGGAAATTATGGAAATCATTTCCCATCCACTCATAGTCAACTCCTACGTTTGACACTCCAGCCACGTACGAACAGCACTTTGGCCAATCTCAAGACCTCCAACTACAAATTGATCTTTTCTTTCGTCCTCTCTTTTTTTGTCTTCTCATTTCTCCCCCATCAACACGGGGGTCCCTGAAATAATCTAGCAATTTTCAATTTCTGGTTCCCCCTACCCAGTCTGTCTCTCATACCCTCGACTAATCTTTGCCAATGAAATCGAAGACTGTCTGTCCGTCAGGCTTAACTGGGGCTTGGCAAATGCATCTAGCAGTGCACTAACCTCCCTAATGTAATGATTGGGGGCAGTTAGGCGTTAAGCAAGACATTTGGCTGGCACTCCCCTCGTGTTTTGCCCAATTTTTTGAGGGCGTCTAGAAATTCGTTTGCATGAGTTGAGGGAATGGACAGAGGGTGAGGAATGAAAACAGAAGCACTTGAAATTCTGTTGGGGTTGGTATAGGGTAGGATGGGAGTAGGATGGGGAGAGAGGGGTCAGGTGTAAAATATGGAGAGAAAAAGGATGGAATGACAACAGGGAAGATTGTTTGCACCAGCATGAACGGAGTGTTGCTTTTAACTGGATACAGACGCGCTAACCAGTGTTGTAAGCCCAAGGAGCTTTGATAGCAAGCTGCTTCTGTGGGAAGAAAATCATGGCTGTCATAGTAGCAGAATAGGTAACATGAAGCAATAAAACACAGCAAGACACATCAACATCACAGTAACCAATGAGAGAAAAATATAGACAGATGCAGGGTTGACAGGCCGCCCAACTAACAGACAGACAGAAAAAGCTATCAACTGACATGTTGTGTTGGTAGTTGGGAAATTTTTTTTGGGGAAAACACAAAATACTCATGTTGCCAGAGTTCAACACAATCAGAGGGGAGATCAAAGTAGCCGGTTATGAGAAATTCCTCAGAGAGACAGTGAAGAGGGAACGACCGACAGTGTAAAGGGAGAGTGTGCAAGACGGAGAGCGATAGAAAGAGCGGAAAACAAGATAGTTATGGTTCTTCAGGTGTAAAATTGCCTCCCTTACCCCCCCCCTTCCCGTCAGGAACCAAGATGTGCTTGCCATGCCCCAACATCAGTTAATGTCATCATGGCATCACAGAGCACCCTCCAATGAATTTTTTCTGCCCTCTTCTTCCGTTTCAACAGCTGATGAGTTGCAGGTAAGATCATGATTCTCCTGCAAGGATGGGCCCCGCTCATCCACATCATCCAATCTTCAAAATCTGGTTCCACTATTCTGGAGCCTTCCTCTGTGCCAGAGCACGAACCGCCTTTGTTTGCTGCATTGCGCTGGAATGGGGGGTGTATATGCGTGGTAGTGAAATGAAAGAGAGAGAGAAAAAAAAGATGACGACGTTCGGGAGAGGGTGAGTGAGGAAGTTTTTTTTCGGAATGCATTAAAAAAAAAAAGTTTAAACCAACTGAAAGGTGATGTGACGGAGATGGCCTGACTTCATGCTGTGACAATTGCAGCATGTGGGTCTCTCACGCCTTGTTTGATGCCGGAGTTTGTGATGGGCTCTCGTCACTCCAGGGACGGAGAACCGTGAAAAAAAATTATGTAAGGTCAGGGCAGATGTGCATTAACAACTACCAACCACTGATTGTCAACATAACCGCGACTCTATAACCTTCGTAGAATTTTGTCGTCTTTGGTGTTAAATAAAAACCCAAACAAAATGTAGCTGAAGGGAGATGCAGGCCCTTTGACGAACACAAACTATCCACTGTGTTCTCCCTACACGTACATGAGATTAAAACCTACGCCAAAAGAACAAGGAACAGGGATCAATCCTTAGGTCAACAATGGCCAAAGACACTATCAAATGGTGGACACCGTTGGACTGAAATGGAATTTTTGCCAATTATTTGAATCACTTCTGTAAGTACAATAGGGAGAATTCATTCCAAATTGAGAATACCGCAACATTTTCTAATTTAAGCCAGTGACAGGACTACTTACTGAATGAATGCAGGATAGTCGTTTCCATAATTCATTCTGAAAGTCATGTATACCTGTACTTTGTCAGAAAGGGAGATGAAAAGAACTGAAACAAAAACCAATTCTTTGGTAAAATATCCAGCCCTTTGTCAGGTGTTCCCACTTGTGGCATTAACCTGAAAATTCTGAAATAATTTCTGGATGTTCCCATGCTCAAACCATTTCACTTTAAAATGCACTCAAAGATCACCATTCAAACAATTTTCAAATCTTTACATTGTAACTTAAACTGTACTCAGTAAAAAAAAAATTGGGAGCACTGCCCCCAGAATAATAGCCGTGCAATTTTTTTTTTCTCCGGAATATCAGCATTATCACCTGACCACACAAAAAGGGGCAACGGAAAAAAGGAACAAGAATGGATTCACAAACCAATGCCACAATGAAAGTGGATACCGGATCTGCTTTTCAACTAAAATATTATACAGTCGGCCAGATATATGCACGCTCAGGGAGGAAACTGGATCCTGGATGAGGCATCCTATGACACGATCTGCTGACCTAATGACATACATGGCATAACCCTGGCCCTATCCGGTGTCACTTTATACATTCACATTGATATGAATTCCATTTGCGAGTGTATCTTTCGGCCGGCTTCCCAGCAGACTCCCCCCCCCAACCTCCATCTCCTGTAACCAAGACGCACCTGACCATACCGTAAATTGATTTTCGAATGTTGGGAAAGTATTTCTGTCCAGTGTTTTTCCAGCCAGAGTGGGTTCTGATGGGATACATGCTTTTTTTCTCCCCATGTGTATGTATCTGCTCATTTTTCGCCACTGCACATGAATGACCAGAACAAGTATGTAACTGTGACGGCTCCCGATGCACAAAAATGCTGTGCAACTTCTTAAATTAGAGGGAACATGTACAGGTACCAACATTGTGGGAAGCGGCAAACCCATTAAATTGATGTCTCCAAGGAGCACCGTGAGCACGCATACATGTACATGCACAGGTCTGTATACATGTACGTGTAAGTACATGTACATGTACATGTACGTGTATGTGGTACTGCTTTCATGTGAGCATTCCACCTCCTCATCCATGTTTTTTTATCCTGTGGTTTCTACACCAGCTTACAGATGATCTGACCTTAATTTTTACCAAACTGCATGTTGCAGGTCACTTGAGGCTGGCCGCCTACTTGTAAAAGCAAGCCTATTCTACCACTTATCATCACTGGAAATAAATCAGCACACGAAGTACATGTATTGCACCTGTAGTTTTGGGTGTAGAATGTAATATGATCAATAAAATAAGGCTGAGCGGTGAGTCTTAAGCTAGTTAACGAGTACATGTATGTATTTCCCCAACCCTCCAGATCTTGACCATGCAAGGACAGATTGTGAAACTTACATATATCCATGTGGTATACCGGTACGTGCATATTTTAAGACCAATGAAAGAGAAGATGATCTGCTGTTTGTCTCGAGACTTTGTAGATTATATCACTGTCCAAAAAGGAGCACTTTTCACACACATACATGTATGTGACGTTTGTAAGATTTTACAGAATCCAGCATTAAAAATGGGACATTTTGTGTGTGTCATCAGGAATGTCCAAGTTCTTTAAAAAAAAAAGAAAAAAAAGAAACGGTGTTCAAATGTGTGCCATGCGAAACAATTCAGAACTGAAATACTGCCAATAAAGTGTAGAGGGGAAAGCAGGAGAAAAATGTACGGGGGATTTCCCACTCCTGATATCGTTCAAGTTAAAAATAACACACATGTACATGTAGGTGAGTTTACTTTGATATTACACTCTTATGGCATTCAGGCAGGTCACTGACTCTGTCTCTCACACAGTGCATGCATTTCTCAATGTTCTATTAAAACTGAAATGATTTAGTTCAGAGGTTGGTGGTACAATGGGGAATACACCCCCCCACAGACGCATATAAATGGACAGGTTGGTTATTATTTAACAGGTGGTGTACATTTGTATGTTTCAGTGTTGCTGACCACATACATGTATTAGCCACACTTGGATTGTCAAAACCAATTGTTTTGGGCAGTGTTTCTTAATTCAGCTTAAATTTCACCACACCAGAACTGTACTCAGCGAGTGCACGTTTTTCTGGAGTTTTCCACCAACACACGTGCACATTTATAAAAGGCACCTTAAGGGGGGTTGCAGTGCTACAAAAGTAGCAACCAATACATTTCATGTTCAATGTAAGAGTGATTCGTTAAAAAAAGAAAAGAAAAAAAAAGAATGGTTGTGACTTAGTCTGAGACTGTCTGGACTCAGCCCTGTACTGCAGTCAACTGCAACTCACTAATAGGCAAGGGCATTGATATGCTGTCTAACCACAGAGCAAGGACCCTCCAGACTCAATATCTGTAGGCATCCACAAACTTCAAGGTGGACTGTAAAAAAGCCTCTCCTGGTAAGCCTACAGTACATGTACAAATGTATGTATACATGTATGATTCACCTATGAACAGACAGTGCAAATAGCCAGCAATGTACATGTAAGTACTTGCAACGACATTTTAGAGGATTAGAAAACATTAATCACTGTGAGGTAATTGACCTTAGGGGCATAAAGAAATATCTGATGATTTGAACCAATTCCACATCCCTACTAATATCCAGGGACTGTCATAAAGACAAACATGAAATGACATGTATCAACCAAAACAATATAACCTCCTCATTACTGTTTAATAGATAACTGTTCATATTAAACTACATACATAGGCCTACATATGAGCCAGTTTACTATTAAAGAGTGCATGTACAACTTGAAGCATGTCACAGGTTAAGTTGATTGGCAAATTTACAGAACGGCCATACACAACTCCATGCACGGCAAATGTTCAACCCAATATGACATAAGTTTTTTCTTCAATCAAATACATCCTTGACTCATTGAAATATCGGACGTTTAAAATTTGAGGCAGCAAAACACGAGCACTCATAGGGCTCCGCTGCCGCCCACAAAAAATCCACTGGTCAATAAATTTCCTTCTCAGAATTCCACAATCCTGATGGCACAATTTCAAAATGATCCATTTCCTTTCAAGTATATCTCCCTAACAGCAGGTGTAACTCATCTCAATGCCCTCCCTGGCTGCTGAGGCAATCAAACATACATACAGATGATTTATAATTTGGGTCAAAAAGATGGCAATTCTCTCTTTTTTCCTGGTGAGCTGGGTCCCAAATCTTGAAATATTACACAGATGTCTCCTGTCTCAGTGAATTTATTTTTCACGTCTTATTGGGATGCCACAGCTGACAGAAACAGCAATTTCCCGACTTCGAGATTTTTTTTTTCCTTTTTTCCCCCTCTGTGCAATGTGCAGTAAACCGGGAGATATATTTTCAGGTGCTGTGATTATTTAAATTAAGTTGGAGGTTGGGAACATGAAATAAAAGTGTTCATGTTATCTGAAAGTGAGCTTCCCCAGTGCTAAGCAATGTGCTAAGACAGTCAAATATAAAGTCTGATCCCCCAAATAATATCCTGAGAGAAATAAGTGCACAAAAACAAGCATTACAGAAAGAGAAGCAAGAAAAAAAGGAATTAAATTCCAGTGAAAACAAATCAATAATCTCAATGTATTTGAAATTTAGAAAGATTTGATCAGTTTAGTTTGGAAGGCAATCATTAGTGTTCACTTTAGCTGATGTGGTCTTGACAGAGAAACTACATGTAAACTTTCCAGTCATACACACACTGTGAACTAGGCTTTCACACCATCATCTCTGTACAGGTAAAAGATACACATGCAGTCTCATCAACAGCCAACACAAGTGCATGTATGAAGCCTGCTTACTGGTCACAAGTTCCAAGGAGCCCGACCCTGATTGGCTGAGTCGCAGTTTCCTGCTGGCCAATAGGGGTGCCTGTAAGTGATACTACTAGCATCCTATCTGATTAGCATTATTTCATGCACCTCCACCTCTCCACAGTATTCATGACTGATCAGTAGGTGGCGCTATAATAAAGTAGCAGGTTTACAATGGTTTTTCAGAACAGAACTGCAAAAGCATAGGCCATTTTTCCCAAGTCTCAGCTTCGGCTCGAGCTTCTGGCACCAGTTTCACATCCGAAAGCCTTTGTTGCAAAATTCCAGCAGCAAAAACCAAGAAGAAATATCAGAAAACAGTGGTAACATACTGAAGTGTCTGATGTCCCTACGGTAGAATACCGACATACATGTACATGTATACTGAGCCGAAGTCCACAGATGGGGGGGGGAGGGAATCTCACGCAGCCCTAGTCAGACACTCAGACCTGTGGTCTCAAAAACCTCTGGGAGCAAGGCTGCAACAATGGTACAAGACAAAGCACATTCCCTTTGAAATTAGAAAAGCACTTCGTTTGATCGCCTTCTTTCAAATGTTCATACACTAATTATACAAATCAATCAAAATATACCCCAGTACATGTACCTCTAGAGACTACATGTACATGTACAAGTAGGTCCCAAAAGGGCCGCTGGGTACAAATTTGCCTAATTCCCTAATCTTACCACTCATAAGACAGCTTGCTACTAAAGCAACAGCTACCTAATGTACCAAGGGCATATACACGTACATGTACACAAGTACATGTATGTACATGTGAACAGTAACAGCCCAATTTCTGCATTTGAAAGAAAAAAATACCAAATAGGTCACTTTGGAGACATTCTGTGGTAAATTTTTCAGCATTAGGGTGACATCGGTTATTAGGGAGACATTGAAATGCTAATGCTCCAACTATCAAAAGGAGGAAAATTATTATTATCCACATTTTGAGAGATGATAGATTAGGGTCTGAAAGGAAAACATGCAAAGTTTGGTTAAGATCGGATTAAGGAATATTGAATTATGGGCCGGTAAATTTGTGCACACTCTTATGGGAATGTCTCCCAAGTGACCTATTTTTGGTAATAAGATGCAGATTAAAAATTGGGGATATAGTGGTGTGTGAGTGTACTTTTCTGTTTTCTTCTTTATGCAGGTCTACAAACTCCTCAAGTCAGTTCAGAAAATCTGTGAAAGGTTAATAAGTATAGGCAAACAGTACATGAATGCCAAGCAATGCGACACATGTTCCATCCAGGCCATCTGCTGATAGCATGGGATCAGCCAATTGGTGTTGAGGATCAAAGTTTGTGTGAAGTGTATGAAATGACATTTATACACATTAATCTAGTGACATTTTTTTCCAACCTGTGCTCCACTTGTGGACCAGATCACACGCGACACCGTCACATCCTGTGTCACTGACCTCTGAAAGGTAATGCTAGGCTTGTCAAAAAAAGTACAGCAAACTTTTCAAATGGCGTGAAGAGAAGCATTGCAAAGTAAATGAGTAACATACATGTATGTTGGTTTTAATGGATGTGAACACAGGCTCATGAACGGACAGCATAGTCATGGTAAGACATTAAAGATTTTCTCTCGACACAAAGTGTTGTACATGTATTTGTTCACACAAAAGTGACTGAACTCATTCAAAATGAACAAAAGGCGCATGGGTATAAAGTCTGGAAATTATGAATGACCCGTGCTGTTAAAAAGTAGTGCATACTGTATACATAATGCTAATGGTGTGTATCGGTTACATTCTAAGAGACCAAGTTCATTGGATCATGTGAAAGATGACAGATGGAAATCTCTTTCTTTATCCTCTGCATTTGTGTACAGGAATCCAATAACTGAAAGTGGGACAAAAAATGAATAACTTTTAGTTTGGAATGGGATTGCAAATCCTTTTTAAAAAATGAGCAAAAAGTTCCAAGAGACATACATGTAGGTTGTTGCACAGCTGATATGCTGAAAAAATCATGTCTACTGTGGCTAGCATGCTATTCCATTCATAACTTGCAAGACACAGGCCCTGTGGTACATTTCTCCCCCTCTCCCCAAAAAAGCTGAGACAAACGAGATGCAACAGCAAATGAGAAAGTAATTTCCAGCAGACAAAAATCCCTAAAGGTAGTCCTCTTCGGTCTTAGCGTTTGTCAAAATGTTTATCAAACCATTGGTTGGGTGTTTGCATGTGTCAAATTATCATTCATAGAAGCAGCGTCACCCTCAGCAATGACCAGCTGCAAAAACGGAATAATCAAAAACTGGAAACAAACTTTGCCAAGACTCCGGAGTTTTGAGTTAAGGCATGCTCGAATTGACAACAAAAACAGCCGTTTGCCACTGGCAAGCCACCAAAAAAAAATTATTTTGAGGATGCTTCTCTTCTCTGAGGGAGGAGGATTGATGGGAAAGAAAGAAAGAAAAAAAAAAAGCTGGAATGGATGGAGGCAAATGTGGCTTGTGATAACACATCGGGCAGAATATACTTTGGGACGGCTGCAGGATGAAGGAAAAAATGACGCGTGATTCAAAACGCATTATTGCCCCTCCGGCTCGTTACCGATTGGTGCAAGCAGACAGGTGGGATCTCCGACAAAATGACGCACCCAAAAATTGACAGAAAAATTATCACGCAAGCAGCCCGATCGTTACCTGGGGAGGGAGGGGGGGGAGAACGGGGGAGGGGGAGATGAGAAGGAGAGAGAACAAAAACATGGAGGGAAAGTGCGGCTATCCATGCACACATGCAGTGAATCCATAGTATGTAATCCTTTCCTCGCGGGCACTGGAAATAGCAACATGATTTTTATCATCACGGGAGAATTGATTGAGCCCGGGCATTGCTTGCACTTCAGCTGATCTCGACTAATACATGCCGAGCTCTCCATCAAGAAATATGGCTCGGGGCAAACCGAGTGTTACAGTGCGGCGTGGACTTATCGCTCCACATCAGCACTCCCTTCTCACGGAGGAGAGAGGCAGTGGGAAGAAGGGGGGGAGAGGAGATGAGGAATAACTGTAGGAAAAAAAGTCCATCAGTCATAAAAGTCATGCGATGATGGCTGTTGGAGGTCATAGACGTGTGAATGATCAACACATCCGTGTGGAAAAAAAAAATACATGTGTGAGAAATGCTAAGACGCTGGGAAGGCTGGCACAAAAAGGGCGTTTGAACCCGGTGGAACTAATGGCAAATTTGGCCTGCACAGTTTATCCTGAATTTTTTATTTTCAATTTGCAGCTGAGTTTAAGATACAACTGAGCAGGCACAACACAGCGTACAACTGTATAATGTTGAATACATTTGGCAGCTTCATTAACATGTACGGCATTTTTTTTAGTGATTCGTGTGGGTACACAAACAACTGTCTTGCACCTGGAAGTGTCAGACCATAAACCTTCCATGTACATGTACATGCAATTTTCTTGCTGATCTGTCTGCCCATAAAAACAACAAAGACCTGAAAAAAATCCAAGGCCCCAAGGAGGGCTATCTGTGTTTTTGACAACTAAGGCATACCCGACCACCCCTAGCAGATATTATGGCTGAAAAATATGACAAGAATCACAGTCCTGACTAAAAACTGGATAAACAAATGCTCCCCATAAATTACAAAATCTTCAACTTGTGACCTTCCTCGGACCACAGAAATTGCATTCCTGGACCACCCAAGACCTGAGAGATTCTGGCTTGTTGAGCCTGAGCCAAGGGCCCCCCCCAAATACCCATGGGATAATGATAATGTTCTCAGAATATACATACATGTATATCATTCCTGCCATTCGTCATGCATCATTCAGGGCATCTTGACAGCAGACACCTTGTACATGGGTGTCCTTTACAAGACCTCTCTGTTTTTTGTTTTAAAGGGGGACAGTTATTAATTTTCATGGTAATACTGCTTATGCCAGAGGGTGCATGCCTATTACTGAGTATCATAATGTTGCTATTTTAAACAGTGCGCAGGGATGTACATGTATGCACTTTCTGAGAGATTGTTCCTCTAAAGGTAGGGGGGCAAAATATGTATTGGAAATAGGGCATTGTTAAACCACTATACAAATGCAAAAGACAGGCAAACATTATTATAGCCAGTCCCATTTCCAATTAGTGTCGTACTTTAACAAGTGTGCACATCAGTGGTGAATCGTGGAGCATTTTGACACAGAACATGAAAGCTCATGTGACCTTGACAGGGATGGCCGAATAAAAAGATGTTGTTGTCCAAGCCCACAGGGCAATTACATGCTTTAATACACTGTGATACAGGGCACAGCCTTCATTCCCCCTGCATGCACATGTCATGATGACATTCTGGGAAATTAGTGCATATTTATGTGTCATCGGACTGCCCGGATCTGTGCTTGACAAATGCCAACTTGACCCAGTTAACAACATTTGTAAACGGACCCTCATTTAGGAGGAAAAAGTGAAAGGCCAGGCGTTGCGAGTGACAGAAATGTCCACGTTCACAGAATCGCGTCAGGGTATGACACATGCAGTCGCTTAACTGTCATTACATGTAAGGCCCACAATGCGGAGCAGGGGGGGTAGTAGGTATTTACATGTACATTTTGACCACTTGTTCTGGTCACAGACACACTCTCAACGAGGGATAAAAGGGGGCATGACTTAGTGAAAAAAGGGTGGAGGTGCTCTGAGCAGGAAGGCTAGGAGAAGATAAAAGGTCCCCTCAACTGGATTAACACGTTAATAGACTCACTAACGATGTTCCCTGCAAACTGTAACCTAACAATTTGACTTTGTACACAACGGAATCACTGCCCAATCCTGGCTTTGATATATCACGCTAGCTTAACAAATGATGCTTTCTCCACGTCATACCACTGAATGTCATTCAAATACCAATCTCAAGTATGCTGGGCAAATTAAATCAAAAAAGAAAAAAAAAATTCACTGGCAACATGAAATATTGATTTTAACCCAAGGCAAATCTGTTGGCACTGTAAAATAAATGCAATATTCATCAGGCCCTGAGAGGATATTTCATATTCATCTGTCACCATAATGACTTTCGAATTTGGAAGCCTGGGATAACCTGCGATATTTGCTAGAATGCCACTGAGGAGTATTCGTTGAGTACTTCCACTCAAGTAAAAATATGTCCACAGACATGTCATTTTTTTTATGTGTCTCTTGGGAAATCAACCACTGATATTATCCTGGTTGATGCACGGAGTACCAGTCAAGCAATCTCGGTCAACGTGTTAAAAAATTTATGATTAACTTTCACCAGCAAAAAACTTCTTTAAATGAGAAATTGAATAAGGAAGGCATACTTTGATTTCTTTGGTACTGCGTTTGGAAAATGATCCGACATAAAAGACCACAAACTGCCTAACTGCTGGAGAAGGAACAACTACATGCAAAGACTATTCATAAACACACTCTGTAATGGAACCATATTGACAAAGGATCAATTTGCAAAATAAGAAAATATACATGTACACGTATACCTCTGTGGAAATTCTTCATAGAGAAAGAAAGAAAAGGGGGTAAAAAAAGAAGGAAAAAATGTGTGCAAGGAGCAAAAAACATGACACACGCCTCAATAGTCACAGACAAAAGCCTCCATGGAACAGGTAGGGAGACTGTTTATAGTTTGGAAAATTTGGTTAAAATGATTGCCGGGCAATAATACCTTTCTGGCAAGTTATCTGGGTGGGAAAGGAAAACAGAAAAACAAAAAAAACAAAAAAAAACAAGCAGGGAAAGTTGCTCTCTCGGCCAAGTTCCAGCATAACTTCTAAAATTGCTTTCTGGGGATTGAGGGTAACTATGCAAACGACTGTATCGTTTTCTTGGTGTAGCAATCTGAGAAAACGGGGCCAATGAATTCAGGCCTGGGCTTGTCATTACACGGGAACGCAATACAATTGTGCAAATTTATACAGGGAGAGCGGCCGATATTCACAACGATTTTTTGCGGTTAGTATTTTTCTTGTGCCTGGTCGGAGGGGGATGATGGTTGGCGATTGTTGGTGTGTGTGTGTGTATTTTCCTTTTTTTTCTGTCTCTCACCTCTCTCTCTCTCTCTGCCTTTTTGGGGGGGTTGGTTTCGGGTATCATGGCAAATTATGATTGAGTGGTTTGTGCAAATGAACCAAATCTGGCTGTCTGTGTGCTCTGGTGTTGGTTACATTGACTGGGCTGGACAACAAACTGACAACTCCTGAGCGCATGCCTACAAAAATGTAACTTAAGCAATTCAACAAAGATGCTGCAGCTCTCCGAAAAGAAAACTTCAAGTGTGTGTGTGTGGGGGGGGGAGTGTTCTTTTAAAACAAATCTGCATATGCCAAGGATTGAAATGAATCCCTTAGAGCTTTGCCTCTGCCAGATGATGGAATCTCACTCAACCCTGACAAATAACGGCCTTGCAATGAAATGGACCCCAGAAATCTGATTTTCGGGATATAAACAAAGGCCCCCTATCAATAACCCAGGAGACGTTCAGCTTTAATAACAGTCACCCACATTGCAGAGACAGGACAATTAATGGGCTATTTTTGTTTTGTCTAAAAGAGCATGGGGTTGGGTAAATAGTTTTTGGCATCACGCTGTTCTGAATGACAATGATTTGGGTGGGGTGGGGGTTGTAATGCCAGTTTTTGGAAAAACTATCAAATTGGAGTAATTTACGGCTAATTTACACTGAACAAGGAACTGGCATCTGGTATTTCTTCAGGTCCTTAAGAAGTATTGGTCAAAATTGTGCTTCTTCTGACACTGGAGGCATTTTGAGCACAACCTGAGGACACCAAGTGATAGGCTAGGTTTTCAAGACTCAAATTCTATGTCCAGCCGCCAACTGGGGCAGTCTCCAAACTGGTTTCATTACTGTTAAATGTCTTTGTTCCTTATTTTCTTCTGGCACATGAATGGCCCTCCGAAGATAATTTCATACTTTATGCCAATTTGGCATCAAGAGACATTGAAAGTGACCACTGGCCAGGCTGAAATGTGTCCAATAAATGTTTTGCATGAAAAAGGAATGGATACATTGTCATAAGCCTAAACAATATGGAAAATGTTGACTACGAAGCAGTTATCATTGAAAAGAATGTTTATTCTGCTTTTTCTGATGACTTGGTGACGCTAAGGATTACAGGGGTGTAATAATAATAGAGGGCTGTACATAACACGGGGGTGTTAGTGGCCACTTAAAATAGAAGCTGAAAACAGCTAGCAGATAGCTAAAATGTAAGAAGTCCCCATACGTTTGTACATAGCAGGTGCAAAAAAGCTGAAATTGAGGGTCGACATCTAAACAAAAAAAGCTGCATTTCCACACCTCTGATAATAATCGGACAGTTTGCTCTCAAACACTTGTAACTGTATTTGATCATAACAGTCCACTGCCAGGCATGGAGAATTTAAGATACAGTATTTACACACCTCTTCAGAAATCGTGTGATCAAAAGCTTATTTTGGACTGAAAGACTTGTTTTACATCTTTTTCCTGAAATGGGCAACAGTTCCAACAAGCTCTAGTGCCCATACTGGACAAATATCTAAAACCAATTCGGAGGCGGGCAAACACTGTACATGTACTTTGTGCGCTAAAGAGTGGGAATTTACACATCTGAATTGTTTTTCTAACATCCAAAGAAACTGGACTTTCTACATCATTTTCCTGTTAAATACTCAAAAGTGCTCTTTTTTTACATACATGTAACAAAAAATTTCAGGGGTGGAAAGTGTTTTCGCATTGCAGGCTTCTGATTTTGGTTTGGCTATTTTTAGTGAAAATGAATGCAAAATGAGGCACTCCTTCTACTTATTCTGGTGCTACAAAAGCATGTAATGATAAAAATGGCTCACATGTGACAGATTTATTGCACTAGAGTGTTTTCAAAACTGCTTCGACACAAACACGGTGAAGATCTCCAAAGTGATATATTCCATATGTAACATGTTACTTTCAACCAACAGAATGAGCCTGTGTCCATCCAGCATAACTTAACCATTTGCTGTCTGTAATATTATTGGCCCAAAATTCCCATTTTCCAAAAAAGGACAGATATACTCGTAGCAGCTAAAATTTGATATACATGTACAGCCAAGCCCCCAAAGTACTGATTTGAACAGTCTTCGTATGGTACCTGTATTTCACACCGCAACCTTGTGTTTTTCAAAACTCTCAGGCATGCCCATGGTGCAATATTTGCATACCCCACACAGTCTGCCTCTAGGACTCAGAACTTGGACTTTGTGAACACATGGAGGTTCAGCATGATTTAGAAGTCAGGTGGAGGTGAGTCAAGGCACATGTGATGTTTTCACCTGTCAGATTGTCACATCACGGTCCTCCAGCACCAAGTGGGGAACAACTTAAAACAGAGCCTCATACATGTAAATCAAAGAAGCCTAAGATATGAATAGGAATGATGAATGCATATTAATATACATGTATGAATGCCATGGTTTTTCATAAACATACATACTGGGCCAGGGTAGATCTAATGCACAAAACATTTTGTTCTTTCAAGATTCTCCTTCTAGTGATCAGAAGTACATGATCTCAATATCGCTACACTCACTTACATTTAACGAAAATACATGTTAACTGACATTTCAACACACAGTGATAAAACCTAAGGATAGGCTATGCAGGTGGACGTAGATGTACGTAGAAATCATCCCCTGCCACGTTTTCATAGCAAAATGTGGATTTTGGTTAATATTTCAGAAGTTCGCAATAACCAGAATGTACCAGTATGAATATCATGCCTGTAGCGATGAAAAAGGGAGAAAACTGCGAGAAGAAAGTGTGTCACAGGGTGTGAGCACCTTTCCTTTTTCAAATTCCCATGGCCAGGCAATTGGATTTGCATCCCCCTGCACAAGTTTACACCACGGTTTCAACATATGGTTTTTTCTTGTTTACAAAAGAAAATACCAAAGAAACTTAACCATGATGAGGGGGCTAGGGCAGGCCTCAATGGAACAGGGATTAAGGCTTTGAACTGGTGTGCTTCCTTGGACATATTCACAATCATAAGACAATTAAACTGACATATCAGCATTGTAACATTTATTCTTGTACATCCGCAGTTATACATGAACACTGTATACTTCTGGTTCTGGTAAAGATAAACTGTGACAAAGTGCAGACAGCACTGAAATGGTGTGACAGGTGTTGTTATCAAAGTGGCCTAAAATGACAGGAAACAAAATAAGTTGATACTTTGAGGTTTCCTGGGGAAGATCCTGTTTGATATTTTTCCTTGTTTGATCCGGAAACATTTTTTTCTTCACAACTTTGTGCATGGCCGAAGGATGAATATATGCTGGTCAATAGCGTTAGGACCATGCATGGCACTGCATGTACGTGTATGTGTGCCTTGTTTTAAGAGGAAAGGAAACAGAAACTGTGTTCCATGCAATATTCAAATCACACAGATCATCAACAAGGACCCACCACTGCGTCTTACTTTTGTGTTTTGGGAGGTTTTTCACCCTGCAGTACTATGGCCTGACCTACATCAGGAATTACTGTCATAAAGTGTAAGCACTGAAGCGTCCAGTGAAAGAAATATCTAATGTTTGGTCAATCCTTTCCCTCAACAATTCACTGTGAGAAACGGGAGAATTGATACAAATCGAGGAATAAATTATTGGTGCATCTTCATTTACTGTCAATTTACATATTTTTTCAGAACTTAAGAACTGCACACTGCCATAATTCTTTGATGATAACAAGCAAGTCCTTGGATGTTAATATTGAAATCTTTCAAAATGGACATCATTGAAATGCCAGATCTTCACACATAAATGTACCTGCACGCACAGAATCAAATCAGGAACTAAAAATTGTGACATGTATAGTAATCATCAGACATTTAGTGTCCCTTTGCTTCCATGCCAAATCAGTAACTATCTCATTTGCAGCTGTTCCCAGAAAGGAAAATGCCTAACTATTTGCTACATGTAGTGCATACATAAGCTGGGCACTATCTACCTAACTGTGCAGTTTATTGTTCATTCATGGTGGCTGTGACGAGCGCCCTCTTGTGGTCTTGTGCAATTGTTCAGGTGCTTTGCTTTTCTACAAATTCTGGCTCCACAAATTTTGGCCGTACAACTTTTGGAAAAGATAAGTTTCCTCACTTTGTTCATGTTCTATTGTTTTTTGACAGAATGAGAACTAATGACATTGTGATGAGAAAAATGTAAAAAAACAAACAAAAACAAAAAACAACTTACATGTACACTGTACATGAGTGGTTTAAGCATTAAGAGGATTAATTAATTACAAGCTGACATTACTATCTCAAGATTTTTGGCTGAAGTGTAAAAATTTTTGACCATTCACTTTCACAAAGCTTTATTTTCACAAAGAAGCATTTGACTAACTGAACAGCAAAACATGCCATATAACTGATGTGTCGATTTGTATTAATCAAGTAACCAAGTAATATTTGCAGGCCCTGAAACAAGTTTTTTAAAAGCTACATGTACAAGTAACTTCAACGTGTTGCCAGACATAAATATCAACAACGAAAAGCAGGATCCATCCGAACAAGGGAGACATACATGTACATCTCCAATTACATTTACATGTCTGTCTAAACAACCTCAGCATTAACAACTGAATTAATGCATTGATGAAATCTACTCGAAGGTGGATCCATGGGGCAAATGGGCCATAAGCCCTTTTAAAGCATGGCAGACACAGCAGGAGGGTGCTATTTGAAGTGGGTAAATTCGGAGCAAACAAAATATTCCCAAATGAAATAGCGTCTTCCTAGTTTTTGCCACACGTCACATAGGCTAATCCCCACCACCAAAAAAAAGGGAAAGAAAAAATTGCTTTTCAAAAATAATTGGGACCAGACTATTTTTGGTCTATTTCATTTCTCTCACTTCTAAAAGGGGGTGCAAAGCCCCAAAACGTAGCCTCACCCTCAGAATGGCCATAAAAGGTTGTATGAAAAATTTCTGAATTTTTTCGTTCTCCTACAAAAACAAACCCCCCTCTAAAAAAAGGTTCTGGAACTTTGGCATCTTCCTGGATGAATCTATTCCAATATTTGACCGTAAAGAGTGCTGAATATTCAAATAATGAATCACCTGAACTGACTCAGTCCAAGTGGACAGAACTAGTTATGTTCAACAGAACTAGTTATGTTCAATAGTGCAATACGAATGCCATTTGAGCCCAAGCTCGAGGACACCTTCACTGTTGGGGGTATGCTGCATTATCACATAATCAAACGTGGCCCTGGACAGTGCCATCACCAGATGTGAATCTCATAACACGCTTTTGTAAACTATAACCAAAGTTGTACCTACCAGATATATATTGCACACAGGAGACTGCAGAGGGCCTTGCAGGAATCTAGATGGAAGTTGTTGTCTGGGGCTGGGTGGCTGGGATGATTGCCCCTGCGGTCATGACCCTGAGTGACGTGAGGTTTACATCTCCCACTGAACTGGGCGACGTGAAGGTACTGCATGCAGTAATGGGGGCAAGTTGGGGTGCGTGGAGGATGCTGTTGTGAGGAGGTGCAGAATGGTGTCTCACTGGTTCCACAGTCCGTTGCTGCTGCTGTGATGGCACCTGAGGGGGATGATTCGCGACATGCTGTCCGAACAGTGCGCCAATGAGTTGAGTTGCAGTAGTGGCCTGAGCCGAGGTCTGCGGCTGGTGGTTGGGATGATGTTGTCTGGTGTCCTGAAGCTGGTGCTGGGACATCACATGCAGCTGACCCGTGCGGCTGTCAACATTTGAAGCCTGTGAGGGGAACTTGGTGAACGTGTGCAGCATATTGGCAGAGGGAAGCAAGGCAGGTGATGTGCCCACCTGTGACTGCTGTATACCCGTTTGAAACTGATTAACATTGCTATACACGTGCTGCTGAGCTGAGCTGGGTGGTTGATGAACTTGAGGAACGGTGGATGATAATGTTGTGCACTGCAGGTCTGCCTGCATCAAGTCTGCCTGTAAGTTACTAGAACCAAGTAAGGATGTGTTGTCAACTTGCTGGTTAACTGTAGGCACTGGGGGTGGCGGTTGTAGAAAGCCCTGAGGGTGCATCGGATTGGGCAGCCCTTGTGGTTGCGAGCTCTGGGTCAAAGTTGCACCACCCACAGCACTGTGGCTCACAGAAAATACAGGCCTGTTGAATGAAGGAAGGAAGCCCCTGTGCGGCACACTCAAACTGATGGGCACCGGCAGCTGGGGTGTGGTCTGATTCAGTGGGTTGCGTATCATCTGTTGATTTGCTGGCTGCACAGTTGGTGGTACCTGTGACTCCGGATGTTGTAACTGGGGGATGTGAAGTAACGGTTGATTTCTGACCACGGGAAGCTGTCTGAGAACAAACTGCTGGCCTGAGATGTTGAGGCCAGTGTTGGCCTGGTCCAGAGTTCCAGGCGAACTTTCACCAACAGCACTGTGCGAGATAACCTCGAGAGTGACCCTGTCACCACTGATCTGTTCTGGCTGGATAATGGTGATAGAGTGTGGCGGCAGACTGCCAATGCTGCTGTTGTTGTTCACGGAGGTGCCATGCTTGGGCCGTTTTGGAAGTGCAATCATTTGAGGGAAACTATCAACCAACTGCGTCGACACCAAAGCCTGGGTTGTGCTTTCATGTGGCTGTTTCGGTGCAGAATTCCTGGCATTTACACCAGGGTCCAGATTGCCAGAAACTGCATTCACAGGGGCTTGAGAGTTTATGACATTCAACAGCATCTCAATATCATTGGTGCATGAAGAAGCCGTAGGGTTCAACTCACTGAGTATGCTGTTGTTGTTCTGGTTTGAATTGGCCATACATGTACTTCCCATCAGGTGGGTTGGGCTGGTTGGAACTGTGCACGTGGTTGGCACCAGGGGCCGCTGCTGCAGCTGCATTACGGCCAAGGCAGTGCTTTCAATGCTGGGGTTCTTGTGCTGTCTCATGTGACTCAGGTACGACTCCTTCCGCATGAAGGAATCTTTGCATTCGTCGCACTTGTATGGCTTCTTGCCGTTCAGCTGAACCGTGGAAGGGTTTGGCTTCCTCCTCCTCTCTGACTTGCCGGTCTCTTTGGACTTCTTCTGTTTAGTGACTTTTCTTGGCTGCTTCGGTTTTGCGAGGAGATCAGGGTGGGACTTCTTCATGTGGTAAGCTACCTGACTGTGGTACTTCGCCGTGAATGAGCAATGGGGACACATCTGGGGTTTCTCCTTGCTGTGCACGCGCTTGTGTCTGCGGAAGGCTCTCTTGTTCTGGCACAGGAAGCCACACTCGAGGCACTTGACCGGGTTGTGTGAGGGATGAGTGCGTTCATGCTGCCGCAGCTGTCTCTTGGTGCAGCACGTAAAACTACACTCCTCACACTGGAACTTCTTCTCCCTGAGGTGGTTGTTCTTGATGTGCGACTTCAGGTTGCTGTTCAAGGCACTAGCGTAAGGGCAGAATGAACATTTGAATGGCTTCTCGCCCGTGTGGATTCGCAGGTGACGCCGCAGGTCCGTGTTGATCTTGAACTTGGCAGAGCACTGCTGACAGTGGAAGGGCGTGTCGCCAGTGTGGATTCGCAGGTGGGTGGTCAGCTGGCTGGAGTTGCGGCTGGCATAGGAGCAGATCTGACATTTGAAGGGCCTCTCCTTCGTGTGGGTGCGCATGTGCTTCTTCAAGCTGCCCCCATCCACGGCCGCGTACGTGCACAGCTCACACCGGAAGGGCTTCTGGCCATTGTGGGTGCGGATGTGAAGCTGGAGCTTGTCCTTGCGGGTAAATCGACGCTGGCAGAAACTACAGGAGAAAGGCCTGTCACCTGTGTGTATTCGCTTATGACGAATGATGTCTTTCAAGTGTGCGGTTGCAAAGTCACAGCCTTCATGGAGACATTTATAGCATTTTTCACCTTTTACTTTACTCTTCCCCTCAGTTTTGGTGCCATCTGTGGTTGTACTTTGCTTGCTTGTACAGTTTCCCACAATCCTCAAGCTTTCTCTGGCTGTACTCGGTGTCAAGGTGTCGCTGCCAGTTTGCGGAAGCCCTGGACTGCACGTGGGAGCCAAATCATTGAAGTTCTGCTCGGCGCTCAAGGAAGTGCTGGGGTCACAGGGCTGAGCAGGGGTGGCGTTGCTGGGTGCCACTGGTTGAGCAACCTTGGGTGTCGAGGCAAGAAGGATGGGCTTCCGCCGTTGTTTTCTGGTAGTGGTGGTGGTGGATGGGATGCTGGTGGGTGTGCTGGCAATTGTCATTGCTGGGTTTACAAACGAAGTGGCTGCTCTTAACAGACTGGTGTCAACAGTTGGGTGGGTGCTCTGCTTTGTCTGGCACCCAGTCCTCTTGTGACCAAAGAAGACTTCTATGGATGTGAACTGGGCTTTGCATCTGCCACAGATATGAACATCATCCACGTGGTCCATATTGGCTAATGGAAAGAGGGAAAATGAGAGATTAAAACAGTTAGGGTGACATTATGTTAGGGGGAAGTTTGTTTATTATTAGAACTACATAATACAATTTTTTTTGGGGGGGGGAGACCTGATGTGACTTAATTCAAGACTACAGTAAAATTAAGATGCAATTCATATCAGAGTAATATTACTGAGCGGAGGTCTAAATTTAAAAAAAGAAATACTGTCTTACACAAAATAGCTAGGTCCCTATCTGCCTAGTTCAAGTGTAGCCTTATCAAAGGGAAATTCTTCAACCGGTCTTGAGAAAGTACCCCTGTGCACCTGAAAACTGTACAATCAAACAGAAATTAGTCGCATGTGCCCAGTGCATCCCATGACAATTGCACATAAACCTGTGCATTGCGTGCAGTGAGTTCTTACCAAAGGACCATCACTGCGATGCCATTTTGGAAATAATTTAGCCTCAGCTTAGTCCGAGTAACATGGACTCTACCAATCACCTACATGTAGTTTAACATTTGCACTTGTCAAAATGTTAAAAAGAGGTGATTCATAGAGTCTACATGTAGGTGATTCGTAGAGTCCAAATTAGACTAGACTAGATCTTGTTTTGTATCGTAACATCCATATTTCACAATCTCTCCTCCAAAACGTCTCCAGGGCCAGATGGCTGTCCTTCCATTATCCGTTTAATATCCTCCAAATGGTTGCATTGTAAATGTCTTATCCTTTGAGTCTTCTGTTTAATGCTTTATTGAGCACAGACCACCTCCCTGATATTTGGCATTTGGCTAATGTGACTCCTGTCTATAAAAAGGGCAACAAAACCCCTTTGACCATTTACTGACCAGTTGGAAATTATCTCCACTCTCTGTAAAGTTCTTGAGAGAATAATTTCATTCGCAATTTCGAATCATGTCAACTTGTATTGTCTGCTGAATCCCTGCCAACATGGTTTGTCAAGCACAGGAGCTGCTTGACCCAATTAAGTAATATTCTCCACTCCTGGTCGTCAACCCTGAACGACCATCACACTCCAAGAATTGACGCTGTGTTCCGAGACATGTCAAAGGCTTTTTGACGCAAGGGTGTGTGGTGGCATTTGGTAAGGCCCTTTTTGATTGGTCGCAGACAGCGGGTTCTCTTTTGGAGCACCATCTCTCCATGGGTGGATGTCACATCTGATGTGCCTCAGGGTAGTGTTTTTAGGGCCTCTCCTGTTCAATTTATTCATCAACAATGTACCCACCTCTGTTTCATTTCACTGTGTTACATGTATGTTTGAGGACGACATCCTCTTTTACCATATTATTCATTCTACCCCCAACGAGCATACTTTACAACAGGTCCTACATCAGTTTAACAAGCGGTGTAACTTACATTCCACGACATTCAATACTGGTAAAACCAAGGTAATGCATTTAACTAGGATTCAAAATATTCATGCCCGGTTTCCATCTTAGGAGGTACTCCACTTGATACTACATCCATATTTCAGTATCTTGGCATTCTTATTGATGCTAGGTTTACCCGTTTACACACACACACCATTGTTTCCAAAGCCATCCATCTTTTGGGCTTTATCCAGAGAGTAGTGCATGGAGCTTCTTCATCTGCCATCTTTTGTCTGTACAGATCCCTTGTCCTTTTGATTCTGGAATATACAAATACAGCATGGTTTGAAGGGAAGAAGTGGGAATTACTGATCCCGGGGTGTACTGTACACATGTAGGTCAGCCTGACTACATGTACCTCCCTTTGCGAAACCTGAAATAAACCATGCTGTATTTGTTTTACTATACTTTATAAATATTCAAACAGAAATCTCAGGTTACTCATACTCACAGACGCCATTGTTGTTTCTCAGCTGCTAAATTTCCATGTAATAATAGTGGAGTGCAGATGTGCATAGAAACAGGGCTTCATAGTCTGGTGTTGACATTCGTTTTGGGTCTTTACTGTAATAATTATTAGGATACAACTCCAGACTGGTTCCGTAAAGATTACATGACACAGACTACATACGTGTATTTACGCGGCAGGTTCCAGAGGGATTTTTTTATGCTACCAGAAAAAACGACCGCACGGCAGCGAGGTGGATACCCACTGCTATGACGTCACCTGGTCACGTACTGGTATCATTTCTACTTCCCAGACGCGAGGTGGAATCGTCCAATGACGCAATGCGATTTGCTCATGAATATTTATGGGTGTAGTGATACCGTTTACCTGCTTGGGACCCCTCTACCTCTGCTGATCAGCAAAAGCTTTAGAGCAAGTTCAATGTACAGCTACATGTACCTGTATTGCTCTGGGCCAATGAAGTGGGCAATTGTCATATGAAGACAGACTCTGTTCGTTGAATTGGTCAACACTCTCCTCCAGAAGAAAGTTCAGCCTTTCTTCATTTGTTTTCAAGGTTCTAAATGGTTTAGTTCACTGTGAATCCATACGTGATAACCTTCACATCAATGCACGTCATTTGAGCACCCTTACATTCTGTCATCTTCCCGCTCGTACCGATGCTTTATTCTATTCTCCAACCAGTCATTTTCCCAGACTACGGAATATTTTACAATGTACCAACCTCTATCCAGTGAGCTATGGTGCTTATTTCATTAAATTCCTTCCTGGGCATTCTCAAGACACACCTCTGTGACCAGGATATTTTGTAGTGCTCAATTTTAAGTCTTAGGGCTTCCAATTGGTTTGTGTTCTGTTAATTATGACTGTCTTTTGTCTCGTGTTTGTTATTATGTGCGGGTCCGCATGCTTCTGAGCAACAGTGATTAGATTCCCTTTAGCGGTCTCTGACCCACAAAATTGGTTTTCATGGTATTTGCGTGTCTTGTTCTTTATTGATTTCTGAAGCCCACTTTTCAACTTTAATTTAAACTGCTGCCCTCACCATTCTAATAATTATTATATACTCTTAAAGTGTGTTAACAATAAATAGGCCTATTCAACAAAGCGTTCCCTATTCTTACAGACGTGGCACACTTGAACAAGTGCAAAAATTCTTTTTTGATTGCTGAAATCCCTTTATAACACAGAATGAATTCCATATACGGAAGCCGCTAACTTTACCTTAAAGTTAACTGGTTACTGTACTCAACAAGCCTTGCTTTTTACGTGACCCCTCCTGGCATTATGATACACGAATATGTTTGTGTTTGTGGAGTGGAAATGAAATTGAATTGACTTGAATTGCATATTAGCTATCCGAAAGCAATAACAACAGAACAATTAGGCCTAACATGAGTGACAAGTAATATAAAAAGTCAAATTAAAATATTGAGGTGTTCATGTGGAAAACTTAGGGACCTCGGCTAGCCCAGGTGGATTCCCTGACCGTACTACGTAATGAAATGATGACAACTTCCAACCTGGGCTAGGGCCTAGGCAAGCCTAGTAAGTAGTATTTTCAGATCAGTCTCATACATCATGTAGTGATGTACATGTACTTTTGTGCATAGGGCAGTAGGGTCTCAGTAGGGTACTTCACAGGTGCCTGGATGGAGCAAATAGCACGATACTTTTCACTGCATGCACTAGGTTAGGTCCTACACCACTGTACACTGTCCGGAAAATGGACAACTTGTTCATGATGTTTACGAACATACAACGTTCGGCCCAGCAGCATGCCCGGAGGATGGGGGACGGTTGGTGTATCTTGGTGATAGGCCTACATGATAATATTTCTGATTAAACAAAAATATGGGGGCCTACTTACGCTGTATCGAAACTTCAATCTGCCCGGAATTCATGATGTTCTGAAATGCACTTGCACACCATCCCTGATGTACTGTTTGTGAGATCATGGAGGCAGGACAGTCAATTCATCGCTTGCCACAACATGCACGAGGAACGGGGGCCATTTTCACTTCACGGAAAATTTCGTGCGTCTGCGCATGTCCACTACACTGACCCAGTTTAATTGAAAACAAACACCAGAGAATAAATGACCCCCTCCCGGCCGGCCAAAGCAAGTCGGACATGATAAAATTAACAGATAGGCCTATAATGAAAGTGAGAAGATATGGCGTCAATATTTGGCAGCAAGGATAAACACTGGTGGCCTATATTTTAAATGTTCACAGAAAAACACTGGTTCAAATCAAACCTTGCAAACAAGTCTTCTTATACACGAGAAATGAAGCAAGCCAGTAACACACAAATTGCATGCAATTTTATTTTAATTGGGAATCTATTCTGTCTTCTTCGGCAACATAACTTTACCACATACATTTGCAACATTTCTAACATTTCAGGGTAAGAATGTTTTAACATAAACATAATGTATTTTGTCGTCTAAAGAATTCCTTGTGGTAAAAATTAAGAGCTTAAGACCAGAAAACACAATGTATGCAACTAAAAATTGGAAGTGAAGACCTCTCAGTTATACAACGTTGGTCCTGAAAATTATCATGAACTGCAAAGATCTTTTTCTTGTGGCATTTAATTTATGATGCCAAGGAACAGCGGAAATGAATGAAAAATTCCAAGAATTAGTATTAAGTAGGGAAATTCCCTAACATTTTCAGAAGCAAGCCACTTAATTCAACATTGGTTATTAGCTCAATTAGTCGCTCAACACAAGCGATAATGCCTCTGTTACAACTCATTTGAGTAGGTTGTGGCTAGAGACCAAATGATCTGTGATGGACTTGTGAGCACTTGACAAATCCTATCAACTTAGCAAGCTTTCCTAATCAATTCCTCTTGATTTCAGCCCCCTGATCAGCATTCTAACCATACAGTGTGCAGCAGTGTTCGTCACAATGGAATGATTTCTGTCATCATTTGCTGTGTTTTCTTACATCCAAATAAACATGAAACATGTAGTCATGCCCCCCAAAAGGGGAAAAACCTCCCTAAAAACAAGATAAGGATACCTAGTTTATACCTGGCAATAAATTAAAAATATTCATCATTTCAAATTTATAACAAAGAAAATATCAACACTAATTCTAAATACAAAAGAAAACTCTGCATTCTAGACTTTTCTATATACTAAAGTCAATGAACAGGCAAATTCTACTTCCACTAAAATAATTATAAGATGAACAGATGGCGCAATACAGTATCTATACTAAAAAGCTCCAATGTTTCCTAACCACAAGAAACCTAATACTTGCATTACAAAGTGCCCCCCAAAAACTAAAGGAACATTTCACATTTTCAGAGAACTATACAGAACATGACAAGACAGGATTTCCTTTCACCTCCAAAAATAGCCCATGCTGAAATAACAGGAAATCCATTAACCAAATCAACAGTAAAAGTTATTTGATTTGAAATAAGACAACTTTACCCTGAGCTAGCATTTCTATACATATAATTCTATGTTTACATACATGAATACAATGCAAAGCGTGATTCAGTAGTTGGGGTACACATTTCAATGATCTTCACTTCACCACCCTTCACTTCCTCCCCCCCCCACAATATCTTATCTCTAAAAGGGCACACACTGACCAACTGAGAAGTTCAGCAATGGGATATGTGAAAATTGAGTCTGCAACAAAGTTGACAAGTATTGACTACAACGTACTACAAAAAGGAACAGGACAGGTACTTTTTTAGGTAATTTGTGGAAAGTGGCATAAGGCAAAGATGTGGGGGACATACAACATTTTAAAAATCACTTAGGCAGGCTAGAGTTACTGTTTTTTTGGTCTTAGTCCAATGCATTACTGTTTGTAATGGGCTGCCAATATATCAAGTTACAGTCTATAACAAACACCAGTATCTTGTACCAAGACTACTAGTTTACCAACTATATTGTACACATGAGATGTGTAACACCTAACCCACAGATTCTGTACAGTTTTATTAAGAGACTTGTACAAAATTCAGTTAACTAAAATAAATATGAGCAATATTTCAAACTGAAATTACACTTCACTGAAACTCCACCTGTTTTACAAACAGCTTTTCACTGGTTCAATCTATAAATCACTGTGTAACAGGAAAAACTATACACCAACACCAAATGTGTGCAGGGATGCACTTTGAGTATGACCAACTTCCTCTCGCTTTAAGTAGGTTGCTATGGCATGGTGCTTTTGGACAATGGAATGGTCCCATGGGGGTTGTGATGAAAAACCTTGCATAAACCGGTAATATCATGAGACAAGCTGTTGGCCAATAGACAGAATCTATGGATAAAATGTTACAACTACAATTAAAACTTTATAAGTAAAACTATACAAATTTTAATGCCCTGTGAGTAAAAATAAATGATTTTAATTTGCATGCATGAAGTTCTTTCAGATTTTGTCCATGCATGTACATGTACGACGTTTTTTCAAATGTTGACCATGTGGTAAAAGTTCTAACACATTGTTACAAATACATGTACATATGCACCATCTTATTGTACAGTTTTGGTTTGTTTTAATTAAGCAAAGAATAAACTCCTATGTCCATCAGCACAATACATATGAATTAGGAAAAAGCTAAATCTTAAGTAGTCTTGACTTGGAAACTTGGTACAGTAAAATACAATCAATGTGTTCTACAGATGAGACAAAGGACCTTGGCCCACTTTGTCAGAGAGCTAAAAATCCCTTCAACCCTAATACATCATCATCTCCTCAACAAATTTGCAAAGGAACGTTCCAGATACTGACCAAAATCCAACACTGTGCAGTAACTCTTGAAAGCTTCCTTCCACTGAGAAAAATGGGTGGCATCAAAATAAAATCTCACAAAACAAGGGGTGTACTATACTCATGTCAATGTTCTTTTTTTTCACACACCCAATGGGGAATCACTTGCAAATGTTGTCATCCGTTAGCATTGATAATTTAAATGCAATGCATCCTTAACGTCCATGATGGTAAGCCGGCAGGTCTCTTATTTGGTTGTAGAGAATGAAAACCAACCAGCCTGCATAACATGATTGGACAGCAGTAATATGTACCTGTCATATTAAGAAGGTAAAAGTAATTGGGTGATGGATTTCAGAAAAAAAAGTGAAGTACATGTATACTCTAAATTTAAAACAGGATAAACAACATTCAATAAATAAATCAAAGAATAAATATAATCCAAAATTCTGAAGTATACACTGGTTTTCCATAAAAATAGCACACTTTTCAAAACAACTCTATAGTTAAAGCAGCAGCATTTTTAAATAAATAGTCCTGGGCCTAATTTCATGGCTCTCTGTAGTATAACAAACGATCTCCATAGAAAATTCTGTTCTCACAGTTAGCATGTGACCTGGTGAGACAACAAAATGAGCCTTAAATCGCTCTCAGCTATTTCTTATTATGACGGTTCAAAGTTAAAACTTTGAGGGGAGGTCAATTTTGGGGTTTTGTAACATTTGGAAAGAGTAGCCTGAGCTTCCATTTAATTTCAAATTTTTCTCAGGATCAGATGTAGAGACCAATTTTGATGATGATATTATTGTGCCAAGTCAGAAATGTTAAAACAATGTCGGAAACAAAGATGCAAATCTGCCGGAATATTGTTACATTGTCATCCCACTTTTACCCTAAGTGTTATGTACCATTGGAAAGCTCTTTTTTGCTGAATTCAAAAATATCATTATCTCAATTTTCAAATGCCCAACCGAACGCTAACCCTGCCAAAGCACACTCCTGAGTAATATGCATGCACAAATCCTGTGCTTAATGAGCGAGTTTGGTATTCAGACAGGGTATGCCCAAAATAAAGAGCATTGCAGGTCATTCACAAACAAAAATCAATATGCATGTGCAAGGTTGGCCCTGTTGGTGAGACACACCTTGAACATGTTCAATTTGGCATGACATCAGATGCTTTGTTCTTGAAAGACCCCTGTCTCTTTGAAATACCAACCAGATACCACTGGTTATCCGACCCCGAGCTGAAGTGCACCCCAATCGGTTCTTGCACACGTTCTGCGTGTACGCAAAGACCATACATGCTAGAATAAATTAATTACGCGTATTCAGCGTGCTTTGTGTCAAACATGTACATGTATATACTTGCGCGCCTCAAGGTGCACCTATGCAGTGAGTACCAAAAAACCCACACCCTCTTTTGTTCTGCTCAAAGCGGATGACAGAACTTCAGAGCAGAGAAATGTAAGCACTGAAAGCTGATCATAAGAAATCCATTGTCAACAGAGCCATGAACTTGGGCTGCAGTCAAAAGTGACCAATCATTCTGGCCAAAGCTGGAGCACTCCAGCAGGCAATGAGACTCTTAAACATTTTGACAAGATTGCCCGTAGTACGGCAACTTACATCTTTACTGATTACATGGGTATAATTTTTTTAAAATGTCTTAAATATCCACTCAGCTACCTTTCTGCAAAGGAGTAGTAATTACCAAATCAAACTAAAGCCTGTGAACACAGACAATAGAGGCATATTCTCAGCTCTTTTACAGCGCATTTAAGGCACAAGTGTTCCCAAGTAACAATTTTATGATTCTTGTCTTGAGAGTAGATTGGTGTCAGAATGGGGCAATACTTCAAACAAATCTGTTCAGCGAGAGCAACTGTACTGTACATGTATGTACATTACAAAAATCAATGTGCCCAATAGATCACATAGTTAAACCTGTCAGTCCTAATGACTCCAAGCATATTACACAAGTAAATCTTTTCATTTTTACCATTATATTACATTTGACACAAGATGAATACGAAACAACGTCTGTAAGTTCTTCTAGCAACATTATTAAAGTTGACATTTACAATTCAAACTGGAACAAAATAAAACAAATGGGCTTCAAAACGGAAAAGAAAACTAAGAACGCAACAAAAAGTAATTTGTATGAATACACAATATGAAGTAAGCAACTAACAAACAAAAGCGAAATTTGACACACTCATGTACCAAAAAACTGAATATGCATCAACTCAAAATCAGTGAAGAGTGATAGAGTAACCATATTGCAACATTTCCTCATGAATTTCCTTGATAAACTGGATTTTGACTACAAAGGATTTTTACAACAACGTCCAGGTAAATAATTTTTGGCTGTGGTCTCTTGAAACCTTCCACAAAATTTATAAAATGCCCGAAAAGAAAATTAAATTTTCATTTTTGTTGGTACCATACATGTGAACAGATTATGCCTGCATTTCACTCAGTTTGTACGTGGGCCACTGATGATAAAAATGTGGAAACCACAACTCAACCCTGAAAACAATAAATAAAAAGAAAAATTAAATAGGCATAGTATTAAGCAAAGTAAAATGCATCTTATTGTACATATGCAGAATGTAAGCATCTCCACTCAGATCAATAGAAAGCAACAACACACATCTTATCCTTTTCTTAACTACAGCTAATCACTCTCAACAACATTACATCAAATACTGGATTATGCATACACTGACATTTAGCTCTCTACATTGTTTTCCTTTGTAAAACCTAACACCTTTGTGGTATTAAAGTTACCCTGTGGAGTCTAAGTACATGTACAAGTACTTTACTAACCCCCTAAAGTCACAAAGTGAGAAAGGTATGGCAGAAACTTCAATGTAATCACTGCCTTGTGCTGTGAGAACAGGTTGGTACACATTCCGAAGAAATGAGTTGTATTTTGTGCCAAGTATGTATGCATCAATGTGCTGTATGTGGCAAGTCACACACTCTAAAGTTCTGGTGAAGGACCTCACAGCACCATTTATTCTTTCTGCATAAAGTCAATGAGTTGCATCAGCTGGCTTACTGGGACAGCTGATACTCTTTGACTGTGCTTGGAGCCCTTACTGGTCCTCCTCTCGCTTCTGTTTTGCTGCCTTCTGGCTCTGCTTTCTCTCTGCTTCCTGATCCAGGTGTGTCTTCAGGTGTTCCACCAACCTGAGTCTGTCTACGCTCTGAAAGCCACACTCTCGACAGCAGAAGGTCACCGGTTGGCTGCTAGTGAAACCTGCCCTCTGCTGAGGCCCCTGCAGGACTGGGCTGCTCCTTGCTGGGGAGTGAGGACTTTGATGTGGAGAGGTCACCACTGGTGGGTCTACGGAGGTATCACTAGCCGATGTTGTTGCTACATCTGTGCTGATGCTTTGATCACCTTTGTAGCTGTAGTTTGGGTCACTGGCATGTCGCCACATGTGCGACTTCAGTGATGGAAGGAAGTTGCACGTGTAGCAGCAAAGGTGGCATCTGTACTGCTCGGGCAGCTCTGACGGTGAGCAGTCAGGGCGCCAGTCAGGCTGGGCATGCATCCTCATGTGGGATCGCAGGCTCTGCGGGTAGGCACCGGTGAAGCTGCACTGTTGGCACTTGTAAGGCCTGTCCTTGGCATGAAACTTCATGTGGTTCTTGATACCATTCTTGGCGCTTGTTTTGTAGTCGCAGAGGTCGCATGTGTAGAGCTTCGGCTTCTGGTGGCACCCTTTAACATGTTCCTCGAGTCCTTCCACTGTCTCTGACGCAAAGCCACAATCCTTGCAGGAGCGCATCTTGCGCACTGGGCAGCTGAGTGTGTGCTGCAGTAGCAGATTTGTGTTACTGAAGCTTTCCCCACAGTGGGAACACATCACAGGTGGTTTCCCAAGATCGCTGTGGACAGCTTCGCAGTGACTTATGTATTCTGCTTGAGTGGGGGTTCTTGTGCTACATTTCTCACAATTGAACTCCCTAGGAACTGTGTGTGACTGCCTGTGAGCCTGTAGATCACTTTTTGTGTGAAAGGTGGCCGAGCATTCTGAGCATCTGTGCAGCTCTGTGTAGTGCTCCAGGATGTGAAGCTTGAGGTTTTCCAAAGACTCAAAGCACTTCTTGCATAGGGGACAGCGGAAGGAGTTGTGAACCAAGTGCACATTCAGATGCTGCTTCAGGAACTTGTAGGTTTCAAATGACTTGCTGCAGAGCTTGCACTGAAAGGGCTTGTCAAAGCCAGTGGTGACATTCATGAAGAACCTCACAATGCTGTCCTCATCGGAGTTCATGTCCATGGGCTTCTCCTTTATCTCAAGTCCTGTTTCAAGCTTCCCAATGGGTCTAGCCTGCTCTTCATTTGTTGACCTTGTACTGATACGATGCTTAATTATGGGATGGCAGATCAATCTCTCGGTATTTGAATTTTCATCACAAGGACAGGTGCGCTTTGCTCTGGTAAACAACTCAATGTCTGTCCTATCTGCACCCCGTTTCTGTCCAGTAATTGTAGGTTCCAGTCCTGTGTTGTAATTTGTTTGCTTTTTTAGGATCCTGTCACACTGTTTTGTAATTTGAAGGCTGCCTTCTTCAGTGTCTGAATTTGAGCAATTGACAACAGATCCTTCATTTTGCTTTGACTGCATAATAATCTCTTCCGTGATTCCATGAATAGATTTTTTGCAAGGCATCTGCTGAGACTCACACACAAGTGATCTAGCTGGAAAGTCTTTGCTTGAACGAGTAGAACACACTTTTGGAGTGATAACTTCTGATTTTTCAATGACACGCATGTCAAGGGGATCTGACCCACCCAGACCTGTCATCAGACTGTCTGTTGGAGTTTCCTGAGATTCTGAAGTGCTCCTTGTGAAGTCTTGACCCTGATACGATAGATGGGTGCTCTGTCTCACCTCAGATGGTGTCAGTTGTTCACCAAAGGAGGGCACAAACTTCATTGGTCCTGATGTTTCGTCCTGGTTTCTGTTGGAAGTTTTTATTTCAATGTGGCACCTCTGGATTTCAACCAGTGGATCTGTATTGATTTCCTCAAAGGCCTGTTGTGGAATCCTTTCATCACTGGGTAGACACTCTGTGTTATTCATGGCATATTGTGGACTAACTACAGTTGCCTCCCCAGAAAGTGGCACGGATGTAAACACAGCTTTGGAGCTTGGCACACTGGCAGAGATATCAGAAATGGACTGAGGTCTGTTCAATGATACTATTGATTTCCTTGCACTGCTGTAAGGTGGGATGAACACACTGTCAGTGGTTATCAAATGTTCCTCAGGCAGTGCTGAACTGTGCTCTGTGCAGGCCTCTACCACAGCAGCCGGCTCAGGCACTGGCTGATTCGGGTCAATGATTAACATCTGTGTGTCACCTGGATCGACGACCAGCACCTGAGGTTTAAGTTGCTTACTTGTAGATTTTTTCTCTGGTTCGGCCTGGTCAGTCACTGCATAGTTTCCACAAGGAAATGGCACATGAACATCTTCATACCTTTCATGCATTTTGACCAATGTGTTATTCTGATGAGGTGCTATAGGGTTTTCCATTTTGTCTTCCTCTCTGGACGCTGGGTAGCTATTTTGTTCTGCTGCCAAAACTGCCTTGTCTACCTCATTTTCTTCAGTTGGTTTTTTGCTCTGTTTTTCCAGTTTCTTCTGGATGAGAAGTTCCTTGATATGAGGAACAGAAGAAGGAGGGATGTTGATACCTTTACAGCGACAGCTTGTCACTTCCTCTGGTATGTATTTTGACCCAGAGCAGCATTCGTGAGACATCTCTGACTCATGTCCTGTTATGACTTCCTTCTTGCAAGAGCCATCTTTGGATTTGATTCCTTCAAAGGGTAAGCTTTCTTTTGGCGTCTCAGCCACTTCTATGTTGCTGAGCACTGCCAGCGGGAATGCTTTACCAGTAAGGCATGCCTGGGATGGTGTGGTGGACAAACTTCTCTTCAGACATTCATCATCATCCACCACTGGGTAGGAGCATCCTTTCTCTCCAGCATGGCGCCAGGCGTGTGCCTTGAGCGTAGCTAACCTGTCACAGAGGTAACCGCAGAGTAAACACTTGAAAATGTATGGATGCGCTCTTTCAGTGCTCTGTGTGGGCAATGCTGGATTAGGCACTGGTGGTGACCCTCTCTCGTTTGCATTAATTCCCAGGTTTGAGGTTTGGACAATTTCCCTTGGGTGTGGTTTCCTCACTTTGGTACCTGCCTTGGAGGTGGAGGGAATGTGCTCCCACATGTGGGCTCGGAGAATGTCCTCACACTGGCACGAGAAACCACATTCGGAACACTTCAGGAGAAGCTCTCGGTCCTTGTTGTGGTTCTTCATGTGTTCTTGGAGGTTGATGACTTTGTCTGTCAGGAAGGGACAGATGCTGCATCTGTACACCTGAGGCGCGTGGTGGATGGCGGCGTGCTCCTGTATGCGTGCCTCCACCGTGGTGAAGAAGTCACACAGTTTGCACTTGCAGATTTTGGCATCGGCATGCTTGGACAACAGGTGGTACAGCAAGTCTACATAGCCGTCGGCAATGTGACTGCAGAGTTCACAATTGACTCTGGAGTGTTGGACCCTAGTGGGATACCCTGCTTGTTGGCCTTTGGCCATTTGCTTCTCACCAAGCGGGGCCATGTACTCCATTGTCTTTTCAGCTTTCTCACAACACTCGCAAAGAACTGCCTCTTTGCTTTTCAACTGCTTGGCACTGAGGGCAAAAAGGCAAGGACACTTGGGGCACTTGTAGAGTGGTTCGGCCCCCTCCGATGCAGCTGCTTGTCTTGAACCATCACAAACGGCAGACGGGGGCCTCCTTCCTTGTATTTTTTCACTGTCGTTTACCAATTCTGTCAGTTTCTCGATAACGACAGACAGGACGTCATCTTTGCTGGGCGGGGCATTTGAGGAGTGTTGCTGAGAAGCCAAGCCATTTGTCTTTCTGCTTGCAGCTTTCTTTTCAAAGCTTGGCTTGCTTTCTTCTTCTGGGTTGAATGTCACTTTTAAGCACCTGGATTCTGCAACCCCTGGAGCACACAGATTTGCACCTGTCAAAAGATAAAAGTACAACAGCATGCAAGGGCACGATGTAATTAAATGCACAACTTCGTGTATTTATTTAATTTATAAGCAATAAATATATTTAAGTGTTCTCTATGAGGGGTTTTAGCAGGGTGGGGTGCCCTGCCAAATTTTAGGCTGCCCCACTGAAGTTTTGCGGCCCTGCCAAATTTCTCACTGCCCTGCTATTTTTTTCTATTGGATTTTCCCCATTCTCCACGGTCTTCACAGGTTATCTACATGTAGTGCAAAGAAGTTTACCGCACTTTATGTGACAAACATGATTAGTTGCAAGCATATTCAGCACAACAGTATTGTATTTGACAGCGTTTGTCATTGAACCCAGATGCAGTATGTATGCTAAAAATTCTGGGCTGATTCCAATCTCCCTGGTCATAGCATTTTCATTTTATTCCACTGAGAACTAATCAACTTTGAGGGCATTTTTACTAAGAAATACTGCCAATTTCCTAGTTCCGGATTTTTCCTAGTTGTTTGAAATAAAAACCTACCTCTATTGTGTTGTTTTTTAATTCAACATTCTCAGACAAGTTCAGTTTGAAAGGTGAAATGTAATCTTCTTGAGGTACAAAATGTTGTTTTCAGAAAACTTCTAGAAAAGATATTTTGGGCTGATTTTGATGTTTTTGATGGTTTGATGAAAGTCTGTCCTATATTTTGAACCAGAGCAAACAAATAATGCGTCTCCTACACAAATTCTTTTATGATCAGGATATTTCTTCTGCAGTTCCATGGAGTCCATGACAGTGCTTCAGCACCATTTTATTGTGAAAATTTTGCGCTAAATCGAAAATGATTATGTCCCTCCCATTTTGTTTTCTTCATTTCTACCCACTGGTGCTTAGCAGCAGCAACACACTCAGTGACAAGGGGCTTGTGTGTACACTTGTCCACAGTGATCTCTCTTCCCGGCGGGAACAAGATGTGGTGAATTTATTACAAGGCAATGATCCTTTTGCAGGGTACTCACATGAGCGTACAAATTCATGCTTGACACATATCACACACAACATGCACCAAAAATTCTGTTTATGACACAGTCGGGTGCATGCATGAGCTGAAAATTCTCCACCGGCCTGCCTCTTTGCGGGTGAGGGAGTACCATTAGTCAGAGTGGACTTCTAGAAAGCCAGTTACCTTCTAGCATTGTGTCAGAAGGACCTACATCCTCCCTCGGGCTGGGCGTGGCTTGGTGACTCCTTGCAGATACATGTATTTCCGTCAGGTCCACTGTGCTTGTTGGTTCCACCAACACGGGCACCAGTTGGCCAGACTCCTCCATTGCTGCTACAAGGGAGTGAGACAAGGGACCCCTCAACAAATCATTATGTTCATGGTTTGTATGCAGTGCCTGTACAAATACAGTATAAGTAAAATACAGCAATGTTAACAATACAGAACTCTACTACATTTGTCAAAAATGCGGTTGATAATGGTATTAATTAAAATTCACTGGCTTTCTCTTGATACTTGGCATTATCGCTCGTGCAATATCATTTTTGCATGAGATCCTTGAGGGTTAAAGAGAGAAAATGGTTCCTTTTATCTTAAAACTTTAAATGTCAATCCTCATTCTAGTGGAAGTACATGTAGATCAGGCAGTCTACACCTTTAAGCAGATTCTGAGAAAATAAAATGCCTTGCCTGTGACAGACCACCTGAGTCATGGAAGATTCTCGGCTCTACCCTTCATTTTCCCTTTCCAGTCTTAACCTGTCTTTTGTCAGTCGCTCCATGCTGCCGAAAGAGCAAAAAATCACAAAAACACTATGCTGTAACGATCGGCAAAATGCACGTGAACAGTCTGTTGGAAGGACTCAAGTTGCAACCATCCATTATGTGTTCAAACTCTCTGAGGCTGCAGACAACCGGGTTGACAACACTGAAAAAAATGGGGATGGTAGGTAGGGAAAAATTATGTCAAAAAAAGATTGTGACCACCATAAAATCAATTCTACTGAATGCACATGTAAAGGTTTCATTTTGCTATAAAATGCAATGTACTCTTAAACTTCAAAAATCTATATTGAGTAAGTTGAATGTATGTTTTGTTTTCATATTTGTCTGTAAAATGACACAAATAATAACTGACCAAAACCATGGCTTTTGAAAAGACAAGATAAAAGTATATTATGATTCAATGCTTCTGGTAACTACCTAGGATGGCTTCTTTTTCTCATGTTTGTGAGGTTTAAAATAGATGTGACTTTATGTGAATCTGTATTTTTAATGTTGATTGTTTGCTATGTTTAATGTCTTTTATGTATGCTGCGACCTAGAATAAGCCACCCACTTGAAATATGACATAAATATTGACCAACTTTTCAGATAAAGCAAAGCACCACAAATACTGATTTTTGAAAGTACTCATTTGTAGCACAATATTTGTTGACATTTCTCACAACAATCCCATAACACTACAAGGCCCTGCCATGGAAAGATGCTGAGGTGCAGCATGGGTCAAGACACAGCAGCCAAGTACAAGCCTGACCCATAATCTGCCTCCAGATTTCTCGGTCATATATAATGGCCTGATTTAAATGGTCATATTCATGTCTCCTCTAGGTGAGCACCAATAAAAAATATCATTTTTTGATGTGATTACTCTTTTTATTGATACTAAATTTGTTGATTTCTACAAAAACATGTTGGGTGCGACTCATCGAGCTGTGTGATTGGTCAAAATCTGCATGATTTATATATGTGTCTATGTTGTGGCATCATTTTAGCCCAAGAACTAGGGGTCTGTCTTTCCATCATTCTACTCAGACACAGAACAATGAAGACGCATGGCTCTCTGAAACCCACAGAAAGAAGTCCTTGTGCCATTGGTTCAATATGACATTTAACAATGGATTCTTCAGAAGGAACGTTCCTTGAGAAATGCTTTGCAGTTTCCTTCCAAATTTCTCCCGAATGTGGCCAACATCTGTACCGTTGCCTGTACCAAGAACATGCTGGGTCAAATCCAAGCCAATTTTACAAAAATGTTGAAAAAACTTCTCGATTCACTTCAGAAAGTCATGAAGTGTACATGTACATGTGAAGAGTAGCCACAACCAAATGGTTGGCCACCGCTACAGTTGATAAACAAGTACTGTTTATGGGAATTGGCGGCAACTGCTTCCTAAGTGTGTACATGTTCTCGCGACTACCAGCCTCTGGATTGGCAAGAATGACAAGCAAAGGCCGTTGGGTCTGAGTGCATGCTAATGGGAGTGCAATATACACTATTGCACCGTATGGGTAAGCATACATTGCAGACTGGACAGCTGCGAAGGTCTTGTTAAATTAGAAAATAACATTTACATGTAGTTGTTGCCGCTGGATTCAGCTGGAAGGCAGACTTCTAGTTAATTTTTAAAATCAGCGTGACAGAAATTCTGGACAAAAGTCTGGCTTTTGGTCACACATTCACTGACATGACTGAACGGCAATAAACACAGCAGGGATCTTGGAAACAATTCCATTTCATTTCATAGGCCGGTTGACTAGGATGGCCCTAAAGGGACATAAAAATTCCCGACTTAAATTTACTCAAGACTTGTCATGAATGTATTTGAGACGTCATGAAGTTATTCACCACTATTCATAAATATCTGTGCGAAGTCGTGAATATTTTCATGACTGGTTGTGAATATTTTTGCCATGTCGTACATTTGTTTAAAAACTAATCACGAATATTACTCCAATAGTTTGGAAGGTAAGTGTGCTAGTAGCAAACAGCAAATACATGATGATAAGCGCTTGCCCAACCTGGCCTTGAGCTTTCTGCACAGTACAGCGGGGCAGTGACCATGTACGTGTGCTATTGCGTGGTTGTCCACGTGCGATGCCAAGTGAAGCTGTGCACTGAGAAAGAAACAAAGGCATTGAAAAAGGACATGGCTCGCAAAAACAAGGTTTGCTTTCCACATGGCTTGTTCCAGAAGACCTGACTATAATAATGAAGCCGATTCCTGGAGCTAGGCCTAGGTCTTCACCTGTTTTGGACAGCCTTCAGTTAGAAGGCCTTTGTGCAGGTTGGGCAAATATTGAACCCTTCAAGGTAAAGGCAAAATATTTGCGACAAAGTTTTATCCATAACATAAAGTTACTGATAAAGCAGGCGTTAAAATCTCTCGTCTATCATGTCTACACGTATGATGTCAGGTTCCCACACCAAAATAGATCCCTCGTGTGTTTGGCACTGTTCATCATCATCAGTGAATCAGTGTACATGTATATGTATTAATATACACGTATGGCAGCACTGTGATGATAAAATGATGTAAGAAGTTGGCAAGAGACCAAAATATAACGAGAAAAACAGTCAGGAAATCGCAGTTTGGGCGGACTAATGAAGCTGAGAGTGAGCAGGTGAGATAGGATAGGGCTTATAATTTTCACAAAGCTTGCAAAGTCTCCACTTTTTTCCAGGAAGGGTCAAGGATATGAAGCTAGTCCAGTAGATTGATCAGTATGCACTGAGCAGTCTAGCATCCCATTCTACAGCTCCCCGCTACCGTCGCAATATCAATATCATTTTTAAAATTACATTTCAACGATAGCCGGGAATAATCAAATTGATCAATCCCCCGTCTATAAATATGCCCATTTTTTTCATTTGTTTACAGTACACTATTTGTTTTACCTATATCAATTTATACACGAGGATATGATAAAATTGAAGCTTACCGGATTAAACATAAATTCTGTCATTTTGAGGTGAAAATTTCAAGCCAAACTTGTGGCAATTTTTTGAGGTACAAGTCCACACGAGCAGCTTTCTTGCAATTTTGGAGTGTCACGTGACTGATGTTGATCAGGTGGTACAAGCGTAAAATCACGTGGTCAAATGAGGAAATATTGTAGTTCTTCTTTTTGCTTTCAAACAAAATTTTAAAAATGAATTTATTTTACCAAAATAAAGCAATTAAACTATACTTTCATAATAGAACACGGATATTCACCCCGAAAATTACAAATTTCAGATTCTTAAGTGTTTTTATAAATATGAATATTCATAATATGTATATATATTCAGTTTCGAAGATTACGCGTTATGCATATGTGCTGCACGCGCCAACTAATGTTTCCTCGGCCGGAAATCATACTTTGACTCATAACGTCAATCCTGACGTGTTACGAAGTGATTTTGGAAGGGTCAAGACATGCTGACGAGAACTAGGAGGCAAAAAATAATATGGCTTTTCCCGGCAAAAGGCATTCAAATTTGCGCGGACACTCCAGCGGTATGTGTTGGTGTTCAATTTCGTGAATGATGGGCAAGCATTTGTAAGATTCGTGCAATTTATTCATTAAACGTTAAATCTTAAATTTTTTTCCCTTTTGGACTAATTTATGCAAATTGTTTCAAGAAAGGAAATGTTTGGTTCACGGGTAGAGATCTCTGTAAATGTGAAATAAAATTATTTATATCACAGAAATGGACAAAACGGTGAAATGTCTAAAAAGGGTGAGAAAACTGATTGAGAAAATAAATGAATAAATATTTCAAACTGATACGGACTAAGCTTTACAATTTTCAAAAATTGAGTAAACGAAAAAGCACAGGTATTGGCCTTTAACAAGTAACTTAACCTCCCACCAGACTCATATATACTGAGCTGGTTTGGTTTTATTTATGGTATTTGTTCATGATCTTTAATGAGGCTATCCCATTGTTCTTCCAACGTCTTTTCTGTTTTTTGCACTCCGACCTTAACTTAAGAAAACTGTTTGAATTGTTACGGCCTTGATGATTTTATGTTTTGGGCAACAATGATGCTTGGCCCCCTGCGTCTGCTTTGAGGACCTGATATATTCCAACTGAAAACGGGTTTTTCATTTTTTTTTTCATTTTGATTAAACTCAGCAATGAACTCAGCACTTTTAACATCAACATTTCTCCCACACGTGGGCCTACATCTTGAAAACTCCGAGTCTGCAACTTTTCCTACGTGGCGGTAGGCCTACATGATAAAGCTCGCGAAGTCTATGAAGAGAGAAAACAGATCGATGCGTTCTTCTGCTGATCCACTGAACTTCCGAGGCTAAGGATGGCCAAAGTGCGTTACTTTCCATAAAAGTCAACGAGTCATGCAGTGAATTCCGCGGTGATTGATGGAAAAACTGGAGAACGTACAAATTCTGTATTTCACTTTATAATTTAATATTTATACTGTACCACAAATAGCTTTAAACGAATGAATGATATTTGTAATGAATATTCATGAAGCGGGAGCCAGCGACAATGATCATAGTGATGAAATGAGCATTCCGTTTGCGAATTGCGAACCACGCTTGCGCGCGCTTGCGCATTACATTCCGCCATCAGAAATTTGCGTCTGATAAGGCTTCTGTGCGATTTCGTCGAAGTTGCGAACTAGTTTTGGTCTTTTTGGACACTTTGGTGAGTTTAAGCAACATTCCAGAGTGCACAGCTTTTTGAGTGAAGAAGTGGTCCAACATTTTTCGTTCATCCGTTCAAAAGTTGCTCAATTTATGCGATCAATTTGCATTCTTTGTACAGTGGCTCTGAAAAGACATCAACTGCGTAGTGTGTGCTAACTAAGCTACCATACACTCCCCGCCCGGCGTATTGGATACCGCCATTCACTTCATGTACATGTGCTGATGTAGGGTGTACTGTACATGCACATAAACCAGTATCGCAAATACCGCATGGGTAATTTTGTATAAAAGTAGTAGAAAGGCATTGTGCAAATGCAGTAGGCCTATTTGCGAGAAGCCATGCCTACATGTTGGCCAGTGTAGGCCTAGGCCTATTCTGATCATGTATGTACTACAATACCATGTGTGATGCCTTGTTGGTGCCTAAACATAGACTAGCCCAGGTGGACTCCCTGACTGTCCTACGTTACGGATGGAGTCCAGGATATAAAGGGTGCAAGATCAGGCAAAATATTTTATAGCCTTACTAAAATTTTCAACACTTCTACCTTTTCTAAGGAGCCAATTTCACCAATTCCAAAGGTGGTGGGATAAGAAATTTAACACATCACCACCAAAGACAAAAACGGGAAAATATTATAGTTGGGCGCAGTGTTAATTTTTGCCATCGTTGTGGACTGTTTGCAGCCATTTTCCAGTGCAGTTCGTACAGAGTGCGCGCGCAGAAGACGGCATACGAGATTCTGAGCTGCGCACATGCACATCAAAACTTCTTGTTCTGACTGGAGCCAGCAAAACTGACGTCTAACTGAATCCACTTGTTCCATAAACGCTCATATAAAGCACATAACGGGAAACGTGGTTCTCAGCCATGAGTATCGTTGATCTTCATGCCGAGTACATACAACATCAGGTTGGATGCGAGGCTGTGGCGTGCGTAGGGTGACAGTTGGCCTAGTTACCTGCTTGCAAGCTGAGTCTACTATGGCCAGTAAAGCTAAACTTCATGAATTGTACAAATCCTGGCCATTTTATAGCATATATTATATGTTAACAGGTGGACTTGAATTTGCATTTCCGGCTGTTTGATGTAGGCCTATGTGAGGCTAAGGGTTTTAAGAGAGCATCGACACAGTGTAGCTTACTGTCCATTGTTCTAAAATCCAACTTGTCTCTTCCAATTACCAATTTAGTCTGCTTATTGTATTAAGAGTAAAAAAAAGGAAAGGCCGATAAACAGCACGATTTGTGTGCGTACGCCAGTACTGCCTCGGCATGCTGTGTTCCCAATCAAACTAGCATCGCTCTTGCCTGTTCATCACAATCATCATGCACGCAATGTAATCCTCTTTTTTATTTCTCAATTTTTAAGAAAAGTTAATGTTTAATTGTAATAAAGATCAGATCCCTACAATATTGTGTATCTTTAACTAATAAAACTCTATGAATAAATTAAACATGTTAAACACTTCAAGGAGAGATTGTTGATGAACTTATTCCCGTACAAGAACTCTGCTTACACAAAGCCTTCTATGCTAACCAAGGATATTCTTATAAAATAGCAGGTTGTGTCGCAAATTTCAGTTTATAAACTGAAATATAAAGCTGAACAAAATATGAACATTTTTATAGAGGTAACTAATAGGGGTTTAATTGGTCAGTTTGAAGCGCCCCATCCGATAAAAACAGAACTGCAATTTTGTTATCGGCTTGACAGTAAGCGGGTGAAAGCCGGGTACCAGTCACGGCCTCCGTGTAGCAGGCAACAGACCTTCACTGGAAATGCGCACGTGTAGTGCCTGCAGGCAGCTCAGACTCCTGTACACCCGTGCATTTTACAACTCGAGAACAGATGAATTGCCCTCCACCTTTGAAATTGTTCCACAGCCATTGCATGAAAGTGGGTATTGCTCATGCTGTAGGCTGCTGTTAATTTGTTGTAATTTATTTAACAATGAAGTCTTACAAAATTTCAAAGTGCAAAATAAGATAGACACTTGTTCATGCCTAATAGGATGGAAATTGAGAGTATGTCATGAAAGACGTCAGCCTACTGGTCTATTCATAATGTATCATAATCCCATAACTTAAGGCTGTATGTAGGATACATGAGTACTAGCATGACAAGCTGTGTATGATCAGTCGATCATGCTGTGCTGTTGGTTGATCCTGTGGAAATCTCGTTTTTAACGTCTCAATTTCAAACCAAATCTTTCACAATCTTAACCGTGAATTTGGGAAAAAGATGATATGCTGAAGGTGAGAGGATCAAAAGATTGTGCTGTAAGGTCGACTGGTAGACACAGGATTGTTGTGAAACAGCCAGACTACCTTTTTTTAACATTCGGACATGGGGCTGAATATTGTCGGGCCAACATTTTATAAGTTGATATTCATGGGTCCTTGGTACATGAAAGATTAGGCCTGGATGTACTGCCATGTGAATGGACTCAGAACAGATGTGATTGGTTGTTAATAGCATCAATTCAAATTCTGATTGGCAAAAAGTATGGTGGAATTCCTCCTAGTTCTGAGTTAATAGTTTATTCCTGGAATTTCTTAATTTTCATAAGCTTTAGAATATTAGTGTAGGATGAGATAGTGGCTGGCCACAATTTGTTTTCCAATTTTGTCAATTTTCAAAATGAAAAAGCGAATATTATTGAGGACTGGCGTGATCTTACTGCACAGAGGCGAGCATCCTCCAGCATAAAACTTTGAACATCAAGAAACTTTAGAGTTGGATTGGCCAAGATTTCACTTTGAATAATAACCTGTTACTGCACAGCTAATTAATTTCCAATTCATTCAAGCGCACCTTTCTCAACAGCAAAAAACTGTGAGTCCTTTTCCCCCTATTTCTAGGATGGAAGCATCAAAGTCAAAAACGAAGTAACTAATATTGCACTTTTGAAGTTGCCCTCATTCAATACTTAATGTGCATCCTTGGCAGGTTAAAGGTCATAATGGAAGACCCCGATGACCTCCATGTCTGTCTGAAGTGCCATGACCAGATTGTAGGGCTGGACAACTACATTGAGCACAGGAGGTCAAAGTGCCTGGGGAAGCCTAAGGAAGATGGAAACTCAAGTGGCGCAGTTGAAGACACTGAAGAGACAGGTACTTACTGTGTACAGAAATTAGCTAAGAAAATATTTACTGAGCAGCAGGTCACCGCCGTAAAAAAGTGTGGATTTTTTGGTGAGCTGCGAAGCAAGTGCGAGCCTATGTAACACCGATTTCCGTCTTCTGTCCGTCGGAACTGTCTCATTATCTTATTAACCCTGTCTGGCACTGTTTCCGTAAATTGACTGACTGTCAATATCGAAGACCTGATCAGGCGTCAACTCCAAGGAGCTAACATTGTGAAAAGCATATTGCTTGTGGAAATTGGCTGGTGGCCAGTCACTAGCAGTGCATATCACATCTCTTTGGCTGGTCTCCCCTTTCTTTTTTTGCTCAGCAAATTTTTTTATGCCGAACAAAGTTTTTTGGACTTTGCTTCAGGTATGTTTTGGCAAAATTTGGAACTTGATTCACTGTGTGTGAATCAGAAGCTTTTAAAACCTTTGTGATTGGACGTTTTCCTTGCCATTCTTGAAGGACACAGTGACTTTCTTCATGTGCAATGGTACAGTGATCTTATCAATGCACTGTTGCACGTGTGCAACACAGTTCTAAATGAAGCAGAAAGAATGTTCACCTTTTTGTAAAATTTCTTGTATTTCAGTTGCTCAGATTCCTTCAGGGATCTCACAGGAGAAAGAAACCAGCACAAACAATGTGCTTGAAGAAGACACCAATAAAAGCATGGCAGTTGAAGAACCAACGGGAACATCAACAGCCACCCAGAATGACGGCAAACTTGATCAACAGCAACGGAAAAGAGGGCGCCCCAAGAAGATTCCAAGCACCCCTATCGGAGAGGGATCTGCTGAGATGAAAAAGGGATCTGGTCGCCCTCGTAGGATGAAACGGCCTCCGTTATTGTCCCACTTGTATGTAGATTTTCCCGGAGGGCTCCAGGAGAAGAAAAAAGCCAAAACCCGGCAGCCTGTTAACCCAAAGAGGTTGCGTGTGCCAGTTTACGAGCCAGAAAGGAGTGAAAGTGGCACAGGCAGTGAAAGCGAAGATGAAAAAGGCACGAGGAACCTCGGATCGAAAACGAGCAACAGAGGAAGAAAGCCCAAGATACCCTTAACCGAGGAGGAGGAGACTCTTTTGGCCAAGTCCAAGGTGAAGAATCTTTACCAATGCAAACCTTGTGGCTTTTCTACCACCAACAAGCACTCGCAGCTGAAACACTTCAGGACCATCAAGCACTTGGAGAGTATCGGCAGTGGCAACCCAGATTCGGTGTTCCGGTGTGACGAATGTCCCGTCAGATTCTTCAGTGAGCAGGGTCTGCAGAGGCACAAAATCCGCCACGAGCAGCAGTGCAGATGCAGCAAGTGCGACGCCGAGTTTGAGACGAGGAGGGAGCTACAGAATCACGTCAAGACTGAGCACGCCCAGGAAAAGCCTCCACGAGAGCGAGATGGGGGAAGCTTGGAGGCATGCAAAGAATGCGGCAAACATCTGTCCAAGGCTTACATGAAGATCCACCTGCGCATCCACACAGGTGAGAAACCATTTGCCTGTGACATTTGTCCGTTCAGATTCAACCAACTAGGAGACCTGAAAATGCACATGAAGAGGCACTATGGCATCAAGGACCACAAGTGCTCACTCTGCAACTTTGTTACCGTCAAGGCGTCGATTCTCAAGAATCACATGAAGCTGCATACAAAAAGAGAGCGGACAGAAGCTTGCCATTTGTGCGAACAGAAGTTCTACAACCAGGGACTTCTGAAATCCCACATTCGCTTGAAGCACCAACCATCCCGGATCCATGAATGCACATTCCCTGACTGCACTTACAAGTTCAAGTTCCGCATGGAACTGGTGACTCACATGCGCAAGCACACCAATGAGAAGCCGTTCCTATGTAGTGTGTGTGGTTACTCTGGCTCCACCAAGCAGGCGTTGTCGAGACACTTCCGCAAGCACACTGGCGCCAAGCCCTTCAAGTGTGACTTTCCAGGCTGCAACTACATGGGCCGTGTTTCCACCCACCTGACCCGACACAAACGACTCCACACCGGTGAGAAGCCGTACAAGTGCCCATACTGCAGTTACCGTGCCAACACCCACGAGAACGTGCGCAAGCACATCCGTGGAACAAAGAAGCATGCCGGATTTGCCGTCTATGTGTGCAAGTTCTGCTCAGAAATGAAAACAGACCTGTATCAAGAGCTGGTGGATCACATGCGGCAAGTGCATGCTGATGACTACGTCACCTTTGACCAAGTTTCCCACCAGTCGGGACTCCTTGCAGATAAAGAGGAGCCCCCGAATGAAGCAAGTGGTAAGCCAGACACGCAGGAGGACACAAGAGAGGCAGAGGAGATGGACATGGCAACCAACAAACTCAGCCAGGATTTGCAGCTGGCAACCGAAGTTGACCAAAATATGCAGGTCAGTGCAGCAACCGAGGGCAACGGCCAAGATCTAAAGATAGTGGTCAGCGACAGCCAAGTGGTCGGAGAGGCGGGGCAGGACCTGTGCAAAGAGTACATCCTCTGCCAGGTCATACAAGATGGCAGACAGCAGCAACCCCAGAGGCAGGAGGGTGGGATGGAGGCGGGGACAGAGGACACTGAAAGATCTGAGGGGGCTGTGGCTGAACACCCTGGGGAGATACAAGAGATTCAGATGGTAGCTGTGGAAGAAGAGCAAGCTACGGAGGCCATTGAGATGATCCTGAGGCAGGCTGTGTCTGGCGGATCCGGTGGCTCCCAGGAATACATTATTTACTGAATATCAACAAGGATAAGTGTAACATCAAAAGTAAAATGAGTTTCAGGGGCTAAATTACATTCTCAGCAAACATAAGTTGACAACTTCAAAAGTTGGACATTGCTATTGAAAATTTTCAATACTTCATGTACATACTACAAAAATAAATTTGAAGAGGAAGAAATTACATGTTAGCTAATCTAGCCAATGCCGATACGTGTTACTTTCATATGGAAATATAAAAATTACTTTCAATCATTCAGGTTTTGGATGATGTGATTGTGTTTTTCATAAAGTTAAAGTTCACTTTGCACATTGCATTTGTCAAGTTTTTTGAAAATGCAGGTGTACACTGTAAATGCAAACTCTGAATAAAAAAACTATGGAAACCCCAATTCACAGGAAAGATAACAGAAAAAGTACATGTAAAGTTCGTTTTTTAAGTGAAATTTTGCAATCATATAAATGTAAGTCACACACTGAAAAGTAAAACAGGAAATTATCTTTTTCTCTCAAAAAATTGGATGGCTAGAGCACACAACATAATCCAGCTTCTGTAAAGATATGATTTTGTTCACCGACTTTAGATATTCAGCTGTGTTGTGCATTAGCGCACAATGGGCATTACTTATTCTCTTCACAGGTTTTGTGCACTGTGCTTTCCTCATTCAACATGCTGATAGAGCATGTGCAGAAAGATTCATGGGCTGATATCTGTATCATGAAGTATGTTCACTTAATATCATCTTAATATAATTTTGCAGATTGTGAAATCAGTTGTTCAGTAATACTCGTGAGATGCACTCCATGTACTGTATGTTGGCTGCAGCCTGGTGTTTGAGGTATGTTGAGGGAATGTTTGAGGGAATTAGGTTCTTCAATGTTGCACTGAGTGGACAGAGGCCTAGACGGTAATTGCTTTGCCAACAGTATACAGTATATCTGTTAATGAATGAGTTTGTTTCTTGGTAAACTTTATGATTTGTGAGTGAACACGTGTATACATACAAAAACTGATGAACTTTTCCTGAAAATCCTGCATATAAAGAAAATACACGTGGGAACAATTTGTTATTGATTTGTTGACCCCACATTAATGTGAATGCTAAGTGCTACTATTCAGTATAAACCTTCACCAGCTTAATGCATTAAACTTACAGTTTTACTCAACGACACTGTACATGGATTGTTCAGTCAGAAAGGGAATTTGTTACACATATTGGTTGTCATTGGTTCTATGGTTTCAAACGAAAGACAGACATTGATCTGAACTTGGATGTAAAGCTGGAGAGAGGAGGAACAGCGGCTGGAATGCCATTTGAGTACATGTCAATTGTACTCTTCAAGGGCAGGAGCAATGCTGACATGATTGATTGCATGTGTTGGTTGTATTTAGTTATTGGTAGATACATGTAGATGCAAGAATGGATCACTTTGCAACACTGATCAATAGTGAAGTCTTGCACCCAAGATTGTGCACAGTTCTAGAAATGAAAGAATGCATCAACTCCGCTGGAAGTCTTGGGGTCTGTTTGCTTTGCATGGATCTGGACTGCGATCAGTGACCAGTCATTGGTTCACTGACACCATGCCTGCCTAATGGATGGAGCAAACCAGTGATGGGATCACTGATTGAGATCCAGATCCATGTGAAACGAAAAGGCCCTTAGTCTAGTACTACATGTACATTATTGTGGCATGGTACACATCCTGTTCGTAACTACATGTAATGAATTGAATGGATGAATTTAGTCTTTCTGTTGAAACAACTTCAAATAAAGTAAGGATCCATTTTCCAAAATACCTGCTGTTGTTTGTTTTTAAATCATTTTCATTTTTCAAGTTGGCCAGGGAGGCATGGTTTTCTTTCATCAGGTGGGGAAAAGAGACTTTTTTGCACACTACGCATATACATGTACAATACACAAAAACTACTCCATGTCACCTTTGTTAACTGCTGCATCAGAGAACACAGAACTTTTGACCTCTGTTAGATTTTGTTACTATCAGCAGGGTTGAGTTTGACTTTGACACGTATTAAAGGGTTGTTTAGAATGAAATTGTCCCTTGACCGTTTTTCTTGATGGGTCATTTAATCATACATCTTACACACGTACACAGTTTACAAAAATGAATGTTACAAAGCAATTACTACCTAACAAACATTACATTTGTACCGAAGAACAATTGTCTCCCAAATGAAATGGAGCAACAATCCACAGCAGAACCAAATGCAAATAGACTACGTATGTCAGATCCTTTTTTATTAAACACAGCAATGATTTTGTTACTTCAAAAATTGGCAAGTTTGCTTTCTTTGCGTACATGCAAAGCTGTCCAAACACTTGTTCAAGACGGGCTGCGTATTTCTTTCAAAAACAAGTGAAGCCAAGAACAAGTGAAGCCAGTGTTAAATCTAGATCATGATAAATGTACGTATGAGACAGTTCATCTTTGTACAATATGCAATAATAACTGTCACAGCTGGCTCCAGGTATTTGGAGCTGGCAATGTAGTAGACCTTGATTCTTTTATCTTGGCATTACTGCTCAACGAGTGATATTCGTCCTGCACTGCATGTACATGTTTATATTCAACTTAATCCCTGCAACATTTAGACACAGGCAAACAGTGAGCTTGGCAAACGGCTATTTCATTAAATCCCATCTCCTTTGCCCTTCCCACCCCAAGAAAAATTGTAAAAGTGCTTCCCCCCCCGGGACAAACGCCCGAGCTGACGTATGTAGGTAGTTTGTCATATTTTAGAAAAGTGAAGTTAGTTGAGGGCAAACCGATGTAAAGGGTAGTCGCGGGGAAACATGTCCCTAAATCTGCGCATACACTGCTGGCTGCCATGCTGGTCTGGACGGCAGAATGCATTCCATTGCTGCCAGGGATAGAACAACCCAAATGCTTTTCCTTTACAGTGTTCTGCTAACCAGATTTGCCATGCCAGCTGGGCCTTGTCTTCATTGCAAGGGCATAAAACTCCGAGGTAGATGACCGGCCTAACTGTTTTGACATAAGCACAGGATCATGACATGAAACTTCAGGGATGCTGGATGACTCGCACATGATGTGCATAATTCCCATGCAAAGGAAAACAAGATTGTTCATCAAGAGTACTTGGCAGTGGCGTAACTATAGGGGGGGCGGCACATGCCCTCCCAGCAGATGCCCTTGCCCCCTTGGGTACCCCCCATTTGAAATCTCTGCATAGTCTCCATTGAAATACAGCTGCGGTTTATTTTCTTGTAGCGCCCCCTTGAAAAATATGTGTGCACCCCCGGGTGCCCCCCTGGAAATTTAGCCCCAGTTACACCACTGGTACTTGGGATTGATATTTCCAGTTCCCTGGCTCAGAGTTCCAGCCAACTTGTCATCACTAAAAAGTATCACTGAAAGGGAGAGGGAACAACTTCGACTACGTGGCAAAACTTTGATTCATGTGTCCCTGCAGAAATGTAAAAGCACAAAAGAAAAATGCGCATTAAGTCAATTATTCCTTTAATGCATGTACTTACATTACTCTTCCAATTGCGCTCAATAAAATATGAAAGCATCAGAAAAACCCATTACTCGAACTTTGCCAAAAATGTTAAGAAATTATTCATAGAAATAGATTAGAATCTCTTTTAAAATGGTAATTGAATATGAAACTCACCACCAGAACGACTTTGAAGAGACCCTGTGTTCCTCTTTCCCCAGATGACATGGCACTCTTAGTCCGTAATGATCGTACGTCGTCATCCCCTCCGTATTTCCTGTGAACTGACATGTAGCGGTTTGCATTGTGGACTGACTCAAACTTCATGTACTGGCCGTCGCAGAGATGGAAGCAAAATCGGCAGAGGGGGTCACCCTTACCCTGAAAAAAACCGAAAAAAACGCAGATCAAAGTTGTCAAAGCCTTGCCTCACAAAATCGGCTTTGTACAAGCCCCCTCCCCAAATAATTACCACATCTGCTGTGGTTCTACTTGATACATGTTTGCGTTGACTGTCTTCCCCTGCTGAATTTATTTCACGGTAGGTGAATTACACGCTTGTACTGTACATATTTTTCTTTTGGTCTAAGCATAAGTCATTTTTCCTCTCTTACTTTGTCCCAGGTATCTTCCAATCAAAGGGTTGATAAGCTAGCTTCTTCCTGGCTACTAAAACAGTGAACACTCCATCTTGCATTCAATCCTTTCATTTCTGTATAAATAATTTTTATCTTTACTGAAATTCACATTTCAACTTACATTTGCATATAGGGTACCATTTCGAAGAACAAGGAAATTTTTAGGGTTGGCAACGCACCTCAGTGTCACTACATCACCCAAGTACCTCTGGACAATAAATTGAGCTGGAAATATTAAAAAAAAAAATTCAAATTGAATTCGCCTCTGTTACAAACAGGTTTCTGTGTTTCCAGCACATGGACTAAGGCCTGTTGGGTCATGTTCTAATTTTCTTTCATCTAGGGTTTCTGTTTCTTGGTATACATAGCTCCAAAAGACTCGACAATTTTTTGGATCAGGGTTCAAGTCTGATCCAACGGTCAACACCTGCCCCCTTGTCACTGTCAACTTTGATGGAAACCTTTCTTAGTCTGCTGTAAGACCACTGTTACACTGTATATTGTACACGGATACAAAAACCATCTAAAGAAACAGTGTTTGGTCTTGATGAGTTTTACATTTATCAGATAGACATCTGTACTGATGACACCACACTTTATTTACGTACATGTACATACTTTGCTAAGTGCCCAGTGAACCATGATTCATAGGCTCTGCTGGCTCCATAGTAAAGAGCACATGTGAACAAGGTCTCATGCGATCAGTAGATCGGCCTAGCAAGACTGATCTTAACAGAAGCATAGGTTTCACAATTACATACTGCTATGACCATTTGTTCATTTTTTATTTTATTTTTAACCCTCTACTACATTAAGTAAATCCCATCACGCTTGCACACATTTCACTCCTTACACTGTTTTCCAAAGATTCCACCAAAGTCGATTCTTCCAGATATGCCGTTTACTCTCAGCAGTCCACCGGTAGCCTGTGACTCCAGCTGAATAATGTTCCCAGTGTGAAGATCTCGAACCTGGGATCAACAAACCAACCTACTATCAATTTCAATTACCGATCAAATTTAAGCTAAGGTCGAATCTACTCCCTGTCCTTACACAATATTTAGGCTACAAGTGAACATGTGAGTTATTGGTAACAGACTAAGGCTACAAACTATGAACTAGACTTTTTTTCACACTCTACGGCTTATGCATTCCATTAGGATATCATTCTTGCGAACTATTAAGTTGAGGGGTAATAAGAGAACAACAAAAATTCACAAAACAGAAGTTCCTCCCCAGGTGAAGTAAACGTACCACCATGCCAATATTTGAGAGGCCTTGGAAACCACTGCTGTGGACATAGGCTCCCTGGAAAGTGAACATAAAAATATTAATTTGATAATATTGAACATGAATATGATATGCATTTCCTGGTTATTAAGTAGTCTTTAAAATTCACCTTGGGTAAACGGAATTGGCCCTTTATTTTTAATAATCAAAAAGAATGAAAGTGAATGAATATAAGACTTTTTGGAACTAAATAAATTTAGAACAGTGCACAAGAAACACAAGAACCCTTATGTTACCCAGGAAAATGAACGAGGTCATGCATGTTCCAGAAAAGAAACGCAGGTTTCAAAAATAAAGAAAAGGTGAGCGGCGAATATTCAATTGGGAAACACAGATGGATTGCAGCAATAAATTCATCACATTTGAAAACGCTTATAAGTTATGTTCGTATGATATGACGACAGTTTGTATACCTCCTTTTGCACATTTTTCTGTGAAATTAGACCTATGTGAGGGGGAACAAAGGAAACACAAATACAAACCAGTGATTTGGGCTTCATAGAAGCCGGTGCCCAGCCGTACAATGTCTCCATCCAGTGCTGAAAAACAAGCATTGCAAAATCAGTAAGTTGTATAACCTGTAATGTTTTAATATCCTTGTCCAGTGGGCCGGGCCTGGCGTAAAAAGCCAGATTGCAAATTCAACAATCTGTTCAAGATGTACCGTTCAGAATAAATGTAGCCAATGATTTCATACTTTTTTATATAACATGATTAAGTTTTAATGTATATTTATTACAGTTATTTATTGAAACACTATTCATTCTTTATCACTATCTCAAAGCATGCTTTAAACAGATTCCAGTTTCAACATATGGTTAGAACATGCTATTGCTTTTATTTGAAAACTGTTAATTTTTGACAAAGAAATTGTCGGTTGACAATTCAATGACTGTTACAGAATAGAGTAAAATGTAATTAAGTTTGTACCAACAATATTTAAAGAGATTGAAATAATATATTTAAGTGAATGGTGTTATGCACATAACTGATGATGTGATATGTGAGTGGAACATGCACCGTGACCCAGGTGATTCATCATGAAATAAAATACATGCATTCACAATCACTTTCATGCTCAACATTACACATAGTAAAACATGGCTCACTTAGGCCCGTTTCAGACGTCATGCTTCTGCCGTGTCGAACTAAATTGAACTTGGTGCGGCAATAGCGCAGCATAAGCACGGCGGTGGTTTCAAACGTCAAACTTAATTTAAACTATCTAGTCAAGCTTAAATACATCCAATATCATGCGGACCAACACAGCAAAAAGTGTGACTTTGTTCTCTTACATAAGATTCGAGCTGCTAGAACAAAAAGAATTTTGCTGCAGCAGACACTTCTCAATCATGTACAGGTTTCCCGCAGAAGAGCCCTTATATTGCGTGTTATAGCTCTTTTGCTGACGTCATCGCGAGAGAATGTGACAGTGCCTCGATCCTGCCGACGCCTCAATAGACTATGATAACCATCTGGTTTGATTTCATCCAGGAGTCGTACTCCAACAGGAGGTTCAAGAAAAGCCTTCTTCTTCACTGGCTCTGTGTCGCTAACTTCATCCTCCTCGCTGCCATTTATGCCCACGTCACTGACATTGTCGTCGTCTTCGATGTCGTCATTGTCCGTCGAACTTAATGTACTTGTTTCGTTGTCCTCCACCTGTATATCGAGCGTGTCCTCCATGTAAGTCGCCATGTTTGTTGATGGGGATGGTTTGCTCACATTTCCTTAACCGGCCTTGGCCATCCTCGTACGCTCGTTGGAGCATGCGCATTCCGAATTAGGCGCGCCAACTTCGACAAGGCAGAAGCACGACGTTTGAAACCGTACCGTACATGCTTGTGCCGTTTTAAACGGCAGAAGCACGGCAGACCCTGTCGTGCTAAGTGGATTTGCCGAGCCAAAATCAAGTTGCCGAGCCAAATGGTTTCAAACGTCGTGCTTCTGCCGTGGTAAATTAAAAAAAATCAATTTATTTAAGTTTGACACCTCAGAAGCACAACGTCTGAAACGGGCCTGAGTTTTTACGCAACGTGCTTGGCATGCTTCTGATAATCAACAACACAGACGGGTCATTCAATAAATTTTGGGTATTTCCCGTCCCTGACTCCCTGTTACACCTGACGTGTGTACTTTGACATGGAATATACATGTATCACTTAAATAAAATTCAAACTATTTTTGTTTTGTTTGGCAGGTAATTTGCAGTACTTATTCAATCTTGGAAATTACAGAATGACTTAAACATTGAACAATCTTACGCCAGACGTAACAGGGACTGGAAAAATTGGACCCCAATTTATAGAATGACCCTTATGAGGAATTTCCAAAGCCCAGGTAGACAGCTGCCGACCGTATTACGCAAGGTAATGAAGACTGGCGTCCAACCTGGGGATAGGTAATTCTTTATTTAACTCAGGGTGCTTGTGTTGGAGGATGGAAGACTCCTAAAATGTCTGAACTGCGTGTGCCCAGAAGAACGTAACAATTGGCTCGAGCTTCGGGAACCGAACTCGTGATTCTCACCAGGGCTTCCTCGAAAACACACATCAGACAACAGCAAACGGGCAAGAAGTTGCGTTGTAGCCTGTTTTAGTATAAAAAGAGGGTGTTCCAAGATTGTTCCGCTGTAAATGCTGATCTGCTGTAATAGAGAGTGACTTGTCAACTTTCGGGAGCTCTCCTTTTGGCATTAACCAAAAAGGCTTTCATACTGTAACGTGACAGAGGGCGCTAGTCACTAGGCGCGGTGCCCAGTAACAGAGGCATATGTTAGGGCGCGCATAGCTGTGTGTTAAGCGAGCGCGGCGCTTAGGCTCCGCCTTGTGCGTAGTGCGATAGGGCAGTGGAAGTCACTGCTTGGTCACGTGAGCGCGTACGCGGGCGTGGTCACAGCAGCGCGAAGGCTATAAAATGTGCGCGCAGGCTAGGCTAGGCTAGGCCTAGGCTAAGCAGCTCAGGCAGTCTAGGTACGCGCGCTAGGCAGGGCTTAGTCGTCATGATCAAGGGCTGATTCAGAGGCAAGGGTCGAGAATCCTGTGCAAGGGTTTTAAGTCAGCTAGCCTGGTGTGACAGTGCCTAAATCCGAGTGGTGCGTTTGTCGTCGTCGTCATAGAGGGGCTTGGTAGGTTGAGGGGCTAATTGGTGGTGCGCGGTATAGTTCCTGATAGGAGCTTGCGGTCGATGCAAGGGCGGATTGATATCTCGTGACGTGAGTTGCGTATAGTGCAGCCTCAGGCCTCCTGACAATAAGCCCCGTAGACTTGCTAAAGTCCCCGATTCGGCACTGGATGCCCACAAATAATTGTGGTGTTCACTGCTCTGGGCGAAGTCCGGTCACGTATAATATCACAAAGTCTCCCCGTCAATAGCGCCCTCTGCTGGTATATTGGTTGAGTGTGTTGATGAATAAACCAGCCGCTTATTAATTGTTGTATATAAGTCAGGTGTCCAGGCGAAGTTTATTTCAAGTCAGGTCTGTCCGGGTAACGTCACGAAGTTTCGACCAATCAGATTAGCCATCATCTCGACGAAGACCAACTTTCTTGGGGGACGGCATATTTCGGTCCCAAAGGACTCGTCCCCAGCCGCTCGGGGACTCTCCGGCGTGCCGTCCGACGCGCCGCGCCTCGAGGAGGAAGGCGCCCTCGTCGGAGGGGCGCGGCGTCACAGTACAATAAAAACACACTTTTCATTCAAATATACAAAATAACATTTAACCAAATGTTTGGAGGCTAAAACGTATTATGTGGGTTTTCTTTTTCGCTTGTCCAAACGTCCTGGAGCGTTTGGGTAGGGCGTGAAATTAATGTTGCCTGAGTTGATCCCCGCTGTGTTGAATACACGAGCTTAGTCACGTTGTTTTTTACAGAGAGCACCTCACACATACATGTACTTATGAAGCAAAAGACGATACGTGTATCGAGAATTAAGTAACAATGAAAGAGTTAGCTATCTAACGCCAAATCTTATCAATGTGGTCAATTACATTCTTTATATACATGTAAGTTAATTTCGCGAGGGCAAAGATGATGTTAGCAATAACCCCTTTTTCGGCCACTTAATTCATGGACCCGCGTTGTTGAGAAATGTCAAAGTCTGGTCAACGAAGTAATTTTGGAAGGCAATTCAAGATTCAAGTGGGGTTCGTAACCGATTTATGTGTCTGGTAGTGTGAATTTTGACCTGAATAAATTAACAAAAATTCTACAAGCCTTAGTGACGAATGTTGCCACTATAAAAGACGTAAATTTCCCTTGGACCTTATAAGCATAACTTTGTACGTGAGGCTTTTTACGGATCGTGAAATATTTAATAGTCTTCTGTGACTTTCCAATGTTCCAGACGTCAATGAGGAAGCATTTTAAAGAAGGATATTCGCTGTGCAAATTTAGTGGCGTTGATGTACCCCAAGGTGGCGTGCTCTTAATATTCCCGTTTATAAGTCCTGAGGTACTTGCAACAAACTTCCAATGGAATTCTATTTTGGTCTCATTTCCAGAATTCGTTTTTCGAAGTGCGCAATGAACTCTTTTGCAATGCACAAAAAAATTGAGAAGATAATTTTCTTACAAATCGTAGCTGGATGGTTTAGTGGAAGCAATAATGATTTATCAGAATTTATTAACTTTAATTCTTAATGTTAATATGGGATTTTATGAGAACTCTCTAACCCGAATTTGTGCCCAATATACGAACGCCGACGTTTTTTCTGACAAAATGTTATGACACTGAAATTGTTCACAAAGAATCACCGGTAAGTATCATGAAGGTATTTGTGCAAGTATTTAACTGAATGAACTTAAAGATTTTCAACGAAGAGGTTGGACAACAATACATGAACTTAAAAAGTCAGGAAAACGTCGAAGCGCGCCATGAGACTCGTCAAACTAGCGCGAGTGCAAATGCCGCGGTGCAAGTGCAAATCTCACGGTTTAAAAACTGAAAATGATGAACCGATTCAAATGAACAAAGATTTGCCTTCCACAACATCGTATATGAAAGCAATGTACGAGGAAAGAAAACATTGTTGGCTGGGGGATGTTATCTGCTTATCCAACTGAGATTCGTGGAATAAATAGCCATAGCAATTTGAAGCACCAAGCTAATAGGCCGGCGGCGAAATCTATTACATACTTCCGGTAAATCTTTGTTTAGAAAAATGGATTAATAGTGATTTAATGCATTGTGAGATGCCCATGGTTACTCCACCGTGGATTAAACGAAAAGCATTCCAGTGAATAATTAAAAAGAGCATGTACATGTATACATATGTGCAATTCTTCGCGCCGTTCAGCAAGAACACACAGGTTTGTCGCTCCCATGCATGCAAATGACATCAAAATTGACGATTTTGCCAGGTTAAACACCGCAAACAATCTGAAGGATAATGTTTTTGCAAGTGCAGTAGTGAAACTTGAGTACGGTTTTAAATAAATTACTATTGTTTTTCCTAAAACACTGAAATGATTTCAAACTATGGAGAGGTTGTTGTTTTAGTTAAGTTCTGCTTACTTTGCTCGCCACGAACAATCAATGATCCAAAGTCCAACTTTGGAAAATGTAATTTGTAATTTGCTTTCAGATTGTGTTTGGGCAAAATCGTCTCTGATAGAACGGTTATTTTAGTGCTGCCAAGCTTTCTCCCTAGCTCGTGCTGTGTCGACCCACACGCCAGCACCTCAACTGTGCCTTTACTTACGCTGTACTCTGTCATGCTGCAAAGCCCATTGATAGCATATAGTTTGCGTCGAAACCCACGTTCCCAACTAAAGCCAAACAGATGCATAATGGAAAGAAAGATGCATGGTTGATGATGGCAACTAAGAAGTGGATATGGCAGACATGGCCACTGCCAAAATTCATCATCTTCATTTTTGATAAAAACGGAAGATCTAAAAGAGATGGAGCAGAAAGTTAACCACCTTCATAATATAACTGCACATAAAAACTAAGCATGCGTGATCATTGGTATTCATGAAGCAAGCCTAATAAATAGCAAGTTTGCAAATTGGTAAATTTAAAGAGTGAGCGGGGACCAAGAATAACTATGGCCAGTGATAAAACGTACATAGTGGGTAAGGGTCATCAAACAACTTTGATTCCAGAAAATCGTTTATCAAGTTGCCATGTACAAAGATTGGTTGTAATATTGAATATTGGGAATTTGGATTTGATAAAGGTGAAAATAGGCCCTATCAACAGCTACCAGTCAGTTGCACGAATACTAATACCCCTGGCAATATGAAATTTTTCATTTAGGAAAAAACAAGAGGCAAAATAGCCCAGACCCAGTCACCCAAATACTTACCAAGATTAGTTGCTGAATATGACAGAAGCAGATATTGGTAGACACACTAACAAATGCCAGCGCTAGACCAAGTTGTGTCAGACTCTGTCCACTATTACAAAATCACACCAGCGTTTTTCAGGCTCCAATTCTCGTTACCCGAACCACGTTAGTTGGCAACAAAACATACAAGTGGTTGACCCCCCGGTCGGCAACGCGTGGAGACCAAGGCGACCGGACGACCTGACAAAAAAACACCTATTGATCAAATTAACAATAACCAGCAGAGTTTGCCGGGCTCGAAGTGCCCGTTTTGTTCGCGAGGGCTTTCTGTTGATCGGAGGTTCCTTTGTGTTGCTTTTGTGAGGTTATCAACATGCGCAAAGCCGACCGCATTAGGGGTAATGCGTTTATCTTCAACTGTGGGTGCAGCTATCCACACAGTACATGTATTCCTGTACGTTGAAGTGCGGGAAGCCGGAGTGCAACATTCTTTGCTTTATACTTCAGGTCAAAGGGGTAGGGGAAAGGTCCTCGTTTTAGCCCTCCACACTGCGTGCAGCGCGCTGATGGGACCGTATTTTACTGTCTGTTGTCCCGGCAACGCGTCTGCCAAAGGGCTCTGCAGAAATCTCGGAGTTGTTTACCAGTGCGAAACAAAAAGCGAGTGTACGGTTTTCGGACTGGTAACGGTCACGAATGAACAAAGGAAACTTCGTCGGATGGAAAAGAAAACTATTTCTTGAAGGGATCCCTTCAAAGTCCTTTTTAAAGTGCTTGAGGAAAACAATCACTTCATTTTCCTTTAGTTCCCTGGTTGTTTCCTTTTTTTTTTACAAGACCCCTGTCAATACAATCAATCACTTTAATGGCAGTGCCCGCACTTAGTACAAACATGGAGGTAGAATCACATGGTACAAGCAATCCGGATGGGGCTTTTGCTGGACCCTGCTAAAAAAAAACCCAGCTCTCTTACCCTTCAATGGACAAGGCCTGGTTGAAAGGTCTCAATTAAAATCTTAGAAAAGCAGGCCCCCCAGTCAAGACGACTGGGGAAAGTGTGGCGTAACGACTTTATATACATGTTGTTTTCAGGATCCAAGGATCTCGATTTAGCCGCAGTAATTCGAGTCAATCCCTAGCTAACATGAAAAACACGTCTCGAAATCATTGCCAATGACAAATCACTGCTAATTAATCCCTGGACGAATTACTTGACATACAGAACTGGGTCTGACACCGTGTGTTAATTAAAGAACCTATATCAGATCGCGAGGAAAGAAACATATCCTTGAATGATAAAGGGTTCACCAACGCTCAAACATACTAAATTTGAAGTTGCCGGCGGAATCTCTTATCATACTGTCCATATCGATATCAAACTGAAACCTACCAGAAAAAAAAATTCCAAGAAAAAAGGTCTTTCTCAGACATAGAACAAGGAAGGACTTGTGCATGATGTACACAACTTCACACTTTCTCAGACATAGAACAAGGAAGGACTTGTGCATGATGTACACAACTTCACAGCTGGTAAAAAGTGACAAGAAAAATGGACACTCATTGACCACAAACAGCAGGAACTAAAAATGAAAGACAGAAAAATCGCCGGTTATACAAGAAACACAGAAATCTGGATAAGTCTGGGATAGCTTCATACAAGCTTGGAAAAGCATGAACATTAACCTTCGTGAAGCCACACCTACGTCAGAAAGCACCTGATTTAAAATTTGAAATTGAATCCTCATGCCTTCTGGGCATACATCAAAAGCCTTCGAAATGAAAACTATGGCATTGCAGGCTTGATTGGTGACAGTACATCCAAGGTGGACACAATGAACAAAATGTTTTCAGAAAGTAATCAAGACCATAGATGGCTTATTTACCCTTGAAAAACGAAAAATATGCAGATAAAGTTTGCTCAGTAAGATACTGAATAACACAAAAGATGTACCTGCAGAGACCTGTTTTCACTACAAATATCCGAGCACTCCAAGAAAAAACACAAATACAAAACAACTACGTTTTTTCCCCCCCAAGGACAACCGAGGATTGAAACAAGCCATTCAAAGGATATCTATACCCAAGCAAAGTTGGTGTGACGTTTCCTGATGGATGCTTTGCCAACTACATGTAGTGTACTAGTATATACAGCGTACCATTTAGGTCCCAAAGGAGAAGCAAGTGATAGACATACACTACGGTAGCCGAAACCCTCATCGGTCATACCTGAACGAATGGCTGAAGCCTATTTTTCCTCGATGTAAGGATCTCTGTATTGTCCAAATGTTTAATCACGCAGGCCGAATTACAAGCACGTATATCACGAGAACCGATGCAGACATAAAATCAGTTCATGGAGCCATGAAATGAAGATAGGGCCTAAAGACTTTATTTCATATGTACATAAAACAGCAACTCTAATTGGTTGTCACAGACTTTCATTTCTCACGCTCTTAATCAGTGACAAATGTGTGGATCTCTGGGAAGACACACAAGCAACATTTTCCTACAAGTATTGGTTTGTTTAGAACCCAATAACACACTCACCTGTGTACCACCGGCACACGTGAGTCCTCCAAGAAAGGAACAAAATTTCTTTCGTATATCAGCTCGATCTAGTTTTTTTTTAAATGGCCCTAAAACGTGTTTTACAAAGAGTAAGTTTTCGTCCACTCATAATTACACATACGCATTGTGTTAGCTTTTGTGAGTAATGAACAGTCTCGTCAAAGCATTCAGACTCAATTGTTTTAATAGTTTTAAACTCCTAAGGAAACATTCTATCACTGTGGGAATCTGCTTGTAAGCTTCTTTTCATAAATTCATGCCTGTCGAAACGCTGATACAACAAGCTTTGTCTTTGTTGAAGAAGACTGAGAAATGGAAGGACGGACTGTACATTTATGCATTGTACATTCAGCCATCCAGGCTCACGTGTAGAAGCAAGCAACAAACCCGTGGCCATGTTTCTCCAGAACGAATTGCTTCAAAATAACCATTTTTCACTGAACGCTGGCATGTGAGTGTAAAAAACAGTCCATCATTAATTGATGATGGAAAATCTGAACCTTATACACTGTAATTCCTCTAATTTCTTTCTGCTAAATAAACTTCTTCTGGTTGTGTCAATGAGCCTTCTGGATGTATCGCAAACCACAGTAGCCACAAGCATGGGGTCCTGGCTTGTCCTGGCAAGACAGACAAAACAAAAAACACCAAAAAACAAATTGGGAAGCATCAAATAAAAATAAAATCTTCCTTTTTAAGATGACAGGGCATCAGATGTACATGTAATATAGCCAAGAGGCTACAGAACTGAAGGGAAAAAAGACAAACTGTAAAAAAAATCCAAAGACATTTCTTGGTAAAGGCAAGAAACCATCTTAAAGCAATTTTTAAACTGGATTAACTTAATCAGAAAATGTCTTTTCTATTTAGTTTTCTACCAAAGAGGTACAAGTTTACACACTTTAAAAAATTGTGGAGATAAGATATTGATTCAAATGCAGGAGTAAGGAAATTCTAACAGCAAAGTAAAATATTGAATTGACAGAATGTCGGTAAACATCCTCAATATTTTAGGTGTACTTTAAGGATGTCTGGGTGCTTCTCAAAACAAAAAAGAGCACTGAGGTTGATTTTTGGTTTGGGGGTGTAATATTTCCAGGTTCCTACAATGCTCTAAACACGTGGCACTTACGAGGTTGATGTAGACTCTGGGATGGCCTGTCGAGGGATCGCCTCCGTCACACCACACACTGCTGGCTGCTATTTCTTTTGGTGGCTCTTCATTGACAAGATCGATTGCAAATTTCTCATTCACCTTCAATAAAAATAAAGGGACTGCTCAGTGTAGTCTACACAACCAAAAAAACAAACATGGCCCATCTAAAACGACATTTTTCAGAGCTTTCCCAACAACTTGCGGTAAATACTAAAAACACATGTTTGTCCTTGGCCGCAGTACTTAAACAACAATCAACTGCCCTGGTGCTACAAGTAATCCCCCTCTCTAAAAAAAAAAAAAAAAAAGGAAATTCGAGCCAATCACAGGAAAGGGTTATCACAAGCAAAATGAAGAGGACTAGTCAAAGAAACATCAGCAAAAATCTGGCTTGAAAGAGTGCTCACAGTGCCAGAAAAATGGGGATTTTTCTCTAAGTTTTCTTTAACTACACGTACACGAAAGAATGCCCACCGCAGGTAAGTAATGTGCACGCACTTTCTGCTACACCTACATGAACAAGTACACCTAGCCAGCATGCCACTCAGAGGGAGATCAATGATAATAATGCATACAAGCCCCCTTTTCTGTCCATGTATGGATCACAGAGCTTATACCAAAGCAGGGGTTGAAATTAACGGTGGTCTGCTGGCCAGGGGCCATCAAAAAATTCATCGGGCCAATGCATTCTCCCCAAACGATGGCCCGGCTGGATAGCGGTCATTTGAGGAACTTTGCCACATTTCAAAACTTTCATCACATTTTATGAGTCGTGTTTCAAATCACTGGCGCAGCACTTTTGAGTTCACGATATAATTCCACAGTCCGTGCGGCCGGGCTCGTGTGCCAAATGCACACGTAACGGCGAAACATTCTGTTCACTGCACGGTCGGTCGTGCATACAGCTCATACACGGGCTGCAGGCACCTGCTCTGGTATGTCGGCTGGTATTATTTTCTAACTATGCCAGTTTAGTGTTATCTTCCACAGACACCAATGAAACCTTTACAGTTCATCGCGTCAAGTCCGATCGTTAAGTACGAGCAATATAACCTCAAATTAAATTTGTGAACACAAAAAATACATATAAAGACAACAGATCAAGTTATGGGAGTTAACTTGTAGATCTTCCTGCGACATCATTTTTTTTCCGATGTGCAGCTGTAGAGTTGCGTGTATGTACGGTACTTGTACAATACTATTTTGACCACAATGCATGGACTGGTTGCTGAGTTACCATCATGCCTTCTTTGGCAGTGGTGCGGCGAGCAGGAACCAGTGAAGCCTTGCTTCTGTGCATCAAGCAAAATTGCGTGCTGTGCGTATTTTCACCACCGCGATAGCAAAATGCCACAAGAACTTGCAAAAATAACGGGACTTTCTTTTCAAATGTGGTGAATGTAGGCAGGCAAACAAAAAATACATTCTTTTAGGTATGAAAGAGTTCTTGTGAGGTGTTTTGTGAAGACATGAAAGACAGGATTTGTTTTTTCTTTTTTTTTTTATTTTTAAATGTGTTTTTCTAACTTACCGATATAAATTTTCAGTTGCGCCAAAAATTTAGGATCGGTCGCGTAACCAGAAGCAGAACTAGTTTTTTGGCCTTAAAAGTTATGAAACTAAGAAATTGCAGAGAGTGGAGCCAGACCTCTCTACCCATCCGCTCACCATACTCACCTCCTTCTCTCTCTGGATGTACCTTAGTCTCCTGTAATCACCCTCATCAAAGGCCTAAAGGTGGAATGACAAAGACGAGTGAGTACACAGGAACCTATACACACTTAATCTTGAGACCAATATCAAACATTATTCTGCACCGAGCCAGTCACACTGGCTGGCTGCTGTCGCAAATTTTCTATTCTTCGGTTCTTCGCTACTGTGTCAGTATGTGACAATGGAACAGTGAAAACTAATTGGTATTCTCAATGGACAAACTTTGGAATTACAATTTAAACCGAAAATCTGTAAGCAGTTTCTTCCCTCATTGATTTCATACCATATGGCACCCTTGCTTTAAATAGTTTGATAGTACACTTTTCAACACAATTAAATGAAAAAGGTTTTCACCCATTGAAGAGGAGCATAATGTTCTCTTAAGACTCATTCTTTTTGAATTATTCTTCAAACTGGTGCAGAAAAAAGGCAACAATTTTGGGGAATTAAAGTAAAATCTTTCCATAATTCATTCAAAATGTACATTTGTCTCATTAATAGATGCATAACAATACAGGTGATTTACATTGCGTGCCCAAATCACAAGCGTGCTACATCAAATTTTGTGCAGCCTTAGTGACATGCTCAGATACAATGTGCATGGAAGTGGGAAGAGTTCCACCTACGGATGCCAGTAATTATTCTACAGTGACCTATTACTAAGCCGTCAGAAAGCAAAAACATGTCCAGAAAGGTTCAATTTAGGAGGGAAAATACCAAGTCCTTACTGAGAAAACATTTAGAATTTTTCAGACCAGTCCCATAGGGTTTTTGCACAGGTTGTCATCCGAATATGGAACTCCGAATATGGAACTCTTTCCTTTTCTGTCACTTAATATGGGGGAGGAGGGAGGGTCGGAAAACAAAAAAGTGGAAAAATTGGCATTGGCAAATGAGTGAGGGTGCTTTTTATTTGGAAACTTATTTCATATAACGGGTTTTGCCCTTACCCAAAGTATAATATTGATAAACACTGTATGCTCAGTGCTTGTCTGAGAGCTTGCGAAAAATTCACAAGCTTCGCAAGCTCTCGGACAAGCACTGAGCATACAGTGCTTTTCAATATTATACGTTGGGTAAGGGCAAAACCCGTTATATAAATCAACATCTCCCCAATGCAAAAAAAAATACATTCTTGGAAACTCATTTTCTTAATAGGAATTATGATTAAAATTCGTCTTTTTCTGCACACTGTAGCTCCTTTAATTTCCACTTTAAAAATTTCTAAAATATTTAAGTGAAGCCAGCATTTAATTAATTGAAATAAGGTAAGAATAAGAACAAACATTTTACAAAAACAGTAAGTTTGAGCTTTTAACTTAAACTCCACCATGTCCACACATATTTTTGTGTACAAAATAATCACAGTTTGCTCTGCATTACACGTGTACAATAGTGGTCTCACAACACTCCCGCTTCAAATCTATTTTTCGTTGCTCTGTACAGTCCGATGGAATCCAGGTTAAGTTAAATCACAGAATTACTTATCACCTCATCACATCCTCTCCAAGATCACTTCAAAAATAAAAGAGAAAAAAAAAATCCAAAAAATTTATTAGCCTCCCAGGCATTACCAGGCCTAGGACGTGGGAGTCTTTGTGGACAAAATAGGTCTTGCAGAGTTTGTTTTGAAACTAGTAAAGCATGCAAACCATCCATTCAAACGACAAAGAAGAGCGCCATCTCGCGGCCAGAACCGGCACAATCTGGGCCTAGATCTGGGCCCTAACTTAAGTCCAATTTGTAATACTAATACAACAATGAAATCAAGTGAGCATACCTGTCCAGTGTGTGTTACTGTTTCCGTTACAGTGCAGTATCTTGAACTTGGTGAAAACTGACGCAAAATTGCCGGGGAACGACAAAATTGCGGTCGTAAAGAAGAAAGTCTGAAAACACATCTGAGAGCTGCCATCTTGAAAATAGTTTGGTCTCGTTCAATGCCAAATTTTTATTTCCACCACTGCAATGAGAATTTCTCTTTCAAAGTTCCCTACACTGGTGTATAGGCCTAAACTTATACAATATAAAAAGATTTGACACAGTTATTGTTATTTCAAAATTTTATGATTAGTTAAATATCAAGTTATAATTTGGCACATTGGACTACATTTAAGTCAGGTCACCCAGCAAGGAGGTTGCTCTCAAAGATACGCAGCGCTATACGAATCTTTGGTTCTGACCAGTGCACGAGGCTATCTCGAGCGCACAGTGGTTGAACCAGTGCTGCAACAGTGCAAATATGCATGGAGGCCTGTGCATTCAGTAGGCTAATTTACTCACAGTAGCCATCTGCGAGCAAACGACGTGAGGTATGCATAACAATTGACATATCAAAGACCTACCTGGCCTCGGCCTACCAGCTAGTGCCAGGCCCCTGGTACTCAGTTCCTTTTAAACTGTAGGTCCTAATAATATTTCATTTTGTTTACATTTTCTACATAGGGCCTACTACTAGTACTAGTAGTAGTACTACAGTGGTAAGCATATTTCTGGGAGCCGGGTAGGCCTACCCCCAGAACTGTAGGGTCCGATGTCCGCCCCGCTACCACGTAATAACGGGGCAGACGTTGGACCCCACAGTTCAGGGGGTATGAGCTGGGGAGAGGGTTAAGCATGGTTTAAGCTTACAACATGTAGGAGATTTGTTGTTCATGTTGTTGGCATGAAGTGAACTAGCCCCACAAATAGGGCTGTAGTGGCTGCCTTTTACAATCAGTCTCTTATCTGTCGCTACCACAGCCCTACTTCAAGGCATGTCTTAAATGCCAGACATCCAAACTGCAGGATTGTTACAAACTTTGAATCCTAACAGGCCTTTCTTCTGAAATGAGAATGGCTCGACAATTTTACTTACACTGGCGTATTCCTCAGAGATTGGACTTTCATACGAGCAGCTTTTAGCTTTCCAAAATTGTAAATTTTCTGATGTATGGCGCCTTGAAAAACCCGGCCTGTAGTATTACATGCTGACCACGGGCACCGCCATTTTGGAAAACGAAGGTAGCGCTCGTTTGTTGGAAGTAGGGCTGTGGTGGCGACAGATAAGAGACAGATTGTAAAAGAGAGCCACTACAGCCCTATTTGTGGGGCCAGAAGTGAACCTGACTAAGGTTACTTTCCTTTGATTCAAGGGTCTGGTATCACATTGGCCGTGTGTGTCTCACATAAATCTAGATCACGAATCACGATCAGTGGTCCGTCGTTTGTTAAATTACAGACATCAAAACCTGCATAATGTATGGTGTAAACCAGCGTTAGGATCACTGAGATCCAGATCCTTGTGAAACAAACAAGCCCCTAATGTCACATGACAAAAACTGAGGAATGCCTTTGGTTTCCAAAAAAATCTGAAATACTCTTAACTCATTAACATTCGGAACGTAGGCCTGTGGTTAATAGCAGTCGGACATTTTCGAGGGTGTTTAGGTACCGATCAGCAGATGGTTGTAGGGGCCTAAGTAAAACACATTTAAAACATATCGTCGGGCCTCCTATGCAGTCTTAACGCACACCGTTTTCGTAGGAAAAAGGCAACTGCATGTTCAAATCCATCAGTTGCATGTGCGCGAAGTGAGCCAGTGCTCTATGAAAGTGTGGTATACAAGTACACTTGTTGATACAAGGCTGAAGTTGGTTGCTTATTCCTTGTTTGACATTCGACATTCAGTGTTGAACAAGTAACCGTTAGATGTTCAACATTAAAGTAACAGTTAAATTTGGCGAGCACTCAGGATGCACATTCCTAGAAATGATGAGGTGGAAAAGGGGCAAAAAACAGACTGTGCCACCTACATTTGAGGGCTTGTTTGCCCCTAAAACGTCATCGTTGATTGAGGAGAACAATGAGATTAGCTTCAATGGAATCTTGAGGTAGGGCATGGGGTTTGGGTATTTTGTTTGTTTGATGTGATGCATTCTTTTTCTTGGTTTGCAAGTGAAATACACTGACAAAACTTGAGTTTTGACCACAGAAAACTGTGTTGCCCTGGTTGAAATGGATGCAGCAGGGTCGCTAAACTACTGAAATACTTTGAAAGTTTAGACCCGGGGCATGGGCTTGATTGACTGAAATAGTTTCGAAGAAAACAGCAAGTATAACTGACTGTTTTTCCCTCAAGTAATTATGTTGCTGTAAAAAAGGTCACTTACATTTGAGGGCTTGTTTGATGCCAGAAAACCCCTTGCCCTGTGGGAGAGAGTTGTTTGTGTATACATCATGGTGAAATGGCATGTACAATTTAAATAAGGTACATTCGAATGGATGTGCATGGTGGGCGCAGCTAGTTTTTTTGTCTCTTTTTGCACTCCATCGTTTCAAGGGGCGTGCATCCTGAATGTCAAACTGTTTACGTTGAATATCAAACATTTATGTTTTCAACATTGAATGTCAAACGTCGAACAAGGAATAAACTTCACGTCAGTCTTGTTGATCCAAGTATCTTTCAAATATGGCACAGCTGATGTACGTCATGAAACTTTGACATCCAACATACTGATGCACATGGCAGTTTAACAGTAAGAAGTGATGTCATGAGAGAGAGAGGTATAATGTGAAGCTCCCCAAATGTGTCATGAGCTTATGGCCTGGATATTTCCATCTAGGTAGCAGCCCTGCTACTTTGGGCTACTTGGCAGTTGGCATGGTTGGTGAATGAAAACTCTGATCTTCATTCTTGTATGATCACGATTTGATCTGTCAATCCCTCATATCAGCCCATCGCCTTTTCTTCCTAACTCATGGCTGTAGACAATTTATTTTTTGTTAAAAGGGGAAGTAAACTCTGAGATTTTGTGCAGCAGTGATCACGACCAGGCGCTATCACTGTAGCATAGCATGATTGATCAATCATGCTAATTGTGTAGATTGCACCCAACATTTCAGTGGTGTACATGTACATTTTTGGGCATTGCTTTGAGGCCCAGTCCAAGCAATTTTGAAGTCTGAGTAGGTAACTAGGGGTGCACTCTGTTTTGAGTCTTTTGAAACCACTGATCACATTTCATTTATTGACTCTTCCCTCCTCAGATTTCAGAGAAGATTCACCATGTCGCTTCTGAGGTTACTTGCCCCAGCACTGAACGGGATGTTTTCCAGAACACGTCCCACTCACGCACTGCTGACAAATCCTGGCTTCAGTTTGCTACAACAGAACCTGTTAGGAGCATGTGGAATCTCCAAATGTTCAGCTGGGTCACAGAGTCCCTTTCTCAGAAGCCTGCTCCTTAGGGCGCCGTCTCCTCTGACACAGCTGACAAACTCTTTCAAGACGAAATCTTCTTTGAAGCGGCGGTGCAAAGATTGCTACTTTGTCCGAAGGAAAGGCCGCCTGTTTGTCATATGCAAGACCCATCCGCGCCACAAGCAGAGACAGGGCTAGTACTGTGAGTGGTACACAAAAAGTGACTTGAGTGGAAGACTAGTGTTGTTGGAGGCACCGAAGAGGATATTGGAGGGTGAATAACCTAGACTAGTCTTAGCCCAATTCATTTACCCTCAGTTTACTTTTGTCTGTCCTTTGCAGTTTATATTGTACAGTCATCTTCATCACATAGTTACGATCACAATTAGTGACTGGTGAATGTGCCAAGTATTGTTTGCCATACCTCCTTCCCCACTAGCATACTGCCTTACCCACAATATAGGGATTTGTCACTCTTGACAACACAGTACCGCTGCATGCTAATCTGGCCCCTATTGAAAAGACGCCAACACCGCACTTTCTGGGCTCTTTTTACAAGGCGACAGGTCTGGCTGAAATACTCGGTGTCAATAGATGTCGTCTGTCAGATTAGAGTAGACCAGACAGTTCTTTGTGTGGGTGCACATGAGATGAATTTTTAAATAATTTTAAAAACAGAAAAAAATGAAAAATAATCCGGCCCAGCAGAATTAACATTCATGAATGCCCCCGGCAGGAAGTGGTATGACATGAATGGACGAATACAAGGATTTTTTCTGTGTTACTGTGTCTAAAAGTGTATGTGAAACAGATGAGCAGGGATGTAAGAAGGCTCTGAAATTTTTGCCTCAAATTTTATGCACATGGGAATAATTTATTAGCATGTCAGAGTACATGATGCCAGTGTTATTTTGAAAATTGTAGTCTTAGAGTACCAATTAAGGAAGGTTAAAAGCCCCTCTGCAATGAATTTTTTCCAGAAACATTTTCTAGGCATCACTATCATCTTCTATGTATAAAAGCTACATGTACTTTAAACGAGGGAAGACACTGTTCAGTGTACTTGTTTTTAGATTCAAATTTTGAACCCAAAATTTGCTTTTTCAAAAACATTTCTGATAAAAAGTTAACAATAAATCATCGAAGAAATGGAAATTTAGAAAGGCAAAATATTTGTAAAAATTCTGCCGCTTTTTGTGCAGAAATCATTGCAACATTGACGCTTGGTGCCTGGGATGACATTACAGTTTTGCTTGCGACTAGGAAATTTGGATCAGCATACAAACCAAAAAAGCCGTAAAAAATACCCTTTGAAGTAGCAAGACAGAAATTGAAAATAAGGTTTGTTGAATCACAAAGGTGCATCTTCAAGGTTGTAGTAAAGTAATTGTATTGCCTGGACCATTTAATGTATTGTTTAAAAATGTGTTTTATAACTTCTTCACTTGATACACATGAAAATTTGATCTAACTCTTCATTGTCATAACTTGGAGTCTTTACCCTGTTAAAATGAACAGCGCCCTCTATTGCCAAGACTTTGCCACGTAGTCCAGCTTGACTTACTGAACTATATTTTGGCATCAACATTCTTGGTATCATGGATGATAAAACACGGTGTAGGCCTTTAAACATTTGCCAGGATTAAAGATTGTCATGAATATGTAGCAGTTCTGTTGTAGTTAAGACCCCGTTAGACCATCACCAGGCCAATGCAAGTCAGAAGCAATTCAAATGATCTACACACTACAAGCATTTCTTTTCCATTCACCCTGTTACTTGCGACAGGACTGTCTGGTCTTGTGATGGGCCTAATTTCGAGGCACTGCTTACTGCAGAATTCTGTGCTTATGATCTCCATTCTGCACTAACCGCCCTAGCAGAAAAATTCTGCACTAACCCTTTAAGCACAGAATCCTTAGTTACGGGATGTACACATGCGCACAAGCCAAAATTCCTCGCTAACCCGTGAAATATGTTTGCCGTAAGCACAGAATTTTCTGCCTCTGTAAGCACCGATTCTTCTTGCTTGCAGCGCCGTTAAATTGGGCCATGGTCTCAGCTAAAAACATAGTGTGGTGCTTCAACGATTCTTTGTAGAGTTAGGTAGAACCAGGTACGGAAATATCAATTGACAAATGCATTTGTGAAGACCCCCGCCAATATGTAAGCTGATCATCCACTTAATCTGTAATAATAACAGAGGAAAGAAAAAACTGCCTTCAGTATTTTGACCAGTTTACATTTCTGTATGTATGTGGAAAAATTTTACAGATAGCGATTCACATCAACTGTTTAACCATGGAGGATGGACAGAGGAGTAACAACTCTGGCACTCGGGGCTAATGATCGCCGTCGCCGCGTCTGAATAATGATAGAAAACATTCCAAAAATGCCCGATAACTTGCAGCCTAGCTAGACAAGTGGGACCAGTAAAATCCTAGCGATACTTGCTGTGTTTTGCTCGCAACTAACTACAACTTATCACTGTGACAAGGAAATAGAGAAAAATCCCTGATGTTAGACCTATTTCTGCCATTGTGAATGACCTTTTTCCATAGTCCGTGCAAAGTTTGTGATTCCATTCTCCCTTCAAAACCTCAGCTTTCAAAGATTTGGTTTGAATTTGGCTACATTAAAAAAATGTGCTATTTCATTACAAGGAGCAATCATGAGATCTTGTAAAATAAACTTCCATATAAAAGCCATAATAAAAATAATTCAATTGAAACAAAATTTTATGAACAACTCGGATATTTATTTCAAAAACAACTCCATAAGAAGCTGATCATTAAGGGCAATAGCTGCACATGAACATTTACGGCACACTGCCTAACACAAGCAACTGCGTAAGCATGAAATTTGATGTTGTGAGATCATACTGAGCACCAACAAATGCGTGAAAATTCAATTTTCCATACTTTAGTACACGAAGTTTTAAGGATGCAGATTAGCGGCAAAACATTGCAATGGTGATTATAGGGTACAAAGGGGTCTTATAAATGTGAAACAGATGGTGCATTGCAAGCGCTCGCTGCGCTCTGGCTATGGACATATCAGGAAGCAGTAATTTGCCAGATGTTAAAGCCCGGGCAGTTCATACCCCCGTGTCCTTTCTCCATGGTTTAACAGTATCTCAATTAGCCACCTGTTCAGGACAGGCAACTTTTGCTTGTAAAAAATTTAACCCCCCCATTACCTCACAAACCTTTAACACTAGTGAATAAATCTGTATACTTCCATCATAGAAAACATGGATTCAGATACCACCAAAGGATATCAGTTTCCAAATATGTTGCTTGAAAGCAGTCTGGAAGATTTGAACACTGCCTTGCAAAGGGCAGGCAGAAAGTGAAATCCTAGCTGAAACCCTGTTAGGCAACGCAGTGGACTCTGGACATCAGTTCACCTCTGGACTTGTTTGAATCACCCCAGGCAATTTTACAACTTCCCAATCAAACACATTGTTGGACGGAATACATGTACATGAAATGTATCTGCCGCCCTCTTGAGGTATTAACAATCAAATTACTGACTCCTACTTTCCCTCTGGTTATGGGCGACTGTCTACATGACAGGCTTGCACTCTGCGTCTTTTTAATATTTGTGGTTTTTATATTAATTTTGGCTTCTTCAGCCATTACATCAATATTTGCGCATTCAAAAAAGACTGGTTTGAGGACTGCACATTTCTCCAGATCTATACGCCACTCATTATGCAAATATAATGAAGTATATATCAGGCAGCAGCCACTCATTTGAAAATGTCATCGGGACAATTGTCCAACGTTGCCCCTTTCGCTGTTTATTTGTTCAATCACTCCATCAATCCTTCAACAGTCCGAAACTCGTAACTGTGCTCCTTGCTATTACACAGGAAATAAATATTTGATGACTATGTACATGGTTTATGAAAATAACAGACACAACATTAATAAATACATAAATATTTATAGTGTGCAAAGCCAAGCCAGTACTGTACACAAAATAGGGGTGGCAAAATTGGCAGGAAGTGATGAAATATTAATGTGAAAATTGTGCAACTTGGGCATGTCTGTTGACTGATCCCCTTCCCCTTGAACATTTCAGAATCTGAGATGTCCAATTGTTAAGTGTCAAAAATGTACATGGAGTATGAAGCAGGATGGTTATCGAAGATTCACAAAAATTAGGGGTCTAATTTTTTTTATGTCCCTGTCACATCTGATATATGATTTTGTAAGTTCAGAAGAAATTTTCTGATTTCCAAGAGTGATGAATTAATGCAAATTACCTGCCAAACAAATATTTTGAAATCAATTCCTCTGATATTTCCACGTCAAATGTAACAGTGTCACAAAAATTACACTTTTGGACCCCAAATTTATAGAATGACCCAATTGTTTGGGATCCAAGATCCAGTTCCCATCTGTATACGCTCAAAGCCTGGTCTCAGCATAAGTAATGTCTAAAAGTTAATGTAAGCTGTAATGCACAATTAACTAGGAAAACATTTTTTTTTACTGATCTGATGGATGTTTGGGCCAAATAAAAAAAATTGATACAATTAAAGGGGAAAAAAGTTACAGTTGTAAAAATTTGGTATAGTTTGGAAAAGTTACCAATAAAAACCAACTGCAGTAATCATCATTCTTAACATTTGTTGCCTTTCAGCTGGTACTTGAATGCAAATACGTGTGGAAATGCTGCTAACAGCTGTGACAGTATGCTACTGGTGGCGCCAATCAGTTGATTACTTGTACAGGAATTCTGTTTCACAAACTACTAACATTTTTGCAGTTGGCTTTGGTTTCCCCAAAGCCTCTGTACTACACTCCACTTTGACCATGGTGGTGCCCTCTGGTGCTGAAAACTACACTAGAGACAAGTATTCCTCCAGCCGACAAGGGCCCTGCTGCCCACCACAGCAGGTCAGGCTTTGTACACCTTTACTTTGAAAATCTGTGGGCCCCCCCAGGGTTGGGGATTTACACTCACTGATTGGCTCCAAATGCTCGATTCAAATCACTCAGCTACAGCTGATTGGAGTACACATGTACATGCATGTGTTCATGGTGATGGCTCACCGGGGTGCCTACATTCTTAGCGGCTGTAGCCAGGATCATTAGGATGCAGCTTTTCCGGGCCTGAATAGCCATGCACAGAGCACACATTAGGTACAAGACAAAGAGTAAGTAAATTGAAGCTGCAATGCATGCAACGATATACATGTACATGAAGTGTAGAATGATGCAATACGCTGGATGTCACAAAGGCAAGGGACAAAGGGGAAATCCAAAAGTTACTGTGTCAAAACCTCAAGTGTAGGTGTGTGCATTTCCACTTCAGTTAAATCTTCATGGCATAAAATACAGCTTGACTGACACAAAAACCTGACTGTGCAATTTCACTTTGTTATTGCAATAATAAAATAAGATGGCAAATGAGGTACAAAAAGTTATTCATTATACACTTAAGTGTTAAACAGCAACATGTTGGACTAAACAGACAATAGCAGCATGCCCAAATTATATACAGGGTGTTAAGTTACTCTTATGCCAGGACAAAAGTTCCTGTCCATACAGTGTGCATTTGCTGAATGATATATGCCACAGCTATCATTTAACTACCCATGAACGGTGAGATTGCTGACTTTCTGTACCTCTGGCTTCCCTTATCAGTGCAGATACTAAAAACTAAAAGTCCAGTCAATTGATAAGCCAACACGTTCTTGTTGGCAGTAGTTCACCAGAAAGTGGGCCTCACTGTCAGGATAGATCTTTACATTAAAAAAAAAAAAACCTGGGCAAGTCAAAACAGATGAGTGTACTCTTGCACTGAAACAGGTCAGCATTACACATACATGTGCCAAACCCTCCAGGTCACTATCCTTATTTCCCTGTTGCTAACTTCATTTTATTGTCCATCCAAATGCTATAAGGTTTCAGCTATACACAGACCTGCATATGGGGTCAGACAGTTTTAAAGCAGCGACTTTTGAGCGTCTGGCGTGCCTGAAACTAATTTTTTTTTTTTTCAAAAGGGCAAAAACCGTTCCAGGGACCCAAAAGATTTGGTAAATTTTGTCAGTTTTTTAGGGCCCGTGAGGGGTGAAGCTAAACTTTGGAGTCTTTTACATGCTTTTGGAGGGAACGGAATTGAAATGGTCCCCTCAAAACACTATTCTTCTCATTTTCAAGCAACAGAATAATTTGCTCCTTTGGGGCCAGGCTGTGGCACCTGTTGTCCCCTCCCCCATTCCATCAGTGGTGTCTAGTGGTAAAGCAGGCTGCTTTACCTCCAAAAAGGAAAATCAGAAACAACAGGTTGAATGCAGAAGGATGGGGACGAGAGCATGACAACAAAACACCCCAAAGAATGGCACACAAAGAGTAGCTATGAAACAGATAGAGAAATCAGAATATGGAGATAAAAGGAGAATCGGGGATATAAAAATACAACCTCAGGGCTCGACAATGAAATTAGAGTTGCCAACACTTGTTAAAGAGTGCAAAATCAGTCAACCCCCCACCACCACCAAAGAAAACATACAAAGATTCTGGAAGAAGGAAAAGACCAGATAAAGACCATGACAACTTCAAACAAGACTAAACAAAATGCCATGAGACAGATAAATCAGAACAATGGAACCAGACAAGGCCAACAGAGTTGTAATCTTGCAGAGTGTCTCATGCCAAATGATGAGCACTCATTACTACTGGGGCCAGTTTCTGAATGAGAGAGGGGCCTGGCAATCAAGTCCCTGCATGCATGCCCCCCTCCCCCCCACTAGTTACAGATTTCATTTCATTTATTATTTCTCAGGGTACAAAAACCAACACAAAATATAAAACCTGATACATATCAACATATGGGAACAATATTTGCTGACGCCCCTGACGGATAGCGGAAAAGCGAACTCAATCACTGTCGAGAGGGTCTCCATAAAAATGTCAACAAATACAAGAAAAAGACTAGATAAAAAATGACTTAAGATACAAAAATGTACAAAAATAAAACTAGATAAACAATGGAATGTACATTTCTGAATGTAGCCGCCCCCTATAGGCCCGCAATTTGGGGCCTCCTGGGTAATAATTTGGATCTCAAGATGCCCAAGTCGTACATATAAATTGTTTTTCAGATAACACCTTATGCATGGGCAGCTGAATGGTTTTTATCAGTCCAGCCTTTTTTTTCTCTTCCAATTGTGAGAGGCTACATTTTTGCCAAGAGGAAAAAGAAATTCAGTTGAACAGTAACCAAAAAATCCTGCTATATGAGGGCTCACATTTAGCTGAGGATCTGATCTTGAAAGATTTCACAAATGCTGATCCAGGGAATACTGAAACTGTTTTCTTTCTTTTGAAAAAGGGTTAAAGGGCATGAAGCCCAAGGCTGAAATTTATTCCTACATGCTATCTTTTCTTAATCATAAGTGTTAAACTGCAATAACCATCCATGATGCACCTTTTAAGATATTGCACATGATGAATTTCCCATGTAGGAATCATAAACCACTCCCACAGAGGAAACTGGTTCTTCTGTTAACCTTTCTGTCCGCCTTTAAAACCTAACCTCTCTAAGTGAAATATTAGGATAGGCAGGCATAAGAAAAACTTCATTAAACACCGGGCCGGACAACAAATTCATTGTTTTACAGCCCTCGAGGATGGGAAATTAATGGTAAAATAAAAACACCTGCCAAACCAACAAGGGCAATGATCTTTTTACTAGGGCTAATGCAATTGGGAAAACTGAAGAACTATAACACAAAAAGACACATTTATTTTCTTTACTTGTGCACAAGTGCGTCTATATACATTAGTTCTCAAATATTAATACTGTACAATTTTGGAATGTTCTCAAAACTTGGTACTTCACAAGATACTTCATTTTGAGATACCAAAATATTTCAAATGGGAGTTTTACCAAAACAAACAAATAATTAACTAAATAAATAAAGCACTTGCCTTTTTTTATTTACTTCGTAAAAGAGCACAGTACATTTAAACAAGAACTCCACCAATCATTAATGATCCTTATCAGTCCGGAATCCTGATCAGTCAACTCAAAAAGTTTGAGAGCTTTTGACATGAGTGAAAATGCAACACCAAAGAAACTTGGCAACTTCCCTGATGACTTTCTTGGAGTGGACGGCAATGCCTATGGCCACTCAGAAATAGCAAATTGTCTTTTTGTATAAAACTATTCCTTTGCAACTCTAAATCTAAAAAACAATCTAAAAGCTCAACCACACTGCTACCACCTTTTTACTGTTTCAACCCAAATGAAACTGAACATAAAAGTTGATTTCGTTGTGCAGCAACACTGAGGTTATGGTGAGAAGGCGACTTGATTACATCATGTAAAATTGGTCAAATCTGTCAATGATGCAGCTAGGTCTGTGGCAAAAGACCAGCCAAAATTGCGTGCCATCATTAAAGGCCCTTTACCGTTTGCTGGCAGGATCACCATTTTGACATCCAGCAACTCAAAAAGCATTTCACATGTTAATTCCTTTATTCTTTTCATTTCAACATTCAGATTTCGAGGTAAATCTGAAATAATCTTAACACTCCCAGGCCCGTTGTTAAATCTTGGAATTCTAACGAGTGGTCTGACTTGCCAGGATTCACTCCCTAGAATTTTAAAGCAGCCTAAAGTTTGTTAGCATTCCCCGAGGCAGGCCTACAGACTGCAGACAGAATCTGTGAAGCATCTGCAATTATGTGCCATGCCAGACATGGCAGCCACCACAAGCAGCTATATGTACATGTACATACAGTGGCTACGTCACTGGGAAAACAGCCAAGGTAGTTTTCCCGACAAAGATCTCCCAATATTTGTATGATGTGGCCCTTTTTTTTTTTAGTTTGCCATGCCAGACAGGGACCCATTTCACAAAGCTGCAGGGCAGAAGACATGCTACTTAGCAAAGTCATGCAGTAAGCATACTTGGCTGTGAACAAGCCATGAGAAAACAAGCCAATTGGTTGGCAAATTTTTTTTGTGGTTTTGTTTTTTTGCCCAGCATATGATGTCGCTGCGAAGAATATCAGAGAAATTGAGCCCAAGTCAAGGCATTGGAGTTGGGAACAAAAATTTGTCAAGTTTCCTTCAGATCGCTGATCAATATCCTGGTATGGATATACTGCTCTGAAGTAGCTCATGGCTGATTTGTGCCTAGCAGTTAAGTTTTGCGCCCTTACACTGTGTCATTCCAGGTTACACCATCAGCAGAAATTGCTTGACGAGCAAAATCTGCCTCTTAGGCACTCGGCATTTGTTTCAACAATTGTTTCAACATCCAAACGACATTAAGTCCCCAGTGGAATCTTTCACAGAAAACTCAGAATAGAATTTAGTTGTCCAATACAAAGACAGTTGAAGACACCTGGAGGTAATTATTCACAGAGGAACTGTATTACAATAAGTGTGACCATGATACAGTGGTGTAACCGGGGGTAAATATTGCAGGGGGCACTATGGGGGACCCTCATATTTTGGAGGGGGGGGGCAATGGGTACAGTATAGGTTAAAATAGTGCCCCCATGCCTCTCCCCTTAGATACACCACTGCCATGATATATATTTCAGTGGTCTATTGCACACAATAAAGATACATTCTAGGATACTTGAATCTTCAAAAGATCAAAATCTTTCAAACTTAAATTGTAGTTCTAAGACAATAAACTCCTTTGTCTTTCATGTTCTAATGCACTAGCTAAAACCCAGCAACAGGCTTGAAAAATACCTAAGAGTACCCAGAGCCGAATACCCACCAAAAAGTTAACCCTTATTTCCGTCAAACATTGAGAACAAAAATTTCCACTGAAGACGATTTTCTGTAATGGCAAGTAAACTATCATTGCACATGGCTGCTGTGGCTGCAGCTACACCTCCGGCTGTATGGAGTCAATAGAGCCAGAGTCCACTTGCAGGAGCTGGTGACGAAACTGGACCCTCCTCTTGAAGCGAATATGGATGCCCAGGACATGGACGGCATAGAGGAGGGAGCATGTATAGCCCAGGACCTGGGAGGGGGGAGGGAAGGACCAAGAATTACAGGGGTACATTACACTTTATTACATTGATACATTAAAGTAGTTTTTACGTTTGAAAAGGATAAGCTTGTAAACACAACATGTTTCTAGATGCATACTTTTACACAAAGTATATACAGTAAATTCCGGGTAACTTAAAGTCGGTTAACTCGAAACTCCACGTATCTTGAAACATTCTTCATTCCTGCTAAAAGAAAAGGCTTTTATGTAACTTGAAATACCCACACTATATTTGCTTAACTCCAAAATGACTGCTGCCAAATAACTGACAATGAATGCCATATAATCGACTCGTCGCAACTACAACCTAAACAAATCCTGGCTTTCAAGCGAGCCTGATTGCCATCGCGGCCCAAATGTACATGTAGCCCACACGCGTGCTGTCCAATCATTTATTCTTTACGGTGGACATGTGACCACACTGAAGGAAGCTTTGTGCATGCTGTGGCTAAAGCCTGGCTGCTGCCGCCTGCCCAATGCTGAGACTGACATGCCTTCCTGGCGCTATGCTGGAAATGCTGTTTTGTGTAGCCAAATTTCACTCGAATTTTATTAAAAAGGAAGGATAAGGGAATGAAAAGACAAACAAAAACACACAAATACATATATATATTTTTAAGCTTGAACGTTTGAAATGCAAAATGGTGTGCCCTCAAGCGATTAAAAAGGAACGATTATTTGGCCAAACAGGAAAACCCCTGGCTGGCCCGGCCGGCCCTGGCCAAGTGAGCACGCCGCAGTGAGCACCAAACGAAAGAATTGTCATAAAAAAGTACACAGTTTGGATGCGTGGTTTATGTTTTATTCATTAATTGAATAGAACATTTTATGGAACAAAAGCATAAAATGTCAGCTAAGTGATGATTTTTAGAAGAAATTTATTCTTGGACATAAGAAAATAATTGCTTATAACATCTCCAATGGGGCAAGTAGGGTTACTTGTGCACTGTGTGTGTATGTGTGGGCAACACTTGGGAACTTCCATCAGCTCAAAATCTGGATTAACTCAAATTTTTTATCCAAACCTCTGGAGGTCGAGTTATCGAGAGTTTACTGTGTGTAATGGTTTATTCTACGAACAAACAAACTTCACAAACCCTGGAGACAGGTTACAACGGCGAGGTTATTCCTACACTTTTTAAGTTTGGGGGACAAAATTGGTGCCATCGTGGGGAAGCTTTGATGGCATCTGATGGCAGGAAAGTGTACCTCAAATTGAAAGGACAGGTGACAATCAGAGGAGAGGGCTCTCCCCTTACTTCCTATCACAACAAAACAACTACTCACCACTCCAGCTATGAGCTTGTTTCTGGCAGTCCAATCAGCGACTATAAATGTCCGGTTATAGGCAGCACTAGCTGAGGCAATCATGCAGGAGGCAACAAAATAGAGGAAACTGAGACAACAGCTTAAGATGATGTCCTGCATATCAGGGAGAAAAAGCCAGACGAAAAACCCTGTTTACCGAGTAAGCGTGCATTTACTGCTGAAATACTTTAAAATCTTCAAACGCTTACATGATTACAGAGTGGTGCTGAGTGGCACAGGTGGCTAAAGCCTGAAGCACTCTCACTACTGTGGTTCAGGTTCAAATTCTCGTCTATGCTACATGTCCGCAGAGTAAACCTTTACTGGTTTTCTTCTGTGCACAAGGCTTTCTCTCCGGTATCTCTAGTTTTCAACATATTTGTGAGAGGAAACTTCCCCAATATCTGTACAGCTAAAAATTCTGACAATCTGATTCCATGAACTATGGTTCCTCTTCATTTGCTGTCATGCCTGCCTGATGAGTGTCCACCTCGAGCAAATGAACCCACTCATTCATGGAATGGAGCCACGTTGGTTGGGAGTGCTTACTTTGTTGTTAGCAATGCGACTGCAACGCTTGCATTTCTTAGTCATTCGTGAACCAGTGATTCACAGTTAGTATCAAAAGAGCCTCCGTTGCTGAGGAGATAGCGCCCTCTCTTGGATCAGCTCGAGGTGCATAACTTAAATGTTGAGGGTTCCAACTTTTTTTACATGGTGCAAGATTCTCCTGAAGGCCTTACACTCAAAAGTTGCTCCGGGGAGACTTGTGATTCATTTTACTTGGGTAGGTAACAAAGTACGCTGATAAGCATAAAGTGCTCTCAGATCACCTTGAACTTACATTCAACTACAGCTTCCACTCTTACATTATCATTAATACTATAATAAAATATGAGCAAAACAGCAACCTTCATTGTGGTTTATCGCTTCAAGCCCCTTATGCCTACTGAGTTCGGATGTTTGCTCCAAACGACGCTTTACTTGTCAAATGACAACCTATGTCATAAAATAATGTGACCAAATGTACCACCTAGGATACAGCAGTGCGTAACTAGACTCAGCTCAAACAGCACGTACAGTCTAGTTGCATGTCCTGCTAGGAATCAAATTAAACCTAACAATCCCCAATCATGCAATTTTAATGAGATTTGACATACACCCCAGGAAGTTAGGGTTAAAGAAGAATTAGCGCAGACATCTGGCTGGATATAGTCTGAGATAAAACAGGAAAAACTCCAACCTGCAAGTTTTCCATGCTATGGTATACAAACAATGAATGTTTAGGAATGCAACTGTAAGAATAAGTCCATGAAGTGACAGGTTAAAAGTTTCCTTCCATGAGGTGCAACCTAGTGAGATGGAACATTCAATCTATCACCTCATGAAAGTTATTCTCTAATTTTTTTATTTGTGAATACACAAAACCTGAAAACTTCCCTTTGTGTTCAAGCTCTTTGGCCGTGGAATCAGCTGACGGTGCCTACCACTCACACCCACAGTCCAACATTGTAACTCATACATATATTTTAGTTGTACAATTTCAGTATCAGTCGATGACACATGATCGACAACCTACCAATCAGATGATTGGGGGATTTATTGAGGTGTTGTAGGAGAGTGAAGTTCAGTGAACTATAAACAAATTATGTCAAGGGGTTGACCCTCTGTGGGTGAGGTTTTAGAAGTTGGTGTGACCACACATAAGTAGCTTACCTGCCTCTGACATGACAGCTTTGTAGGTATTCGCATGAAAAATGGAACTGTGGCTACACATCTGCAGCAGGACATGGCACTGACTTACATGTATTTGTTTCAACCCAAACATAAGCTTACACACTTACGGTGTGTGGTTGCTTCTCTTCGTCCTGCAGAACGGTACCCACTGCAACTGTTCTTTGTTCAGTGTGACAATTATATGCTTTACATAATGCGACATCACGGAACTATAAAAAAAAAGGCTTGATCATGATCATTGCCCCGTTTGATGAAAAGATCAATGCAATTTGAGCAGTCTTCCAGGTACCCCTGGGCAGAGAGAAGCGATTGTGGTTTTGCCCAAGCTGTTCAAGAACCCACACACTGGTACGTGTACTGAGGTTGTCGGAACAACGCACCTGTTGAAACATGGGTGCTACATCGAGGGACCCAAAAAGTTGAGGGGACAACATGGTCCCGAATTTCCTAACAAATGAAACTGCATCTTCAATGCAGTTACAGCCTTGGTACCAGTGCAGTTCGAACCCGCACATCACCATACCTGAATCAACTACATGTACCACGGTCACAGTTATGTACACAGAATAACACTGTAAACAAACATGCCCTGATCACCTCAGGTTGAGGGACTTTCTTTTGTTAGAATATTTGAGATTGATATGTGTGGAAAGAACTTCGTCTCCAAAATAACCCATTTGCCAAAAACTACCTCCTGTTCAAAAACGTGTAATGAAGACAACTACATGTACAGTGCCTGTAACAACAGTTGTTTTATTTTGTCTTTTGAGACACTACAGACCACCTGCTGATGCATCGAGTGTTGCTCCCTAGTGGCAGTAGTGCATGAATGAGAAGGTACGCTTAAGCCAGCAACAAGAAATTTTGTGAGTCTAGCCCATTACATATGCACGCTCCCTAGCATGCGATCTGAATATGTGCACACCTACATGTACATGCTCTGCACATGGCAGCGGACAAGAAGTTCAAGACAATGAAGTTCAAGCATCGGTCAGTTTACCTAGCCTCTCATAATGCCACAAGATGATGAGATGTTTTCTCATGACGCCAACACGATGCCAGACAACCATCTCTGAAAACTGACACAAAGTATTTACCTGATGCTGAGTTCAATCAGAGGACAGATTTTATATTGATCTAAACATTTAACCCACAAAGGTATCAAGATTCTGATAGATGGGTGTGGAGTGTGGTCTTGACTATGTTATTCTTTGATAGGCGTCTCTTGAAATAGGCCTACAGAGCCGATGAGGTTATCACAGGATAAGAGTGATGTGGGAAGAAAAACTACACCCTGATGCTACGGGTATCACCAGGGTTTTCCACAGGGGCAAAGCACTTTTTCTGGGGGGCAAAGCACTCATCAACAAAAACCGATGAACTATTAACAGCAAAAGGGGTTATTTTTTAGGCATTTTTGAGCAAATTGGTGATTCCAATCCCTTCCATTTTGTTTGTGCCAAGTTGTTTTGTTTTTTATTTGTTCAATTTTTTTTGGGGGGGAGGGGGCACTTCTCCTCCATGCCCTTCTCTTCGGAATGTTCATGCCTGACCCTAAACCTGACCCTCTGCAAAACTGTACTCCTTCACATCCAACTCATTATAGTGCAGAGAGTCAGAGACAATGCTGATTGAAACAGATTGCATCAATGCAAGCACAAAGGTGTTGTCTCAAGCCTCTTCAATCAAACACAAAGAAACAACAATCACAGATGCCATGGTCATTATCAGAGTACTAGTACCAGAAAGAACTGCCCTGTAATGGGCCCCGGGTATCTGTCAAATCCTAAACAGATGGCCAGAGGAGCCCAGGCCATAACCAGGGCAGCCCAGAGCACACTGTTCCCGTAGATCCTACCAAAATAACACCAACGCTCTGCGTAAACACCTGTTGGCATTTGTCCCCTTCCCTCTCAAGTTCTCCCAACTTCTTTTTTTCAAAGGGGATCTTAGGATTAGTTCTACGGATTCCTGGGGTTTGAAAAACATGTGTGTTTCTGACCACTGCAAAACACATTAAACTTGTTCCCCTTTATTGGTATAATTGCCGAAGGACAGCATATATCCTTGTAGTTCACGAACTCTAACGGTATCCATTACCAAACCTAGTACAGCTTTTTCCAAGATGTTCATATAATGACTCTATCTGGGGCAAGGAGTCTGACACAAGTGTGATTGGAATATAAACATCCACTGAGCTGCGTGCTCGCTAGATATACATGTACATGTACATTCATATAAGGCTCGAGACATGCATCTTGGATAGTCAGTTTTGTGTAGTGTTGAGAAATAACTCCATTGAAGGAATGTACATGTATTTACATTTGAACTGCACAACTGCATACAACAGTTTTCTACTTATGTGAATGCTGCATAATCCAAAATTTTAATTGGGAAAAAGTTGTTGATGAAATGACAAAGTAAAACCCTGCAAGTATACTGCGTGTGACACTTAAAGGAATCAGGAAATAGAAATGTTTTATAAATTTTACTTAAAAACCCTTGAAATTGCATCTTGAGTTTCAATTAACCGTATTTTAAATTTTTGTTTTTCAATTTTAACCCATATCTTGATGCTTTTTTGGTTTTACGCTAATGCATATTTGCATATTCATGAGCAGAACTATGATGTTATCCAAGGCACTGAATCTCAATGTTGCACTTATTTACGCGCAGAAAATTTCTAGTAAAAGTAGGCTCTGCTTGAACCGGGTGTTAAATTGAATGCAGAACAGAGGACAAGAAGAAATATTACCTGTCATGAAATTTTGCCATACAAAGAAAGACTGAGCCTGGAATCCAGTAAAACACATCTACGCCTTGTATACACTTGTACGTCATACCGCTAGGTTGAGCCAAGTCTGTGTGTCATAATAAGGGATCAATACAATTTCCCAAGCAGTACATGTGTATCCCAATGGGTACACGGCATCAGTCAACCAAGTCATAATGGGTTCACATGTTAAAAAAAACCAAAAAACAGAACAAACCCAGCCCTCCAAAAAGCCCACAGAAAAAAGAGAGTCGCTGACATTGTACACACATGTAACCTTGACACAAATTCTGTTAACTCCAGTGTTGAAAATCAATTTGATGTATCAAGCTTTGACGTTTTCCCTCTCTGTGAGAACTTTACACTGCTGGCCAGAAACACAGGTAATGAGTCCCTCGTGCCAAATTGTATTCAACAAATCTAATATCTTTGCCCTCATGAGTGCCTGACGGGGGTGCATAAAAAGGGCAGGAGAAATTTGGACAGGCATAAATGCTGAGCAAATAACCCATTTTTGTTTCTGCATTTGGAGTAAGTAAAGCTGCAGGGGACCATTCTGCCCTGCAATAAGTTTCTTTGAGCCTGGGACACTAGCCAGCAGGATAAAGTAAGGCCTACTTTGAGTTCAAAAGTTTGGCTGATAACTAACGGGAACAAGGGCAAAAGTTCGGACACACTTATTAATGGATACTGAATCACAGCACGAGACACCATCATAAACCTCATTTTCACATGGTGCACAGTGCTGTTAGAAGAAACAGTTGAATATTACCAGCCACCTAACCATCCTTGATCCAACAGTCCATGAAAGAGCTCGCATACAATGTACATGCAAATGAACCAGCAATGAATTATACCACTTTAACTCTTCTGTCTATTATGTACTGAACTTTACAGTTTTGTGGAGGCATTCTGTGCTAAAGAACACACGGGGTCAGCAGCAAGCTACTGACCAGTCAACATCCGTGGTGTAATTTCTGAATTTTAAACCGAGATGGCATTACGATTTACAAGGTCAAGTGCAACTGCTTTGAGTCCGTGGCAGCAGAATTATTTTCAAAGTGGAGGGGAGGGGAACATTTGTGAGACCATTGTGCACCAGTCATTAGAGGACCTGCCAAAAGTGTGTGTGTGTGCGCGCGTGGGGGGCATTATCTCAAATAAAAAGGGGGACAGCCCCTCCCCCCACTCCTGCTACCAGCACTCTGAGTCAAATCAGACCTACATAAGCATGCGATGATATCAGATTTTCGCAAATAGTAGGCTCCAGGGAATGATGGTATTTGGACCAACCCCACCTCCCCCCAAAAATCTTGGCCTACATGTCTCACTCAGATTTCCACTAATTCTTCGACAACCTACACGCACTAAGTTCAGTATCAGTGACGGTCAACTCCATACCTTACTAATTCACAGTGAATCCTGCACAACAATCTACCACCAGCAGGGAGGCACATCAACTAGACTGTTTCCTGTGCAAAGGGAAGGATACATACATGTACATGTACTGTCTTTCCCACCAAGCTTCTTTGAACTGGTTATAGGGACTAGGGGTACACAGGGTGTAGTCCTTCCCACATTCAATTTCATGGTGCATTCATACCAGCAAATTTACGAACCAACACCCAACCAACCTATTCATTCTAGGGTCAATTACATGTAATTACTTGGCTCAATCTTTCATATGACGCGTAGCTGGGTATGCCCTCACCCTATGTTGAAGAGATGCTTGTGACCCATTAATCGTTACCTTACTCTGTGAAATATATGCTACATTGAGCTAAGCCAGCATTCACTACACTGAGTCTTCTCTGACAGGCCACAACCGGACTGGCCTCGAGGGACTGGTGGACAATATAAGGACACATGTATGCACAGGCTATGTGCATACAGTCAACAAGGTACATGTAGGCTAAATATCTAGAAACTGCATGATTTTTATCATCTCCACCTGGGCGTATTTATGTTTAAATATGTTCACAACATGCTCCCACAGGTGTTTGATGATCTATGTTCACTTACAGCCTCTCATTCTCACGGGACACGTAGTTCATTAAGAAGCGATCTTTCTGTGACACAAAACGGAACATCATTTTTCAGAAACGGTCCATTTCATTGTGGTGTTAGATATTGGAATGAACTTGATGTTAAATTTAAAGAGTGTAATACTGTGGTTTCCTTTTCCAAAAAAGCTGAAGAGAATAATGCTTACACCTTATTCTGAGATTGAAATGTAACCGTTCTACATGTATAAGCTATCGGGTCTCACCGCTACTGTCCTGTCCATAAATCCATTACTTGTCTTGAGTCTTGTCTTGTCCAAGGGAAAGGTACAAAAGCATTGCTTCACTATTTTCCTTCGTGTTGGCATCATTTACTTATTTATTTAGGTTAAGTTTAAACATTGTGCTATAATTATTAATAACGTGACTTATCTATGTATTACATGTAATTATAATATACATGTAATCCTGTTATAAATGAATGCAATATGGAAATAAATATTGTAGTTGATTGATTGATTAAAGGTTTGATGTTAATATTGTTTAGTCACACTCATCTTGCTCGTTACTTTAATGATATCTGGGCTGTGGACTATCACAGCACTGCTGAGAAAATCGGATTCCATAAATGGGAATAATTTTTTTTAAGGATAAGCACAGCACCAACAAAAATGAGCAGGCTGAATTTCTATTAAGTGGCCCCCCCAGACACCAAGCCAGTTGATTTTAAAGCCCCAAGCTCCCAATGGTTTGTCCTAAATACGAAGTCAAAACCACTACAATCTGTTTCACTGTAGTGGCACAGGGGAGTGTCAATGTCAACCACGGATACCCCGCCAGAAGAATTTATGTGTGGCAATATAAGTCTCATTGACTGATCTTTATCATTCAAGGCGACAAACACCAGCTGCCATGGAGGGCTGACTGGCAGACAGCAACACATGCATCTGGAAAACAGCTTGAGCCAATAGAGCCCGTCAATGAAAGAGATTTTGATAGCAGACTTGTCATCCCATAGTTGGATAAGGTTTTGCCATTGCAAATGATGGTAAAATCATTCCAAAGAAAAAAAGGGAAGGGAGGGAAATGAAGTTCCACCCAAGGCTAAGGTCACTGGTAAGATAAGAGTACACATGTTACAACTATATCTAACTACCATGAGGATTTCTAAAAACCCATTGTGTAATTCTAGGAAGACACTACAGTTCTAGGAAAGCAACCTGAACCAGTGTGGAGAGCATCGAGAACAATGGAAAGGCATCATCCATTTTCCTCTTCTTGGAGAGATTTTCTTTATTTTCTGATTGACAAACTGAGATTAAAACAAAAATTTTGAAAGCTTTGTCTAACTTATCAAGTGGAATAATTACATGTATGGTAGTTTTATTTGGCAGAATGAGGGTTCGCTTTTGTATTAAAAAACATGGCATACTTTGTCAGCCAGGACCTGTACAAATTCTCTCACTGGCATTGTTTCTGAATGATGATTTTTCTATACACACATATCCCTACATACCTGACATACCTACTGTGGACATTCGTTTCTTTTCGTGCAGTTAAGAAAACTCAGTGAAAATACTCCTTTTTCTTGAACTGGGAACTGCGATTTTCAGCTGGCTTTTTGTACAAGGTTTCCTTGACTATTCCTCTTCCTTTTATGACAGGTGACCCCTACCACAAAATGCCTCAAAACCTCTTTTTCAGAGAAGGGGAAACGTCCTGTGCATGTGTGTAAATCCACAGAACGTCTTCCTGCATTGCGTGGACATCTTTTGTTCACAAGTCCACACTAGATATGTAAGGTTAGTGCACACACACACACACACACAAATTGTTAAACTTCTTTGTTGTCATAATGATGGTGCTGTCTTTGTTTAAAAAAACCATTTCCGAGCTTCTCTACAAAACTATGTGAGATACCACAATGGGGCTTTTTTACAGAAGGGAGGGTGAGGTAATTGGAGAAGGGGGGTTAGCAAAAACGCAACAAAGAGTGCTGGCATGGTAACCGGGTTGGAGCTGTCTGGGAAAATAACGGTCACAGTGTTGACGGTGCTGGAGTTAACAAGAGTGCGGCATGTGGATCCCTCCCACAAGCCTGTAAAAACCAGACTGCTTTATTGGATATATGGCTAAATACACTACAACAAATGAGCCGTAAATAACTAATGTTTATTACACCTTGCTAGTTTTACTGTGGTTGGAACTGATCACATTGCAATCTTTCTGCATTCCTGGCCTGTGTTTTGCTTGACTGGACTGGTACGTAAAAAAAAAAAATCATTACCAATTTCAATAGCTCATCCCTTCCGAAAAAGTAACCATTTGAAATTGTTGCAATATCTGAAAATTCAATCATTTTTGGAAGGGACACTAACAAACTTTGGTGTTCATGTGCAAGTCCACGAAGAAGGAACACCACCAAAGTTGAAAGCTAAGCAACAAATTAGAAAGAAGAGAAAAACTTGAGGTGAGGCAGAACGCCAAGGCCTGTGTTGCCCTTCTTTGCAGGTAAGTCTGGCCTTTGCAATATCTAGTGTCCCCATAAACGCTTGGCTATGATTGGTTAATTGGTGGGAGGCAACAGGTGTCTCACTGCAGCATCAGCTGGACACCATCAGCTGGAATAGGACTGCATGGTCATAACTGCTTTGATTTGGTTGTTTATCAAGCTGGGGGAATATTTCTTTTACATCTGCTACCTACATGTGTGCCTCCATGCTCCCACTACAGGTGTCTCTGGTCATCCAATGCCTGACCGGGATCAAGGTTGACAGCCCCTAAATGCTTTGGTCAGCTTGCAGTGCCCTGGGAAAAGTGCCTCAGATGGCTTTGATGGCCAATCTTATTGACCGATTAAACTTCAATTTCAGCGGCTGATGGAGAACCTTCTCATATGTTGGGCTAAAAGATCAGAAGTCTGTGCAGATTTGAAACTCCAAAATGTGCAGTTATTTTGGTTGGTGAATTTTCCATATGCCCACAATCAGTCAAATACATGTAAGTAAGATAAGATGGTGATTGAACAGTGCCTTTCAACCCATAATTCGTCAAGTCATAACATGTGGGATTTTAAAGGGAAATTCATGCCAGCAATAGCTTTGGGCCCCAAAAGTTTCAGATTAGACACAGCATGAACCCAAACAAGCTGCTCAATTTCGGATAAGTTCTGGGTGATAAAATGTGAAGCTGTTGTCTTCAATTTAATTTTATTTCAATATTATTGTAAATGTACATTCCATGGACCGAGTTTGTTTGTCTGTGAATTTCAACCTCACATGGCTTCTTCCTGGCAACAATCCAATTGGCATTAAAACAAAAATTCCAAATTTGCTGGGAGCCAGTAACAAGCAAAGGTCCCCTGAGAGCCACCACGGCAAATCACTCCAAGTCCAATTTGGTGGCAATTTTCACACCGACAAATTCATTACTAGACCATATTTCTCCAGAGATTTCAACTGCAAGTTGGAGTGGTCAACATAAGCTGGTGCAAGGAAATCCTCTAAAGGTAAAAACCGAGTACTTTCCGTAGTTTACAGGAGGGAAACAGTGAAAGAAAACCTCTTCCATGTGCGGAGGAAAGCAATGATCATGGCAACGAGGGTATGGGTATGCTTTGTGCTTTTTCCCACACCGGACAGCAGAGCCATGATGAAAATAACAGTGCATGTGCACACATGTAAGCCAACGCAAGTGCAAACTGGAGCAGCATAAATGGGCAAAATCTCAGTAAGTGACAAAAAGGTTTGACACATCATGTAATGAAATAAAATATTTGGGGGAGTGTTGTGAGACAAATCGCATAGCTTACCATATCCACAACTGACATGAAAGACACCTGGAATGGGTTACAGTAGGGTGAAACATCACCCGTTGAGTTGAAAAATAGCATTTAAGGGGACTGGAAGTTTACCATGCTATACTGACCAACTCGATGTGTTTGCATAGGGACTAGGATATGGACTCGAAACTCATAGCCTATTCGCTCATCAGTGGTACAAAGAAAGAGGCTGCAGATGCTTGAAAGCCACGGCCACTGTGCACCCTGTGCACCCGTGCACTGGTGCTCATTTTGTAGACTCTAATAGTGTAGCTTTTCAGTCCAAAATATGATTTTCATAATTTAGACTGTCATGTGTAATTTTGGCCAATGCCTTAATGCTCACTACCTCTCAGCACTGATGCTCTCCCCTGCAGGTGTATTGATTACAGTGTTGACAGACAAAAGACCATTTGCCACATCAGACCCAGCAGGCTCCTGGGGTCTCCTTTTGCCATTCATTACTGAAGAGAGCCAGGGATCTGAGAACTTGCTGCGGACAAGAGCCACAGGGCAATCAACCTAGGGAATGGTGCTGGTACCTGCAACAAACTTTCAGGATAAATGTTGTTTGTAAGATAGCTGGGTCAGTTTCAAGAGGGGGGGAGGGGGGCAAAAGTCAATTGCCGTGTCACAGACAATCTTTCTTTTGAGGTTTCTCCTGTCTGGCCATTCTGACCACCTCCATGGACCACCTGACCATGGAGCTATTGACCACCCACAGACTGAGGTGAGCTGCTGACACTGTTAAAATAAATGCTACATCAGGTGGCTTGTTTCAGAGCAAGCCATTGGCTTCAGCCACGGTTGTTCCAAACTGTTGTAAAATCTTTTGGTTCAGAAGAAAAAAATCAATAAAAATGAAATGATACATGTAACTGCTCGAATTATGAATCTGAAACGTTCTGTATAGTTCTTTGATTTACTGTAGGAACCTGTAAATATTGCCTCTCCTCATCTTTTGTCAGGGGAGGGTGGGGTGCAGCTGGTACAGAAACTGCTTTACACATAGCAGTGAATTTTAAAAGCTTCTTGGACTAAATATTGATATAACCTCAAGTAAGCTCAGGTTTTTCATAGAGGAGGCTTTGCAACTTTGCTTTGGGCCGTCCTGGACATGCAGGAGGTCAAAAGTGTAAGTATTATTGGAAAACCATTGTTGGCACAATTCAAAAACCCAGAAAATTACACCTTGATACTGCGTACAGACACCACTGCATCTGAAGAAAAGGGTAAGGAAAAAAAACCCACACACACCCCCCTTAAGAACTTGACATTTCCAGTAATAAGCCAATTTAGGCAGGTGAATTGTTGAGGTAGTGATGTTGCCATTATCACAACGTTAGTGGTGAATGGTTTGATGGAGTACTGGGTCATGACAAATGTGCCCTTGAGTGGAAAACACACTGCGAGAACTTGCCCAGCAATAACCCAGGCTTTTTACTCATTTTTTTTTCCTCTTTTATTATCTGGGAGGGGGCTGGGTGGGGTCGGGTAGGGTGAGATTTGGTACGTGTAGGTGGAGTGGAAGAGGGTTACGGTAGGAGGTAGAGTTTTAGGCATGGATCCAGGACAGGGGTTGGGGAGTCGAAAAAAGAAACCCCTGCTCTGAGACCAAAAAACAAACAAACAAAATGGGAAAAAAAGGGAAAATAATTGTAAAAAATAACTGAAGCTATACTTGAAGGAAATAGCTCCCCATCAAATAAAGTGTACAAAGGTACATGTAAGTGCACCAATACCACTGTAAAAAATGTACATGTATGTCATGTAATGTTTCATCATCATTTTCACTTGTCCGCAAAAATGAGACATTAACAAAAAATCTCCGGCCTGATCCTCCCCCCAGAAGAATTCCTAGATCCGCCCCTGAGTTTGTACATGTTTAACTGCATGTTATCGTCCTGATGTAACTGCAGCTTAAAAAAATCTCATGAAAAACTGGGTACCTTCTGGGTGGTGTTTGTTCAATCTCAGAAGCTCTGTGTTGTGCAATACAGTAAAAAAGAAAAAAAAAAGAAAAAAGGAGTGAGTTCAATTTTTTGAGCCCTTATTATTTTATGTCATCACGAAGTAAAGCCAATTTGACTGCTCCCTTACAGAGAGTATTTTATGCAGCATAACACAGCTCAGGAGGTGCTCCATAAACCATGGAGGTAGGCTTGCAGTCTGCCGCAATTTCAGTATATCCCTACTTCAGAATGTTTAGTGTGGTCCTCCCAATGCCTGTCCGAAGCCTCTTGAGCCCTTGGAAAGACACCTTTCAATGAAGTATGAAACAAATTCTCAAACCGTGCATTCTGACTATTGCCTTAACGTACCCAGCATTCAATTTGATGTGTCTTTTTATGTAAGCAGGAAAATCCATTTCCCACGAATTACACAAAGAAACTAGCTGGACAATTATGAGTCAGTCAGTGGACAAATTTCTTGCCCGCCCCCTTAAAAAACCCTACATGCACTGTGAATGTGAAGAATAAGACCAACTTACATGTGTGAGCAAAAATGGTTATGACAACCAGAAGCTCCTTAGTCCCAAGTGTTTTTATCCCCACAGTACCTGTAAACAAGATTCCAGATCAGACGCCTCTTTGAATTCAACCAAAGTAACTACAGTTACCTGTGACATGTGGACACCAGGGGCAGAAACAACCCGCTTTCCAAAAGGGAAGGGTCAAGGCCGGGCTAGTTTTGTTGTTGTCTGGGTACCAGTGGAACTCTTGGCCCCAGCATCATATCACTGGGGAAACTACATGTTCTGATCTTGTGACATGCAAAACTGCACTGCCATACTGCAGTTTGCCATCACAACCAATAACTGTCAACCACAGGCTCAATATTTTTTTCCACCTCCTCATCATAAATGTTTGCAACACCAAACCATCCTATCAGCTGACGGGCATTGGCCATGAATGCCCCCGAGACAGCAGGGGAAGCAACAGAATTGAAACCGGATGTGTATCCTGCTTATCACTCAACCAGATGAAGAAGTTGTCTATATCAAAAATTAATGAGTATGGTGCACACTGTTAGACAAAAAAAAATTGTCATCAAAAGCCTGGGCAGAGGGAATGATAAATGGTAGTTAAAACTTGTTCCGCAAGATGCCAAGTCAGGGGTACAAAGGGTAGGGCTGTCTCACTTTAATGAGCCCATGGAAGAGGCAAATAAGCCTCACATCAGCAAACAGCAACAACATAAATACCGAAAGAAGCTCTACATGGTACATGTATCTATCCCCCTTCCCCCACCCAACCTCCCCACTACTAAAAACAACCACAAAGCAAATTTTAGGATTTTGTTGGCTGCCGAGCACTGAGACAGTATTTATTTGCTTAGCCCCCCTTGAATTGTGGCAAATCATAAATGGAGTCCTATCTCCTTTTCCCTTTAGCAAAACTCAGAAAGATCTCTGTGTGAGATTGACCATACCATAACTAAAGCACGGTTTGTATGTTTTTTTTTAACACAGACTCCAAAACCAATATCCACTATCATCACGTTCAATTACTTTCCGTGCGTTTATCCATTTCATCATATGTGTAGGTTTAGGGGGGCATGCACAATGGGTTGCAATGAATGATACTCAAGGTGTCTCAAGTACATGAAAGTCAAAAGCGCTGGCAGAAATTAAATTTACGACATAACTTCTAATTTTAAACAGCAACAGACATACACCCATACCTGTATCTGGTCTTTATCGAGCCACTTTGTCTCTTCATCGATTTTTTGAACTGTTAATAATGGCATCATCTTTTTGCAAACCATTCAACTAAGCCGCCATGTTTTCTGCACGGCATTGCATCAGGACACTTGCCAAATTAAACTGCTCAGCGAGACAGGCACTCAGGCTTGAGTAACCATGAGATGTCACGTGAGTGTCATATCAAACCCAGTCAGGATTCCTTGAGTCAGTGCAGGGTGAGGGCAACATGTACCAGTATATGTGCTGCTAAAAAGGCTCAACTTACAAGAATGAATAAAAATGTAAAAAGATGAGAAAAATAAGAAAATGACAGAACTCCTCTTATGTTCAGGGGGAACATTAGTTGGTATCAACAGACAGCCGTATAAAATACATAAACATCCATCCATGTGTACCATGTTTTTCACCCAAATATGTACATGAGGAAAAACAAATCTGTTTGGCTAAAATGAACTTTCCTCTGGTTCAGGAAGGGTCAGTAAGGCCATGGGAGCATTACAGTTTATTTATATGGGCCATCCAAGTTGAAGAGGGAGCACCCAGGGGGTGATGATGGGGGTAATATGTCCAAACTGCGAACACCTGGCTTCAGCAATGATTCAGCTGGGTGGTGATAGATGCTTTCACCTGCCAAGGAAACTGCCTGAAGATCAGAGGAGCGTGGACAAGTGAAAAGTCGGCCATATCAGATGTTGGAGTCAAGGGGACCGTTTAATCCCATGCAATGTGTGTGTGGGTGTGCGTGGGGGGGGGGTTAACTTGACAAGCTGGTCAGAGCTACCAGTGCGGCATGCTGGGATGACAACACTGGGTGATCCGCAGCAAAACATGATAGAAGGGAGGGGGCATGAGAGACATTCATCAACCCCCAAACCATTTTGGGAGAACCGTTTTTTCTGTTTTCCCTCCCCACCACTGCAGAATAATTATCTGTGCCCACTCCCAGACCAAATGGGACATCGATAGAAAGTTTTTCATCTTGAAAATTTGACAAATGTTGAACGCTGTAAAATTTGTGAGCAAAACCACCTGGAATCACTGCCAGATTTACATCAGATCTTGATCAGGCATTATGTCATATAATTCGCGGTCTTGCCTTCCATGTTTGTTTCGACCTACTTTTTACTGGCTGCACAAGCATTTGGGCAGTGAATTATGATCTTTTTCTGACCCACATTTTGTGCTGACTTGAGAGTGACTGAGTGAGAAAAAGAAAATAATTCCAGCCTCCAGTACAATCTCTGGTACTTCTACTAACAAAGAATGCGGGGGGATATTCTCGGTTTTTAGGGTGATTTCTTTTCTTTGGCTATGATTTTTTTCCTCGCCACTGGGTTAAAACATTCAGGCTTCAAAAACCCTTGGGAAGGATCAAATCTCACTGCAGAGTTCCATATCTTACATAGACCTTCACAATGATTAACAGTGTGCTGCCGGCTCTCTACACCCAGACACAGTAAACAGTCCATTTTTTTTTTTAATGATTATTTATGAGACTAGCACAAAATCCACATAATAGCTGCCTGACCTATTTGTAGGGTGGTGCATCCTTCCACCCCCCTGCAGGATGTACTGGGTGGGAAAGTACAGGAGATGAGAGTACTGTTGAAAGGTGGCAAGCATGAGTGCCATGAGACAGTCCCACACAGTGCTTCAGAAGTGACCCCCCTCAAACTCATATTACCCACGCACAGTGCTCAGGGCCTACATTTATGTTAACACCCCGTTTGTCCTATATCCACCATTTTTTTTTCTTAGGGCAGTGCACATCTTACAGTGGTGAATAATTTTCTCCCTGTTAATGTAAAAACAATCTGTTGTTGAGAAACAGACCTTCAATTCTGTCTGAGTCTTCCCCCCTCCCAGTCTCCTACCCAAGTTCCCATATGATAGAGAGCTGTCAGTGATGCAAAGTTTATTACTAATCAATGACCAGGGACTTTCTTATCAAGGCCTCACAGCCACAGGTACTATGATAGAAATGCTATAACAGTGTGTTCATCTCAGGTTTTGCACCATTGTGTATTAACCAGTCGAGTTGGATTTCATTTACTGCCTCAGATAAAGTTGTGGTGAGATGGGGTATCCCTAAAAATCTGATTGGACCCTCTCCCGCCCCCTTTCCTCGCAATGCACGCATCTTGTGAATGTTGGTTAAAGTGGTACATTCCGTTGGTCTCACCACTGTTAGGAATCCAAAAACTCTGAACCCTCAGTAAATGTAAAGTGCTGAAAAAGCCTGAATTTTACCAGATGCAACAAAGAAGTAAAATAAGATCACACTGAAATATAAAGAACAAAGAAATAACATGATTTAATAATGAAAAGATAAACCACTCAAGCGTTGATAGGGTTTCACCAAAACGTGCCATGAGCAGAGTATGCCTACTGCAATGATTAGTGTGTATTAAAGGAAAGATACAAGATCTTTTGGGCGAGGACTTGGGCAAGAGCAGTTCTTTGACAATACAAATTACATGTAGCTAGAACGGGGTTGGAAATAGACAAAACAGCAAAGGGACCCATGCAGAGTCCCATATGTGGCAAAAATATGAGGAATAGGAAGCTCCCAAAGGTTATTATTCACAAAACGTCTCTACCGTTTAGATTAAGCTCTCGAGCACTTCCTCAGTCAAGATGAACTTTGTCCAATTGCTCCACAGACGAGTCTCAAGCAGATCCACAGGTCCTGACACAGAAGTCTCAATGTATACCTCAAGCTTCAAATGCCTACACTAGTCCTACCATCCCATAGTCCTTTTTGTATTTACATGTACAATATATAAAAAATAATCCTATATTATGGAAATTACGGTATTCTAAATTTCTAGAAACGTCTTACAGTTAGATGTACGTACATGTAGGTTTATAAAAATAAATGCAAGAAAAATCTGGAGCAGACAAAAATGCTCGTCATTCATAATGCTGCCTCTTAGGGTCAAACATGGACTGTGCACAGATGCTAGCTTTATGTACATGTACACACCATACAGTACAAATTATGCTGTTTACACACTTTACCAGTGATGTACATGACACAATGTACAAAGACTGTCTATGCATGTGATTTATGCATACTTAACACTCTTGAACTAAGTGAGTATGCACTCTAGCATGGATCAGCAATATATACCGTACATACATTGCACAATGCTGCCACACTGACGATTTTAGATGTGCAGAGTTCCACCCTTTGAGGGTGATCCTCCCCTACCCACCCACTTATTCATCAGGTCAGGAAATGGGCCTTCTCACAACTGCAACTGTTTCACTATCAGAAAGGTACCATCGTTTGTGCTCCACCCAGGAACATGTGACATGTTTTTGTTCGTTTTTTTTCCACACAACATTCCTCTGATGGGATGGGACACAGCATACATGCACAGGTCCGTGTGCACTTGCCACAGGGTGTGCTGAGCTTGCATGATCAATTTCTTGAGGAATTTATGGTCATCTGTGTGCACCAGAAAACGAGTTGAAACAGTGTCCCACCAGCCAGTTGAAACAGTGTCCCACCAGCCTGTTTCTTTATGTCAAAGCAAATCCCATTCATAGGTGACTTCGTCATACATGCACATGAACCACCGATTACAAGCTCCTATTGGATGAATACCCAACCTGTGTTACCTTCCAGTTCCATGGTTCCCGTGTAACTCAATGTGCAAGTGGGCATTGTTTAAACTAAAGTGACGTTGTAATTACAAACCGGGCAGAATTCCTCCTGATGTAGTCAGTGAGCAATGTCGTCACACTGACAAGAGTTGGCTTCTTTTGGCTAAAAACATACTGACCATTGAAAGCCAATGATGTAATTGTGGGCTATTAATGCTTGTAAGATGTAATACCATCCTGTGGCCAGACATTAGAAAAATTAAGACAAAATTTGTGGCCCTTCAAATCATTTAAACAAGGAAATGGTACAATTCAACCTGCATAGTTCAGTACAAAGGTATCTGCCTGTAGACAGCAAGAAAATTTATGATCAATGCTGAAGACAGACTCATGTGGTTAACAAGTACTTGTCTGGGTCACTGCCGTAAAAGTGGGGTAAAATGAAAAAGCCAAACAAAATTATAACGCATAAACAAGTCCAGCATTTTGTTTATTTAACTTCCTGTAGCATATGTAGGTCACACTCAGACTTAAGCATATTCATAACTTTTCACAAGGTGAGCTAACATGGAATCATACAATTTGTCAAAAAAGGTCGTCTACTGGAACAAATAAATAAAAAGTGATATTGACTTCAAAGTTTTTTTCGGTATGTCACGAACTGCACAGAATTCATGCCATAGGTCGATTCTCTTTTATTGATGAGATATTGATAGTCAATTGTCAGGAAATAAAGAAAAAAAATTAGTGCTGAAACAGCAGACTCACAAAGAGACTTTGTTTGTAGACAAAATAAACAGAGTCATTGAGGTGGCTGTTAATTTATACACCTGTGTCTAATCTTAGCGTCCATAAGCTTAGCGTCCTTTCCAGATGACGACAAAGTCAGACAGTCTGTGTCCCAGTCATCTTTCCTCCCACGATCTCTTTGCAAGATGTCTACTGTCCCCAATGGCGACAATAATCTGGGGGGAACGGCTTTGCTAAAACAGAAGTGCATCTAAGATAGCAGGGCCAGGCGGTTGGGTCTGCAGCTGGCCGGCTCCGACCCTGTCTGACCCCCCTGACCCTGAAGACCTCACTCGGCAACCAGCTCATCAGTAGCACTCCAGACTCTTGTACACTTTGGAGCCGCCCAAGGGTTTCTCCCAGAAGAGACGGTTCCCGCACAAAGGAAACAGGGATCATCCCTATCACTTGCAAACAGGTCTATTTAAAGATTGTGGATGGAAACACTAGAGTGGGATGCAAGATTGCCAGACCTGAACATTGTGGTGGTGGTGGGTGAGTTGGGGGAGGGCAAGGGAAGATTCAGGTTCATTAAAATCCAGTAACACAGTGGAATACACAGATCCATGGCTCCCTCTGCCCTTTTTGTACTTCCTGTATTGCAATGACCCTATATCTGCCATTGGGAAGGCAGTCTTCAATATTCTGGAGTCCTTTGACACTCCCAGGCATTAAGCTTCTTTCAACGAGGGGTATTTCCTAAACTTATTGGCCGGGGAAAAAAGATATAAATACTGTCATATCTGCTTAATATACCAGGGATGACTGAAGAGATTGTGGCTTAAAGGTAGGAGATAAGCGATATAGTTTTCACTGAATGTACATGCATTTCAGCTCATTGAACGACCGAACAGAAAGTTTGAAGTTAGTTTTCTGTTACAGATAATTAACATTTAAAAGTCAGTGGTTCCTGAGAAAATGGAAAGCTGCTTCCTTGTCCACCCATGTCCACAGCGACCATTGGCATTAACCAGAAAAGTGGATTCAAACTAGCCAAATGCCTGCCCAACTCTCCTGATCTGACACTTTCTGACTGCTACATACCTCTTTCTAATTTTTTTCAGTTTTTTACTTCCTTCAACAGTCAGTGGTGGGCCTGGGAGGAACAATTACTGCTGGGTGCATATCTGCAGTTGGATTAAAGAATCAAGTCATGAAAGCTCTTGCAGTTTCATATTCAAAGCTGTTGTTTCCCTCTCAGACAGCAGGTGTCCATTTTGAACGTGCACAGTTTATGTCTGCCGAATTAGCCAAGTGAATTAGCCATGCCCCCCTCTCTGGCAACTTTTGCTGGCAAAGCCAAAGGGACATACTGCTGTATTTGTCTTCAATGTCATTGTGTGTGTGAGAGAGTTTGTCTGTCCTCAGTTTTCTGACTCTAACCTGAGGACTTGACATATCAACTTTGGGGATTGGTCTTGGTGTCTTACTGAAGAACATTGATTTTGGACCCCACAGGTCAATGGTCACAGTCAGTTAAAATGGCTCCATTTTTACAACAACCATGAGCAGCCATCCCTGCGATACCCCAGAGCATTGGCCACAGCAACCTCTGAGAAAAGCCTTACTTCACTACCAAGTACAGTGAAATTTACTCTACGCGTCCTATGTTGCCAATGTTGTTGCTGCCATAACATGTTAGACCCACGTGTTCGAAAAGCATTGAGACAGTCCAGTCTTTAGCCCACCACAAAATAACTATGTAAAAAGGACATGGTGACATTACAGAAATGTCAAGACTGCTCTGTAGCATAGATAAGGAGGGCATTTCCTTGACATTCGCTGTGACATGGTGCTGCCACATCCACCAGGAACTGAAAGTCGTCCTTTGACTTGAAGGAAGTAACATCAACTTCCGATATTTTGCAGCACTTCACTGAACTTGTTTGCCTCGGAGTCACACGCATCATACTGGCAATTAATATAATGCAAATAAACAGATTGTTGGAAAGTGGTGTTATTTTAACGATGACAATCCACAGAGTGCAAGTGCAACTCCCCATATGGAAAGTGCATTAAAAACGGTAGGACAGAGCAGGCCGAAAATAGATTGTCTGCGAGGGTGGCCCTGCTAGCTGTGAGTTATTTATGTACATCGAGCACATAAAATCATGCCCAAAACTATACATACTGTAACACACAACTGATATGGAAAGCAAACTACACATATACATGAACATCAAAAATATAACAATTTAAAATAAAATCTGTAACACAACTAAAATACAACTAATTTTGTTACAATACACCTTAACAGAACACAGTTATTTCCATTTATACCCCTACAATTGACAATAATCATCATTCTTCATTTCAAAAGAACTCCACAAATGTGGATTCAATTGGGATGACCTTATTCACCATTTTGCACTTGATGTGATAAAATTACCATAGAGGGGCAAAAGTTTACATACAAGTACATCAAAGTGACTTGCTGCATGATCGGCTTTAAATAGGTCTAGAATGTCCTCAAATGGCCTCCTCTAACTTGTGTTTTTGTCTTTCACTCCTACTATTTTGAATGGTAATATGTCATATGTTTTCTAGTCAAGCTCTTCTTCGACATGAAGCACCACGGGGAAGGCAAAGGATGAAGACCTGAGAAATCGCATTACACAGCTACATACACAAGTCAGGGACATCACTGGGGGCCATATCTAGACAACTAGGAGTACCTCAATCATCAGTTCAGACCATTGTAAAGAAGTATAAGAAACTATAAGAACAACAAAGACTCTTCCAAGATCAAGGGCCAATTTCACAGAGCCACTCAAACACAAAATTTGCTTAAGCGTGAAAAACGTTGCTTAAAAAACAAAGGTTACCAGCTCAACTCCATGTGATTGTCATGCTAACCAAAACACAATGAGGAAATTGTCATCAGCATAAAAAGCAAAATACTCAGGTTTTCTCTTTTACTACCACAAACAAGATGAAAAGTCACAGTAATACAGCAAGAAAACATTCTGACCTGTATTTAAGTCATAAAGGTCCTATTTCCTGAGAAAAACAATTGATGGCATTAACCTCCAAGTGGAGTTTTTCCATCTGGCATGCTATCATTTAAAAATGGTGGTCAAGCATCTCGAAATGCTTGCATACTGCAAGTTTCAAAAAGCTGTATAGGCCTAAATGCACCTGTAGTTCCAAAAAGCAGCAATCTTCATTGCATTCTTTTGGGTGTCATTGGAAGTTTTCCTAGAGAAAATCTGGTTTGACATGAAGATCTGATCATCACTGAGTCATATTTGGCAAGAATGGAGTATAAAATGCAACCACAACTGTGCACATTCAATATAGGCGGGAAAACTATACGCCATCTTTAAATGTCATTGGTAGTGTTTCACATGATGTGTCATACTGACACTCCGGCCTACACTGAGCACAATTCTACAAGGTTCGATAACTTTCTTTTCTTTTTTCAAGTAGTGCTTGTTACTGACACTTGAAGCTGCAGAACACGGTGTACTGCCACGTGTGTTCAACTTCCTGGCATGGATGACCAGCTTCTCAATGTAGTAGCTTCTCAAGATGTACATGATTTTATCAAGGTCCCTGATAAGGCCAAGCTCAACATTTTGTCCCTGGCTAAAGATCTTGCCGTCTTAATCAGTAGAAACAGGGTACTGACACAACCTTCAAAGCAACTAGGACTGGCTACGACTGTACAGTTGACAAGCTGCTCCTCTCTTATTTCCATTCTGAATGGACCTGGACACTGTGTTGCAGCATCCACTACCCACCAACATGACCGGGACTTGGCTATTCTGTACACCACTGACGATGACATTGTTATCCAAGATGGCATTCAATAGGGGATTCTTACAAACTGATTGCAGAGAGAATCAACTTTTAGGAGGAGACCGAGGTTGGCAAAGGTACCGCACACCGCATGATGGCCACTGTTATTGCACAGGCACCAAGTAGGGCTGAAGATGGTAAAAGTATTTCCCAGAAACCTGAACTAAAACAAGGTCGAAGATGTTAAGAGTACCACCAGAGAGTTTCGTACCATGTATCAGGCAACCCAAGAAGAGTCCAGAAATTATCTGATGGTTTTTAGGAGGAACACCAAAATAATGTTATTTTTATTGTCATATTTGTTTCATACTCGGGTAAATGTTCTTTAACTTTCTAGAATTTTTTTGTCTATTTTCTTGACTTCTGTGTGTGTATCATATACACTGGACAGTAAAAGAAACTCGCCACTTCTTTCAAAGGCCACACATAAAAATTCACTCCATACAGATAAACAATTTTTGTACACAGGTATGCTGCAATACCCCTTACTAATCACATGCCCAAAAGCAAGTGATTACCTTTATAACAAAGAAGAAACTGACATGCACAGCAACTTGGTTACTTGGTCACACACAAAAGCACTCTCCACCAAATGAGTCTTCAATAAAGATTTGAAAACTCACAATGTTTGCTCTACGAATATTAACAGGGAGAACATTCCAAAGTTTAGGAGTCATCCTGAAGCTAGGTGATTTCCTCACAGAGTTACAACTACCTACCAATCATTGGTCATCAGTTCCGAGCTTGGGGCCTTGAGCAGATTGTCCTTCAGTCTGACCTGGTAGCAAGTGGTTCTACATGTACATGTACTGTACTATGCATGGTGTGATAGAAGGGGCCAAGTACAATAAAGCAATGCATGTTCACAAGTTAGTATGCAAGGCTATGGAGAGGAAATGACTGGAGAATTTCAAACACACTACTACACCAGACACTCAAGCTCAGGTTGATGCTGCAGTTAACCAACTCAAATGCTCTTATCCTGAACAGTACGAGTTGGCCCAAAAATCACCGAAGATGCCGATGTTTGTTTGTAAAATATAGCCATGAGTTCACTGTGTTTCAAGCAGTGGCACGTGTCTTCATCCAAACAAGTGATCATTCCCCATCGCGTATAAGGAATGCCACCGCTTTTTTTTATTGGAATTGTTAGTATGACCTCTATAGTGAAGCTGCCAACCATTGGAGTATCATCCATTATAGGGCTTTGGAGAGAGTATGGGTTGTGTGACATCTCAAAAATGATTCTGACAACCGAGATCCAGGAAACAATTGCCTGGAAAAATATGTTGACAAGCAGGGGGAGTGGTGATGGTGGGGAACCAGTTGCAATGGTCTGGCAATTCATCTCTTTAAAGAACAAGGTTAAAATTTTGGGGGAGGGAGAGCAAGCAACATTACCCCCCACCAGTGTATACTTATGTGACTCCAGGAACTGTCGTCTGTAATTTACTTTTTCTTTTATTTCTATATTTACGGGCATCAATTGAATTAACATGTGCGTTGTATCATTAGTATGTAAGTATACCATTCAACACTGTGCCTTCAACTTTACACGTCATGGCCTGGGTGTACAGGCACTGGGTCTAGTACCAGATGTATAGGCCCTACACTCAGTGTTAGACAATGTACCACGGTGTGTGCAACGCTATTCTGTAGTATGATACCCTTACAACTTCAGCATATAGATTTGCTCTACGGTAGTTCATTATTCCTCATTATTTATTATGTACAAATGTAAAAAGTATACATTTGGAATCAGTATATCAAAATTACCCAGACTTGATACTTTTTAAGAAGTTTGAACAATTTTCAATTTCTAGACGCACTTTGGGGACTCATAGTGCGTACTTATTCCAAATTTAGCAGAGATAATTAATATGTTCTTATGTCGTAGGTGACTATTATAATTTAATTTGTGTCCTGCAGTGGAAGACACAGTAATGCATGTGATGTTTTTATTCATACGCTATACTCACAAAAACAAACATATACCATGTATTCAAAGAACAAAAACTACACTCCCATGTATATTTTACAGTTTGTGTATTGTTTCTGGGGGTCTGTGTCATTAAAAACTATTTGACAATGATGAACTGTGCTCTGCAAACTGTTCCTTGTAAACAGTCATTTGGGTAGGTATTATTTATTTCAGTTTTGAGATGAACTTCAAACAATGAAGGGAACCTATATTGATGACCCACTCTAAAATAATGTTGTAATATTACCTTACGATGCTAGTCCACAGCCCTGTTTCAAAGTGAGTGCCACTGACTCAATACAAAGGAAACTGAAGAACTGGGTTGCAAGGCGTCAGGGCTGGAGGCAGTAGTGGCCATTCCAGCATGTTTTAGCATCTGCTATGATTATTTATTCTGCATGGACCAAGGCTAAATTTTGGGTACTTGGCTTGTTCAGAGAAGGAACAACAGTTTACTTTTTAAATTCTTAATTCAATTGTCCAGTTATATGTGATAATTTGTGGGGTGAAACTTTTAAATTTAATATCAGGAATAATGATTACACGATCCCCTATCAAGAACACCTTTCAGACACCTAGCCCCTCCACCCACCCTTGTAATCCCACACTACCATTTTCTAGGGTTATTTTCCACTGAATCACCCTGAGGATAGATTCGTTGACACCTCGGCTGTTTTTATGTGCCAGAGACACAAATGCCCTCAAGGGTCAGAAAAAAGCATTGCCATTGGATGTGCGCAATGTTCCATTTAATTAGTTCTAATGTGACACTGGTGACCTAGAAAGTGCCGGCCTCCACAGGGGAGAGAAGGGAAACACCCCAGTCCCAGTTGGTACTTCTAGGCAACTGTGACTGGAACATGTCCATCAACGCATTTTCTTTGATTGCGCCGGGGCAGTATCTACTGTATAAATGTATTTGCAAGGAATAATGGAATAAACAGAGCAGTAAAATGGAGAAAAAGGTAGATGTGCAGCAAAGGATTCCTCCAGAAAGAAATTAGCACCGAATGAACGGAGCAATAAATAAAAGGAGTGTGCTGGGCAGTTAATACAGATACTGGTAAATGTAATTGCCATCCTCTGTGATTACGGTACAATGTACCCCACCTTATGTCTCTTGATACCTTGTGCACATGGTGGATGCACAATGTAGGCTCTGTCTCTTCAATGAGGCTTTCTTTTCTCATGGCTCTTTTGATTACCCTGACAGAGCAAAATAAAGAAATTACAAATTTATCTCAAAATGGAATGGCCAGAGAGTTAACATCCCTATTTGTTCAACACTGCAGTTGGGTGTGAAGAGTGTTTGCGGGAGACTTTATTAAAAGATACGAAAGTGCATTGTCACATTACCGTAATTGTCGATAAGCCACGGCTTATACTCTGGGTGATCTATACAGCGACATTTGAAGAATAAATTTAGGCCGTTTTCCAATACTCAACTTCATCTCCATCTCAGGCTTTGTTCCCAAAACCAATAAATCTTGGACATCAACAGTGACGTGCCACATTCGGTTGACATGCACTGGCAAGTTTAAATGCTCTCTACAAAATATAGCAAATGAGAGTGGACTTAGCTTTACTCAAAAGAATGTTTGCAGAGAGTCCAGGTATGTTTCCATGGAGGCGCAAGAAAAACAAGTCCAAAGGGAAAACGGCTGTAAATGATACAAAAACACTGCGTGTCCAGCCATTCAGACATTGAGGGTGATTGATTGCTCCATTTTTCCTGCCAGTTTTATTTCCCCTGAAACCTTATTTGCAAAAATCTGATCACAACCTGTCTGATAACAGAGCATGGCATGGGGATGGTCCTGGACTGCTCAAGCTGCCACAAGGGAAGAGAAATTGGTGCTACTGATAATCCCGTTTCCAAGGGACTGATCAGAAGTGTGCGTGTCAGGAACAGATGTAAAAATTGAGGCCAGAGTTTGCTTTGAGGTCAATTGCACAACCTGTCATTTCAGATTGTCCGCAGTGGGTAGATTCACACCCGCTCCCCCCCCCCAACCACCAGGGCCAGCTGAAGTTTTGAAGACTACTGTGGTGAGTGCTGCCCTTGGGTTTGGGGTGTTTAGCAGGCTGGGAAATAACCCTCCTACCAATAAAAACATGGCCCCTGAGGTATCTGGGTTTCACTTCATGGTGACAGCTCGGCTGTCATTTAAATCATAAAAAAGAGATTGATGAATAACAGACATTGCCCCACTTTTCATCCATATTAAGGTAAAGAAAAATTCTGCATGTGCTGGAAATTCCCTTTTCAATCTATTCCATGATCAAAAATAATGACATACGCATGTCTGCTCCAAGATAAAAATCTGAGCCCGGAACTAACCTCTTCCCTGTCTGAGTAGGAACCCTTTTCCTCTGTGAGGCCTGCAGCATGGACCAACAAATACCATGACTTTTTCTTCAAATTGACCCAAAGCCTGGGCCACCTGGCTTTTTCCCTTCCCTGAGTGGAAACCAGAAGCAAAACTACCAGTGGGAGGGTTCTTCTGGTAATTATGGTTCTCACTTTATTTTTGCCCCTGATGTTGCAAACCCAATGTGGGCACGCAAAGTTGCTTCCGACTTCAGTGTTATTTCAAGATTGAAATCACCTTGCGGTATTATTCAAATCTTGTTTGCTCAGTGGGACTGTACAGCAAACATCACCCACATTGGCGTTGCCTACCTAATGCGGACTCTCCTCAGAGATAGTTCTTATTTTCTTGAACTGAGAACAATATTTTCAGACTGTTGACTGTTCCTCTTCTTTTTACAGCCATTCCTCTAAACTTTTTTTCAGCGAGGGGGAACTCTGTGTGGACATGGGCAACCACACAACATCTGTGCGTGAATGTGGAATATCACCATGCATATCACTTTTTCCATCACAGCGTTCAATTACATGTACTGCCATATAAGCTATAGCTAATTACTAGAGCACCTACTCTCTGTGAGAAAGTGAAGCCTGCTTGGCGCATAATTGTTTGTGCACAACACCTATGGAGAATTCAAATTTTATGCAGCTTTTGTGTGGCTACTTGCGTACCATCTTCTGTTTTCTGAAACGATGTGTCAACAAAGCCGACAGGCCAAAAACCTAAACACACAATCAGTAAATGAGCATTATGTTTTCGTCATTGTAAACGATGCAAACGTGTGCATATTTGCCTCATTAATTTTACAGAACTTAGAAAGCTTTGATATCTTCCTGCAATTGTTTTAACACTTTGTGAATTATTCTTTTGGTTTTGTACCGATGGCCAGGCACAGTTCACCTGCCACAGGTGAGTAAAAATACATTTGACAAAGACAGAGGTCTAATGCTATTCCTAGTGCTGCACCTGTTGGTCTTTTATGTACAGAAACACCTGGTGTGGCTATCCACAGTGTGGCTATCCGTTGACAGTACATTGATGAAGCGTGTGCTTAAATTCCTCAGAACACTGACTTGAGGCAAGAAAGAAAACATTTGAATTGGGGGGTTGTTCATGAAAACTGTCAAAAACAAAGATAACTGAGCTCGCAATTCCACAAACACTAGTTGTTCCCTTGTACCAACAGAGGGCTCTATATAAGAATGCACTCTTGAGGCAGCACACTTACCATGTTTGGAGCATTCCTTCACGTCTTGCCATGTCATAAATACACAATTTAAGAATCCTCTGTTACATGAACCCATTTGTCGGGCATTGTGCCAAAAATATACATATATATATATACATAAAAATCTATATAAGGCCAGAATGGTTATGCTATAAATCATACCTTAGGCGGTGTATGCCCCACTGGGCACTGGGCACCTGTTCACTAGTAATCATCACTGTGCTTTCTCTTTCTGGTACTGCACTGGGATTACAGGGCATTATGGCATGGTAATACACTAAGCACGTGTAGCACATACTGTATGAACAGTGAAGGTTTCTGTGCACTGGAAGTACATGTACATGTACAGTACATGGATATATACATGTACAAGTACTGACTTACAAGGCTAAACTGGAACTTAGAATCCAGGAAGAAGGATCATGAATCAGATGTGCAGGGAGGAGGAGGGGGGGGGGTTTATCAATCATTATATCATCAATCATCAAATTCAGCCCGCATCAACAACACCCCATTTCTTTTCTGACAATTTTTGGGTCTGTGGGGTGCATAATGGGGCCCAAAATATTGTTCACTAATCAATTGATGTATCAATTATTCACTTAACATTTTCTTTTTGATGCACCAAAAACCAATTTGTCAAAATACAGATATACATGTACATGTACAGAGAATGGCCAAAACTTCTTAAACTTCTTATTGCTGAGTAAACCTTGTTTGGAATCCAACTGATGAAAAATGTGCTACCCAATTGATCAAACCTGTAATTGAAAAGGCAAAGGACTCAATGATTGGAAAAAATTGATCAAAACTTGCAAAACCTAATGCTTAAGTTAGAATCTGGGCAGAGCTGAGTGCTCTGTGACAGAAAACAACCCATACATGTACTTGATAGCAGTAAAATATTGCTGAATAATTTAACATTATTCCTTTGAAAATTTCCCCTCCCCCCCAAAAAACAAGGGATCTAACTGTAAATACTTTCAACAAGGTCAGTGGAGTGGGAAAAACTTTGCTTTCTAAGACCACATCAAGTACTGAACAAGTTCTATATTGCCTATCCGGCCCCAGCATACTGTACATGTAAATGCATTTTGATAAAAAAAACAGAGTTGCTGTCAGAATAATATTTTCCATTCTCCCGTGGGGCAGAATAAACGGTATCCTGGTTTAACCCTAAGCATTAACCTATGTGGCTTGAGCCCTGTTTTGGTCTAAACTGCTGGCAGTTCAGGGGAAAGGTTTACTTAACCGAACAAGCCCATATATGGACTTTGTTAGTGGGAAGATTTCAGTGGAAACATGTTGGAACACATCGAGGAATGCAGGGTGGATGCAGGGGGGTCCCCTTGTGAACATATGGAGGACAACGCCCTCCACCAAAGAAAACAAAGAAGTCTGTCCCGAACACGTGCAACATTCTCACTCTACACAATGTGCACCAATTTAAAGCTGTCAGTGTGAGCTAGGCTGAAAGTCGTCAACGTTTTTAGTTTTTATTTTCAGACCTTTTGCTAAAGATTATATGTACATGTACATGTACCTATAATATTGTCGATGAAAGAGAAATCAAATCTTAGCCATGTTCGAGCTTTAATATGTTCTCATGATGCTTGCCAATGACAGCTTCATTATACAGAATGCACGTCAATTGAAAGGGTGGCTTGTCTTTGACACTGAACAATGGACAATTGGTCTGTTTTTGTTTTCACATGGGTGGCTGTGACAAATCTGTCACCAGGTGGTTGCCTATTCACACAAATGGGTGGGATTTAACAAATGCAACATTTTCAAGGAAGAAATTTTTAATCTAACTCCTTTTTGCTGTTTTCACACTTCATTGAAAAAGTCAACATATTGTTATTTAAACACATTTAACACATAATCTATTGGAAATGAAAACGGGCAGATCCAGAAAATGTGTCAATAATAGAACAGCAAAGAGTTCAAACAAGCACGCGTGCACGACCAACTGATAGGCCATTATGACTGACCCTGCCCTTAACGTGGAGCCATCTCCGTTTGTGATCATCTTAACCTCTGACCCCTATTCATGCATAAATCATTCCCCCCCCACATCCATCTTGACACAACCGGCCGGCCGACACTGTACATGTATATTGTGCAAGGGGGCTACTTTGCTCCCAGCACTTTTCCAAGTCATGATTTATTTTCTGAAGTCGGCCTCTGCACTGATTCCCTGGAAGCTGATACTCCACTACAAAAGCAGACACAAGTCAGCATGTTGGCAAATCGACCTTAAAAGGCAACTTCTGGGAGGCAATAAGAGTGATGACAAAATTGCCCCCACACACTGAAAACAATATGTTTATGAATTGTTGATATATTGGTATCTCCATTGCAAAGTGACACTTCATTGCCAGCGTAGGGTGCCAGTATTTTTGTGTATTACATGTAAACGATGACTGGAGATGGCCCGAAAAATCAATTTTTCCCATAGAACTGTCACTCGCGTGGATATTTTAAGACGTCTTACACACATTCAAATAAGAAATATATCCATATCACATCTTGATTCCAGGTATCTGCATGAAACAATGTGACACTTTAGTAGCCAAAGCAAGAAACTTAATCTGAACTGAAATCAGTTATAAACTTAAATCAGTCTGAACTGAATTCAGTTATGACATCATAGTAAAGTCCAACAGAAATCAGTTATCACGGAAATTACGGAATAATGAAAGAACACTTTAGTTTCAACAAAATAAAGTACATGTATTACCCCCCCATAAAACCCCTGACTATTCTGAACTTGATTTGGTTCCTGCAACCTGTCATTTTTCTTTTAGCACTGCACCTATGGAGATTGCTATGCATTTAACACAGCAGGATTTGGGGGGACAACAGGACAAGTCTGCTTTAACGAAATTTATAAATAATTTCAGCTCCTCCTTGCAGATGATCTGTTCAGCAGGTGGAGAATCTTATTCTCTCTGGAAATATCGTCACAGTGCCATAAATGCAATGTTTGCCTGTATTTCTCAGCTCCATATCTACATATACAGACCAGAAAAGCCATTTTATTTACAATACATACATATAGGTGCTAGACTTCCATCTTCTCTTTTACATTTAAGTGATTCCTGATGGTGAGGCATTTTTGCCTTTAGGAAATTACATTAAACACTGTAGGAGCAAAGATAAAAGGATATCACTTTTGCATTTTCAGAAACAGACAGGCATGTTAGGGGTAGTTTACTTTTACAGACATGCTTCCCTCTTCTTGACTTACGTGTAAAAACGTGCAGACCGGAGTAAACATTTCTCACTGCAAGTTGTAGTTTTTTGTGAAAGAACTGATCATATCATCACTGTGATGGTCATATAACTGATTATCCACTAACTTTGATAGCAATATTTAAGTGAGTTCATGGCAAGATTTTAGTCTCACACGGTCAGCTTTCTCTCGAGCGAGATAGTCCCTCAAATTCATAGAAATTCATAGAAACTCAGCATCTGTCCCTATATGGAATCTTTGCCCACTGCATAAAATCATAATCACAAATGGCGTTTCTATTTTGCTTCTTTGTTTTTATTTCATATTTAGAGGCAGGGCATAGTAAAAACAGAAAGTTTGTATTTTTCTCTGACCAAATTTTGAGCACAAGCATTCTTTTTTTCCCCTGGGGTTGAATGAGGTATCAAGCCAACAGGTCTGCCAAACAGTTAGTGTTTCTCATCAGGGCAGGTCCAAAAAGATCACACAATCAATGAATCCCTCACCACCATCTCTTAGTGGCAGGGATACAGCTGACCTCTCCACACCAAAAGATAATGTAGTCTCCTCTTTGTTGAGATGGAAATAGGGATGGGGGGTGGGCGGTTGGAAACTGTTGCAATTGGGGACAGAACTGCTTGTCAAAAATGACAGTATCCAGGGCTGGTCAAGGAATGGGGGTTTGTTAGATCATGCAACTGATGGGGTGCAGCAGTAAGTCCACCATTGGGCTGATCAATTCATCAAAAAAATCAGAGACAGATGATAGTCATGTACTGTAGCTGTACGTGTGGCACTGATCCAGGTATTGCTTTCAGGCTTGAGAAGTGCTACAGTTTGCTGTGAGAATCATTGGGCTAGTAATATGTTACTTTATGAGCGCTGTGTATATTAGGCCAAAAAACCCCAAATGATTTGGCTTCTGATCACATGCCTTTCAAAAAATACGGCTGGCTGGTCAAAAGATTTTTTTGGCAATATTTTTTAGTGATTAAAAACGATATTCAATTCTTTGTAAATTTCAGCCTAGACTGTTTCCATTTTGTTGTTACATTGTACAACAGCTATTAAAATGCCACAAAAGGTGATAAAACTTTCCTTATTTAATGTAAAAAAAAAATTATGGTCAGTAATTTTTAAATATATACTGGTTGTGCACACCCTTATTCTCAATGCTAGTCATGATAGGAAACTGGCCAACAATGTCCGTATATCGAGTGGTAAGCTTGCGTGATGCATCGGTGGGGCAGGTGAAGAACCTCGTGTTGCGGCAGAAAATTTTATGGTAACCTCAAAAGAAGTCAAAATTCATGAACGCAGAATATGCATGTACATGGACAAGAGAGATCAAGTTTTGTGAATTAACACACAGAAATCTTTCTCCACTGATGTTTTCAACTTAAACCTGCATGTGTGCTACAGTATAACACCACTGGTATTTGGACAGTCATATGTACATGTGCCTACTGGTTGCAACATTTCCATCACAACTTCTTTGCCAATGTTTGTACACTACTCCACAGGAACCAGAACAGGATTGCTTCATTGAGCATCATTACGCATGTCTTTTCACTACCCGATAGCAAACGACAAAGGAAACTTGTAAAAATAGAGGAATTTCTCAAAACAGCAAATATAAGTGTTTTTGACGTAAGAAAAGCTTGTTGAGAAGTGTTTTGTAAAGACAGAGAAAGACAACAGAATTTTTAAAATTCGTTTATTTTTAACCTGTTGATAAAAAGTCATTCCACCTGATGCCCATGATATGGCCATGACAGCCACATGTGAAAAGCCTGCAGTCCATTCTCACTTCACTTCAATAGCATTCAGGCAGGCAAATCACAGAGCAAGTGGCGTATCAGGGTGGGGGTTAACTTCCCCACCCTTCACTGGATTTTCTTTTACAAAGAATACTTCATAGGTAAGAAAGTAATTAGTATATTTATCAAATATTAGCACCAAAACCCTAAAAAGCAATACCATGAAATAAGAGCAAGGATGTTTGGACCTCGAATAAGGCTTTTGATATTTTTTTCTCCCCCAACATCCTGTTGAACAAGCCTAAAGCTGCATTTTTTTGTGAATTAGCCCTCTCTCCGACACCAAATGCAGGATACGCAACTGCATACCGCAGGACAGACAGCACACAGGTGACACCATTTCAGCTACATGTAGGACTGGCCTCCCTCATATCCCAGGGGAAATCGCCAGACTACACCACATAATGTTTGGCCAAGTTAGACGTGTGGACCCGGTAACTCCAGCTCATCAGGCAATCCGCTTTTCAGCTACCAGCGTGACCACACGTGGCGAAGGCGTGCTGGACGACCCAGATTGATGTGGACCAGCCAAATCAATTGTGGGCTCCACAAATATATCACTGACTGTTGGTCATTGGCAGACAACGGGCAGCAATTGGCTAGCTGCTCAAAGTGGACAGCGCTCAGTGATGATGATGATATAAAGTTTAGGGTTGCACCATAAAAAATACATGTGGGGCTGGTTGGTAACCAGAAGCAGAACTACTTTGTTTCTTTTGACCTTTGCTGTGCAGCTGAATTTTTTGGGGGGGCATAGCCTGCAGCAGTACTGCAGGTGTATCTTGTCAGATCTTGAACGGAAGGTGTCATGTCTGAAAATGATGAAAGGGTGCACCTGTAAGAGGGAGTACCAAATGTGGGAATGTGCAGTGGACAGTGTTTACTCTGGTATTGTCCTCTGAACTCAAACAGAAAGCAAAACGAAGAGTGAGGGAAGAAATTTCTGGTGCTTAGAAAATGTTAATAATATACATGTAAACAAAAACTGAGCTCAAGAACTTTATGATGAAGTACATTTTACAATATCCTGAACTGGCATTCCTTTACCTCTTTAACCAGTTTTCAGCAGCGCGTCCAGCTTTTGGTGGGGGGGGAGGGGCAAATTCAAAAGTGAATGCAGCTTCAGGCTTATTCAACATGATATTGGGGGAGATGTAATCTCATGGGTCACCTGTCATATAAGTACATACATGAACCTGGCACTGGCATTGCATGGCTGTGGATAGTGTACAAGATTTATTGCTTGTTTAAAAAAAATATTTAAACTAGGACACAGGGTGAATGAGAAATTAACCTTAACAATGCTTAATCCGACAAGTCTTTGTGAATTTTGCATCTGGTCAGGCGGTAGATTGCAAACTTTAGTCAACATTGTTGTCCCATTCATGACACAAATACATGTAATCTGGCAGTCAAGGTTGTGCCAAAATTTTTGGAGTTAATAAATTGATTCACTAACCCTTCTTTCTCCCTTCTTCCCTGCAATCTCTAATTCTTGACCAGAAAAAAAAACCAAAACAACAAAATAAAAGTAATCTCTGCTTCATGCTTCCCCCTTCCTGTAGCCAACTGTTACAACAGAGGAAACTGGAGCCTGACTGAGGCTTGTCAGTGGACCACCTGTTGAGGTCTGTCAGCTGTCAAACCTGATGGCAACGAGCACCAGGCCAGCCCAAATGAACCAATCAAAGGGGGCAACCTGCACTCTCGCTGCTGATCAAGTTCAAGGGCAGGGGTCCAAACTTTGCATTCCCAACTACACATTTGGCAACTTGGAGAAGACACTATCACAATGTGCTGTCCCTGAATCTCATCACAGTCTGCTATGTCTCAATCTGATTGCGGATAAACATGTTCACTACACAACCACGCACAAATTTGTGGTTTTTTTTTCCAGCTTCCTTAGAGGAGTAATGAGGAGGTTGAATTGGGGTGTTGCATTTTCTTCTACAAAATAATATACAGCCCGAAAGCTAAAGGTCACAAGGTGAGCTACAATTCCTGAATCCTTGCACAGCCTCCCTATGGGAATTATACACTGGATCCCCGTCACATTCTGTGACTTTTGGAAGAACGATTTCTAAACTGTTGGAATTTAAACTGTATGAATCTTTGTGTTCAAGTACGACTGTGGAAAAAAAAGTACCCGGAGATAGGTTAAAAGAGCATTTCAATAACGATCTTTCAAATCTGGATTATTGTACCTAGGTCTCCTTATTCGTACACATGTGTTCATATCATTTACATGTATTTACATGAGATCAAGAATGTCTAACACTGTGCAGATTTACCTACCTACAGCTGATGGGTTCTAGATGTACCGGTACCGTAACTGGACTGGCCTAGTGTAGTTCTTGTCAGCAAAGTTTCAATCCGATTTTTTTTCATAAATGCTGATGTACACAGCATTGCACCAGTCATCATGTATTTCAGATTTTTGAAAGTGAGAGGTCAAAGGTGTTTCTCTTTCAGGTCAAGACATTTTCAGTTACACGTACCACAAATTAATATACTGGGAAATTATTTGCTTGGACCTTTTTGGAGGTGATTTTGTTTAAGAAACAAATGAATGCAAAATAATTGCTAATTCAAACAGTTTTTGCGCAATTATTTCCTATTCACAGGTTGAAGAAGTGGGCCATCAGGGGTAAAATTTCAGGCTCTATTCCTGTCACTGATGATAGAGAGACACCCATTTGCAGGACTTCCAAGAAGCCACAGGAGAGACATGGGGCAGGAGTCCTCTAATCAATCTACTCAGGGAGAGTTGAGTGGTTTTTTGGAAACAATGCAGAAAAAACAGCACAGGATGAAAACAGAATTAACCTCCATGTGGGGGGGGGGGAAGAACGGCTCTCCGTTCACCACCTGGAGCAAGTTAAACAGCAGAAGAACGTTGGGGCTAACTGGAAGAAGACAAACCACAATTCTATTTTTTAATCTAATGGCAGACTTTGAAATACTGGTGGTAGCGGACATAACGGTCCTTTTTCACAGCATTGCACGTGCTCAGAACTACGCACGCATGCCCAGAACAATGCTTGTACAATCACAACAACATGTAGTAAACAGGACTGGCATATTTGCTACCAACAAACATTTCAAAGGCTCCCACTGGTACGGGTAATCTGAACATAATAAAACTGTCACATACAGTAACTGGTGCTCATGGAAAGCTGCTTTAGGGTGCAGACCACTAATTCAAGTGAGAATATCTGGCCAGCTCATTAGCATTAAAAGTGCCCCCCACAGTATCTTTTGAAAAAGGAGATTGTTTGGCCCCCAAAATGGTGAGATAAAATCCATGCCAGGATCAACTCCCTGGGTCTTGGAGCTTTCATATGAGAGCAGAATGGCTAAAAACTATGGTTGAAAAATGGTCCTAAGTGCCCAAGAATGTTGAGGGTTATCACTTGAAAAATGGCCGCAATCAGACTTCGGAAAAATCACTTTTTGGGGGGTGATTTTGTTTTGTGGGAATGATTAAAAATGTAATTGGTTAACCCACAAAAAATTGAAAAGATATTGAAAGATTAGTGACCAGACAAGAATTTCATTTGTGCTTCAGAAATCTCAGGGATGTTGGTGTGCATGTAATTGGGCCCTGAACAGTGCTGATTTTACACTGTTTTCAGTGGGCCTTGAATTAGTGGACTGTAGCCTATAACCCAAACCTCATTACATACATTGCAGCACGTACCATGTACCCACATGTACTTTTTGAAGGTTGGAGAGTAATAGAGCAGATTACATGTAGCCTTGGAAAGGCTGTATGCCCATTGGCTTACATGCATGTCTTCCAGCACAAACAGTTTGTGCTGTCTAGATTCAACTACTGTAGAAAGGATGTTACTACAGGATAACTGTACTTCTTGTGGGAGGGCATACATGTACATGTAGAGTTACATGTATTACAACTAAGGGTATGTTTTTGATGGCCTCAGCAAAACCATATACCTATTGAAAAAATTAAAACCATATATGAAGCATATTGTGTTGCCACTACACAACTCTTCCCCAAAGTGCCCCATGCCATAATAATACTGGTTGGTTCACCATACTGTACGCAATAATATAAACCTCAATATATTAATGTTTTTCTTTTTTTGTATGGCCTGAAAGTAAACGGGCCCTTGCCCATAATCTTTGGTAAGATCTCTGCTTACTGGTACTCTTATCCTCACATCCCCAGTCAAAAGAGGGCCAGTTTTGTTGAACTTCCATGAATCTACTCAGCATTGAAACTATCATACATGCTTAGCAGAAAACAGGTTACCAACCAAAGCATGACCCAGGGTTTATTGCTTGGGAACTTCGCCCAATTTCATGGTGCTGCTAAGCGCATGACTTTATGCTAGCAGAGGCTCCATGCCTTTCATGGAAACCGTAAGCATTTAGCATGGCAAAAGGCATGCTTACCTTGGAGGAAAAAAAGTAGTTAACGTAACAATGGAAATCAAATCTCCATACACCACAACTGTCAACACAACCACACCATGAAAAAGTACTTGAGGTTACAGCAAAATCTTTCATGCAAACTCTTCAGCACAACAGTCACATGAAATTTCGGCCCAGGTTACCTGTTCATTTTAACTGAGCACAAAAATTTGCCGAGAGAAACTTTCCACTTTGTATCTCCATGAAAATAAGTCTTGCTCTACACTGCAGAATTTTGTTTCTACCAATACGGGCAATACACAACAGTACACCTCCAAGACTTTGCAACGAGTAAGCCAATCACAACATGCGAAAGCTTTTGACCCTTTCCAAACACACATTGGGTTAACAGATTTCACACACTGTGATTGGCCAACGCATTGCAAACTCTTGGAGGCGCACTATTGTGGAATGCCTGTCTTCACCAATGCTTTGCACAGAAACACTCAGGGAAGGAAAAGGCATACCAGCCAATAAAGAAGGGGTCGACATCTAAGGGAGGTGGAAAAAACTGCATTTCTTCCTAAAGAATGCAGAATCCAGCAAAAGATGTTCAACAAAAATTTCCCAGAAATTTGAAGTATGTTTTCTTCTATTTCCGTAATTCCAGACATGCACATAAGTAGTTGTGTGAAGGTTACAAGGCAACATGAACCAGGTATGGTGGAATTTTTCTGGAGAATCCTCCAAAGACACCAGCACACAAAACATGCAATTTGAAATCTTTCACATTAAAACAATTTACTTTGTCTGGGAAATAAATCTTTAAAAACGCTGACAAGCAATAAAAAGTAACACTGCCTACCGGTATGTTATTGGATTATTGGATTGCAAAACAGCCCTCCCTGAGTTTCAATTTGCAAACATGTGAGGGGAAAACCCACAATGGAATTCTCAGCACTAAATTAAAATTAATAATATTTCCTTAACAACTACTTAGAAAACGATAATCCGGAAGGGCATGATGGTGTTTAACTTGAACTGATTTTCCTGAAGGTACACTCTCTGATATGCCTTCCTTACTCATCTGGTGAATGAACATTGTTTCTTGTTACCTTGCCACACTTGACATTCCTCTCTTTGAAATCATGACCACCAGGCTTCTCTTCTTGGAATTGACCTGCTGAGCTTTTCAAGGGAGATGCAACATCCTGGTACAAGCTGGTACCTGTGCAATGCATAAGCCTCAGTGACCGAAGTTGAAAAGGGTTGCTGCAGTGGGGAACGACCCCAAGGCTACTGAGTGTCTTCACTCTTCTTGAAAACACCAAAGAAAACACCATGCTACCATGGAAACTATCCACTCCAACTGGAATAATTTCTTACACATTTACACAGATGGCTCCTATGACCCTAGAAAAACACTACTGGTTGCAGCATGTCTATCCATGAACCCAAATACTCTAAAAGCATTACAATGAATAATGGTATCAGTATTTTCAATGCAGAAGTATTTGCTACTTTAATCACCCTAGAATGGATAGAAGATGTTCAACCACTTCGGTCATGTAATGGTCACTTCAATCAGTAAAAACTGATTGGTATAACTTTGCAAACTATTTCACAGATGCCACATGAAAATAAAATAACTTGCGGCATCCTCTATATGTACATGTATATAACACATACGACAAATAACTTTTGAATGGATCCCAGGCCAGGGTGGAATACCTGGTAATGAAAGAGCTGACCAACTTGCTATATCAGCAACTCAAAAAAAGTTAAGATGATTACCACATCCCACAATCAATATCAGAAATTCAAGGCCATCTCAAATCTGACCTCAAACAAAACATTAACCTCAAACAATCATTAACGGGAAATAATGGCATATTCCTAAGTAAGGATTCTCATGAAACCCTCTTTCACCATCTCCAGTTGGGGCATGAGCAGATAGTATGAAGTCATCCTCTACAGACTTCGCATTGGCATGTGTAGATATCCTGAGGCCTTTCTGCATAAACATGAACCTATCCCTCAGTGACTTGTGTAATTCCTGTACTGTTAAAGATAATGCTAAACACCTTCTCACTGAGGTCGAGTTCGGGCGGTCTGTTCTTGACACGGGTTTCTTGTTCTCGCGCTCGAACGGCGGGAACATGACTCAAGAACACTGTTCTCAGAACAGGATCACACACCACCTCCTTGTCAGGGTTTTACAGGAACACACGGAAAAACTCGTGAAATTGTGATTTTTGAACAGCTGCAAAAGTGGAGAGATGGCTTCCAAAGCCATAGACCATGTAGACAACGGGAAGTTTTGCAACATTAACATTAACATTAATTATTTTCCCAAACACAGAAATGAATGTTCCTGTTTATAAAGAAAAGAATTCAACCCATCTAAACCTTAACTTTCGAATAATGTACATGGACGCCGCCATGTTGCATGTTGTTTGTTTCTTCCCGGCGTTCGAGCGGCCGACCCACAAATAATAAATCAAACTGTCCGGGAACATATGGGAACAAGCCGCCGGAACTCAGCCTGAGTGTTCAAAATTTCACTCTCAAAGAAAACAACTTAAGACAGCACTAAACGCACCTGACTCTAAAATGTCCCTAAAAAAATTGTTAGGGGAAAAATCTAACATTCAAATGACACTGAATAACATAAATGCCTGAAAAATCAAAATTCAAGCTTTCTCTCTCCCATGAAATTTTTCTATTCTAGATGACCATGTCACCTCTGAATAAGGTGTATATGCACTGTGCTTAAGGCACGTATGGGTTCTGAACCAGTGACTGTTTGGTCTGCAGTGCCACCCTCATCACCCAGGTGTACGCAAGCCTGCGAATGTACCAGCGGGGCCCGGGCCCTTAAACTGCCCGGGAGATGGCTTGGCCCAAGAGGGAGCCCTTCTGTGACATTGTGGGGCTGGACGGTTACAGGTGCAGTAACCGTTCAATTCTCCATTCAATTTTCTGAGCTATTTTCACAGCTGTGGCACACAGGGTACACAGTCTGCTATAAGTGCCAACCTAAGCTACAGTATAAGTACATGTACACCACCACCACCAACACATCAAGAATTCACTTACCAGCATGAGCCAGTCGATGGGAAGGGATCGCGCTACATTCGTGGCACGACAGAAGAGCAGGCCGATGCAACAGAGGAGAGATAGTACCGATGTGAACACAAACACCCGGAACTTCCAGGCCGCAGGGAGCGCAAGATAATCACTGCCGCGGTAACTGATGTTCGTTGAGCATATGAGGGCAGTCAGTGTGATTACCTGGGACAAAGTAACAAAACAGACCTCTGTACTGGTGATGCTGCATTTGTTTTTATGCGCTTGCTTTCGTACATGTGTACTTCAGTGGACCACTAGCGCCCGCTGTCCTTTCAGTGTCCTTTTTACAATGGCAAAACTGAGTTCACAAGGTTTGATTGACAGAACATCATCCAGTATTAAAGTGGATCAACATCCATATACCATACGATATACATGTATCATAAATTGTGAATATCAGTACTAAACAGGTTTACCTGGCAAAGGGATATGGTTCACGCGCCAGATACGGTAGGCCATCAGTTCATGCCTTCCTGTGACGTTATATACATGTGCAGTACATGTATCTGCAAAACTTTCCAGAATATTTTTTTCTTAATTTTCACAGCAGAAAATTATCACCCCAAAAATGTTGGAAATATTGCAGAGTATTTCCAAACAAGCTATTTGTTTCTTTCTTTCATTTATTTATTAATTTTTGTTGGGGAGGAGTAAGGTTGGGCAAATGGTTTCCATGCATAGTTTATAACTTGCTCTCCTTTTTTATGCTTACTAAGGTATGAAACGGACTTTGAATTTCTGAAGCGGAATTTTACGAAATGGAAAATGCCTGTTTTTGGAAACGGAAAAAAGGTTCACTTTAAAAGCGCCCTCACTTGTCCGCATATGCTTTGTCGGTTTTGGATGTGTAAAATGTACACTTTTCAGTTCTCCCAACTCACAAAAGATTCCATACAGTCTACATTGAAGAAGAATAGGCATACACAAAAAGATTCTGAGAAAAATTCATGGTTCTTTTAACCATTCAGTATCAGGTAACAGGGTCTTTTTAATAAACCAACTATTGAACTGAGAGAAAAGATATAATGAAAAGAGATAAAGCTGCACATGTTGCAATTTATCACTGACTCATAAAAGGAAAGAACAGCCCCATCAATTCTGCCAACACTTGCCAAGTCCAAAACAAATTTATCTCTGAAGTGTATAAGTATATATTTCTGATTTCTAAGCAATTAAGTCATTCAAGTTGGAAAATACACTGGCCAGCCAAGCCCATAAAAATGGTTTACAAATGACATGAAAATCAACTCCACAGTCAGCACACATTGAAGCCAGTGAACCTGACCCAGTGACCTGATAGCAGTTGCTACGTTTTTTTGTCAAAAAGCATAAAACATAAATAAACATGTATGCAGGTTAACAATTTTTCTCCACATCAGGTGGGTTGTATTTCTCACACAAAATAATTGCTGAAGCTGCACAAGGGGGAAAGACCCTACCAGTCACCTTCCACATACACTGGCACATTTTTCCTGAGAAAAAGGCAGTAATGTTTCATGCCTACACCACAAGGGAACAAGGAGGGGGATGTGTCGCTGAATATTCCTCCACATGTTCCTCCAGCTTGAGCCTTTGGGAGAATAACTCTTGGAACTCCACGAAACCTGCCCAACCTCAGTAGGGGGTAATAGCACTTATTGAGAGCCCCAGCCTGTGAGCCGCCAAATGTGCACAAACAAAAAGTAACTCTTCTCCAGGACAAAAATAAACAAAGTCTGTACTGGAGACACAGGTGCAGCTTTTATAAAATTTAATGTCTGGACCTCTGGTGTTCACAACATCAGGAGGGAGAATGAAGAAGAAGCTTGAAAAATAATCTGCAGACAGCATGTCAAAGTGTTGAACATCATACAAATCGTCACCGTTTTCACAAAGAGACAAAAGTCTCAACAGAGAGTAAAATCTAGGTTTCGAGAAAAATCACATTTTTATTTGGTCTCTTTTTCAAAACGCTCATTCCCCAGTATTTAAATTAGCATTTCTTTGACTTGACCAATGCTAACAAAGAAAGAGGGGATTAACCTTAAATGACACAAAACTAAAACAAATATTTACAGAATCAATAAGAATTGTTTACTTTGTAAACAAACACTTTTGTATGTTTTGGCAGAAATTTGTGCGATTTTTGTCTCTGTGAAAACAACCAGCACAGTATACACTTTTGCCACTGTGCTTGCCAGGTGCAAAATTGTTACATTTGTATACATTTTTTAGTCAAATTTGTAAATCTACAAAACAAGTTTTGTCAATGGTTTTGCCCTTTATTGCTAATGCTGTATCTAAGGAAGACAAGCTTGTCTCTTCATGAAAATCAAAAAGCAGTTTAATTGAATTTTGCCCCACAGACTGATTTCAGTAATTTTTGAAAAAAAAATGTCATGACTGTGGGCATTTTTGTCTCTTCATGAAAACAATGATGAAATTTCTGGAATGTTTTACATCTGAAGACAACAGTTCTACATATTATATACAAAACATGATTGTTTTTTATTATGTCAGCATGTGTGACTGAGCGCTAGGCCTACACTTTAAAATATCAAAGCCTTTACAATGTAAATGCACACAACTGTGATGCATCAAGTAGATAATAGGGTTCGAACAATCGTAACCGCTCCTGAAGAAAGTTTATCAACTTCATTAGAGTAAAGTTTGCATCTGATGAACACATACATGTAGGCCTACAAGTGAAACCCAGTGTTTCAACATGGGACAATTCTGAAAATTGGTCAGCACTGACTGAAAATTAGGTCAAATTGGGAACCCAGATTATACAGAAAATATTTGTGTTCATTTCATCCACATTCTGTCAGCAAGAACAATAATAATATGAATAACCCTTCATCCCAATGTGTTCTGTGTGAAAAATCTACACATCCTGTACATCTAATCATGGCACAATATAACAAGAGCCACATGGCTGAATACGCATTTCCCAAGCCATGTGTTTTTGAACTGACTCACTGCAGATAGCACTCAATAATTTACAAGGAAAAGGCTGCACCTAAGCCTAAATAGCCTTTAAAATACAAAGTCAAAAATGTTTTGAAACTGATGAACAGGTTTCCAAATATTCAGTTTGAGAACCAAAAAATTGAGGTGACTCTCCAGAGTGCTACTCTAATTATGCCACAGTGGTTATCCAGCACTGTTACCAGTACAATAGCCTGTATACAATGAGAACAGTATTACATGTGCTGCCAACAGGCATGCTGTGACTGGCATTCAGCCACTGTGTGTCCCCATCAGCCAAGGTGACAGCCCTGTTGACAGCCCTGTTGTGACCTGACCAGGACAACTCAAACCACCAGTCATACACAAATCGCCCACCATTTGGTTCCTGCATAAATCAAGGCATCCTGTCACTCAATTCCCCAACATCCATCTCTGTCCAAGCTCTCTGACCACAGTACAGCCCTGCCACCCACACCAAGCCATGCCTAGATTTACACAGATTACATAACCCAGGGCTAACAACAGCCAGATGTGGGCATTCCAAATGAGGCCAGCTGTCAATGGGGGGTTCCCTGCACCTGCACCCAGCCACTACCAGCTTGGGTAAATGCCCAGCTGGATTCCCTTAGAAGCAAATGCAATAATCTGGGAAATTAGGACACTTCACTACACTTGGGATTTTCATACACCCAATTACAGCCAGCATTTAAGGACAGGGGGATTGTTGCGTTTCCTGACAGAGGACAGGTGGTGTGTTATTTAGGTTGTGTCTGGAGGTTGTCTGGAGTCTTGTGGAAGCTGTGTGGATTAGACCAATCAAGCTCCAACTTGTGTTGGCCTTGCTTGAAAGTGCAGTGACAACAGTTAGATGTGCCTCAACTACTGGGATGAGCTTATAATGAGACAAAATACAGACTTGGTAAATCTCGTTTACTGGTGTTCAGGACCCATGTCTACCAGAACCATGAAACACAATGCACTAGAGACCAAATGTGACGCTGCTGGCAATATTTATGCACCCAAAGATAGCCATTTGTCCAGCTGCATATGTGTACATGTCTCTACCATTCTCTCTAATCCACATGGATTAGATAAATACTCACAGAGGATGCATGTGTACAGGGATAGCATGACAGTGAAATATCCCAAACGTTGTTATATGCAATGACAAAAACAATTTTATCTGAATCTAAAGCATTCCTTAATATTTAAAGAACTTGAACAATAAGCAGAGAAACGCAATGAGAAACTGACATTCCATTTCTCTGTTGTATTTAGAACATCCGCATTGCAATGTGATAACAAAATATGGCTAGGTATTTCTTTAACTCGTGTGGTTTTAAAATTTAGAGCTATATTTCATGTATTTGGGAAAACAATTTGTATTTAGGAATGACACATTGAATTGTCAAAATGAATGAAATATTAAGACTGCATTCACTCCCAATCATGAAAAAAAAATAAGCCATAGAAAGGCCAACAAACCAAGTAATCGGCTGCATCAAAGAACACAGCACAAAGCCAATTCATCTCACAGGATTTTCTTCCAGACACCAAAGGGGGTATGATTTTTACTTTTCACAAAATTTACCTCAAATATTTGTAAACCAGAGCCAAACCTCTGCTTGATCCAAATGTCAAAAATGCTGACCCGGGCATAAGTTACAAACACAAAATGATCAGGCGATATCAAATTCCACTTTGATGACATCACAGAATTTACATGTAGATGCATGTCATCAGATATTCTAGTTGGCCTCATTATTTGTGCAAGATCTTTTGACATTTTTGTGTTGAGGGGGTCATACACAGGTGCCTGCAATAAGCAGGCACTGAACTGCCTCCTTTCAACCGAACCACCTGCAAACTCAGTTTCGGAGGGTGAATTTAGTTGTTTCAATTCATTAGTAAATAGTGACATTTCGAACCAATGTTACCAAAATGTACATGTACGTTATTATGTGTATACCAGTACATGTGTGCACACTGTCAGAGTTACGCTAATTGGTGGGTCTACATGTAATTCAGTGATACTGACCTGCCCTGATACATGCAGGGTAGGAACTTCGATCTTGAAAGGGCAAAGCAATTTCTCCTTTCCAGAGGCCGCTTGTATTAAAAAACAGATTGTCTATAGGCACATTTCAATGGGCATTGAGGCAAAGACCAGGGCTATCAAAGCTATTGCCTCTGATGCCTCCATGAAGTTCCTGCCCTGTCCACGACCATGTGAAGTTTTGGCAGGGACCAATATGTTTGCTTATAACTAAAGTCCAGAGCTTTCTGCATTGTGGAAAATCCCCAAAAATCGCACATTTGGGGGTAGAAAGCGGAAAAGGCAATTCTCGGTAAAAAAAATAATAGATAAATATTTTGATTGTTTATGCACAATTAATCAAATAAATATGAACCCAAATTAGGAATGACAACTCATTTTCACTGTTTAACTCACTTTGAAAGTAACATTTGGTAGCATTTCCCCTCATGTTTTTCCTTTGCGATATTGCAGAAATCGGTATTAATTTCCTCCGGCTCCGGGAGATCACACAGGTCTCTGTTCCCTACATGAACATAGTGTCTAAACATTTTACGGCTTATGAATAAATCAATAGGGACAGGGACCAGTCCAAGATCACAGTGGCATGGTGCATGTAGGCCCTGCATGTATCATTACGCCAAAGATACCTGTAGATGTATGGTAAATGTAGGCCTATACATGTACATGTATGTACAGTCACAGTTTTTGTACACGTATATTAAAATTAAGAAAGCGTAAGAAAGCAGAATTTGACTTTCAGTTTCAGAAAGCAGAAAAATTCTGGAGTTTACTTATAGCATACAGTACACACATGTACCAGTACATGTACATTGTACACTTGCATGTACACACATATGTACTCTTCACTGTGCAGTATAATGGGCAGTGTACAAAACACACAAGGTATGTTATACACCTTACACACCATGTGTATAAACTGTATATAGCGTAGGCGCATGTGGGAGATCACTGTTACAGATTTTGTTTGTCACTGGCTGGTGGACCACATTAAGAATAAGAAAAGCCCCACGCCTTCGCCAACGCGAATACCTATTCTATTATATGAAAGGTACCGATACTTCATATGATATTATTAGTCAGGATGGATTTTTTAGTGAGTGTCAAAATGTTAACAGTCTTTTAATTATAACTTCTGGTCTGATGACGTCATCTGCTTCAAACTTCACACATGTTGTTTGCGTGCCTGATGTATGCACATACGCATCTAGAGATCAGGGATACCGCTATGTATGTGGTTTGAGGTTTACATGGTATACCATCTTGAAAAGGAGCTGCAGGGAGTTGTTGTCCGGTCAAAAAAAAGAAAGATGGACCACTACAAAATTGCCTATCTATAAAAAACAAACAAACAAAAACAAAAACCATATAGGCCTATAGAGTACATGAAGGTGTAGTTGGTTTAAAAAAGATCCTGTATGCAGTACTCTGCACTAACCCAAGGTCCATTGGTAGATCCAGAGTGCACAGGCCGAAATTAATGTGACAGAGGGTTCAGGCATGTGGCTTGTAGGTTGTCAAACCTGGGATTTACAAGGGTGTTGAAAGCCATTGTGGAACATGTCTGTGACCTTCAGAGGGCTCAGGAATGTACTCTGGCCCAGGCTTGATGTTGCATGTCAAATATTCCGGTAGCATACTGCTGTGGCTCAGGTCCAATGCAAAACCCTGCCACTACCTGTACATGTAGGCCTGCCCACTCCAAAGGCATCGTGCTGTGTACTGAAGTGTACATGTACATTTTACCTGTACAGTACATTGTATATGTACACTGTACACATCTCATAATATAAAACTGTAGGCCAGCGATAACAGAATAGCTCAGCTTGAAAAGCAGGAAGATTAATATTTAAAGTGTTTGTTGCATGTTGGGAAGAGGGCTGGGAGGGGTGATGAGGTCACAATAGAAATGTACGATTACATTTGTCATGTACAGTGTCGCACGATGATGTAACCACGCAACTTTAGGAAAAAAACAGTCACCTGATATCACATGATACCTGTACCACGGTGTTCTCTTATAAAGCATACAGATATTCACACCATCTGCATCAATCATACACCAGCCGCATCAGAAACAGACATATCTAAAGTTGTTTAGATCATGTTTCATTTCCAATCAGCTTACGCCATAAAACCCTACAAAAATTAAGGTCACTTGAGGTCAAGACTCCAACCTCATTAAGCCACACGTACATGTAAGTTATTAAAACTTACAGCGTACAGATGCCAAAGAAAAGAGCATCCGTCATCACAAACCATTCATAACAAAATTCAAAGGGTACAAGTGCTCAATTCGCCTCTAACAAATCCCCATATTGTGTAATTCCCCAATGCTAAATTCCTGATACACCTGTACATGAAGGAGTCAGACAGCTTGGGCTACATTGTAACCATGTGTGGATAGATAGCATGCCCGATGTGGTGGACACACTGGGAACTATCCATTACATGTGTACCCATTTTATGTACACCGACACACACGTATCATAAGAGTAACCCAAAGCCTTTGTTTAAATTTCTGAACAATACAGACTACATGTATGTAGGCCTATACATGTACTGTACATGTACAAGTACACATCCCAGTGGGAAGACTGCCCACACAGTGTACAACCAGGCCTCTCTGGAATATTCCAGAAACTTGTTACTTTGAAGGAATCCATGAAAAACTACAATCTTGGTGTTTTCAAACATGTATCCTCAGATCTAGGGGCGTACATGTAGCAATGGGGGGAGGGGACAACATTCCTCAAAAGTTCCTGGTGCCCCCCAGGTGCCCCAACTAAGAAAAAACCTGTCCCCCCCCAAAAAAAAAATACCACTGACAGCTGGTGCCCCCATCAGTACAAACAAAAATTCAATTTATCATTCTGCAAAAAACTAGATTCCATACTGCTCCTACTGATATGACAGAATCATTCCCACACGTATAAAAATACATTCCTCAAACATGCACAAAAATATTCCCACTGATCTACATATTAACATGCAGACATAGCATACCCCCTCAAAGCAGACCACTGGCATCAATTCCACATACCTGTATATGTACATGTACCTGTTTGCAAAAACAGCCTATGGCATGAGCAGGGTATAATGCACGTGTATCAAGTGGTACATGAACATGTACATGTACTTGGTGGGGTCCAACATATTGCATCCTAGCCTACTCTACACACACATTATTTCCACATGAGGTTCTGTTTACAACTCTCCAACAGGACAAAAGGGAAGGGGGTACAGTGTCATCTGGTCCACCTTTCAGGAGGACTGTCACTTGGCAGAAACAATTAGAGAGGCCGTTTATGCTGAATTTACATTACATGTCCCCAGCATTTGTAGCCTTTAAAAACTTTAAATATTAAATCTTTGTGTTCTTTCCAAGGCACAAGGTACATGTACAGTACAATAAACAGGGTTTCAGACAGTATCATGTTTCAGAAATTTTGCTGAGTGGACAGGCAGTTTCTGACATTGGTTGAGAAGGCATGGGTAAATAAATTAATCCAGTGGACAAAATTCTGCCCCGGGAGGGTGAGAATTCCCCATCCTAAATAACTGTTTATGTTGACTGCACACCTGTAAAGCAGTACATGTGCTACAGTTTTATAGACCTACACAGGCACTGTGCAGTCTTTGTTCTACAGTGCACATAGCACTTGTAATGTTGTTAAAGGTTACTATACACACCCATGAACAAAAATACTGTGGTTACAGTGGAACGCCGCTATAATGAACATGACAGGGTCCACCCTAAATGTTCGGCACAGCGGTCGTTCGGTATAGCGAAATTAACTGCCAACGTTTCGTTAATTGCAGTGTCAAATAGCACCCCTCTAGTCTAACCGAAGTGCACCCTCTTGGGATACTATAATTTGCTGTTTTCATGATGTTTTGCCATTGCATTCACGTTTGAGGTTTCTAGGAATGTATCTGTTAATTATTTTTGTTTTTTATTAAGTCTTGAGGTGCAAAATTGCTATTTACTTTATCCTTAAAGTCAGGAAGCTACAGCTCAGTATTGATCTCTGATGCATGCTGTGGCGAATCTCGGTTGATTTGTAACTACATAATGTTCGGTAGGTTTTGTGCACAAGATATTGAGAGCCAAGGACGTTGTTTGGTATAGCCGAACGTCCGGTATAGCGGTGTTTGGTATAGCAACGTTCCACTTTAAAGGGAGTACAGCATAAAATCTCCACAATCCAGTCCAACATATCCCAACAAAAGAGTTTGTCCCCTCACCAAAATGACAGTCAGGGCATGTGTGCATGTTCACCAAGTGCACGTTCACATAATTGTTGAAAGCACACTGACTCCGAAATCTTGTTTCACATCACAGCAATCAAGACAAGAAATTATGAGGATACAATGTATGTTTTTGAAAAGCAGGTTAGGTTCAACAACCTAGCCTAAACAGCTGGCCAAAAAGATAACCTTTGAACTGGGTATTGAAAAGTATATTCTGTCCATATTAATTACTACAGAGCACTAACTCACTGTGTTAAGAGAAGCCTCCTGGGTACATCCATGTTTGTGTAAAAACATATGAAGAACTCCAAATGTTGTACAGCTGTTGGTACAGCTATTTGCACATAAAGCATCGATAAAGATGCATCAATAAAGCACAATCAGATAATGAACATTTTGTTGTGCAAATAATTTACAAACAGGTGTGTGCTGCAGCTGCAGATTAATTTTGCTAATTGCATCATACAAGTAATAAAAACAAACTGTATGTAGCTTGTGTATATTGTTCACTGTTCTTGTGTGTTGCATTTAGAGCAGATCTTTTAGAATTTGTTTTATCTGGTTTCACTATGCTCTACAAATACGTTCATTAATCCAAGGTGTCAAGACTTCTCCAAGGAGGAAATGACATAGGCCTATTAGTGCTTTTGATATTCAAAATAGCTCCATGATTCTGTCATAGATTAAAGGGCGAAGTACGAAGGAAAGGCTGGAGTGAGTAGGATCAAATAAGTGATTGCTGAATATTCGACTTGAAATTCAATGGGATATTTGAATATTCAGCTACACAAAGCTTCAAGAGAAGCAGTTCTTTCTGATGCATACAAAATAACACGTTATGCAGGTAGGTAGTACAATAACTTTGTATTATGGACAATGTAAACGGACATATTTTTCTTTTTGGATAAAGCTTTCAGCAGGCAGTCTGATCACAAAGAAGCTGATTCCCCCCCCCTTTTCATTTGCATTGCACCTACAAAGATTTGAATCGAAAGACTGATAACCGTACAAATATACTAAGTATTTAGCATAAGCCTATGAAAAAAGTGGCCTCCCATATCAGAGCCTCTCCATCCTACTGGTAAGAAAATGGTTGGACACTGCAGCAGGACAATTACACCACATGTATTTAAAACAACATTTTTGTGTATCTGCAATTTTACTGATTCCAAATTACGCGGTTACACAAAAATGCTCTGGTTGACATGCACGCCCAACAAAAATATGCTCAATATTTATTTGCCGCTGATTTGGTTATGCTGTGGCTGACCATGTGAACATGGACAACATAACATTCTCATCATTCTCCTGGTAAATATACACTGGCAATCATCCAAACCTGAGGCCCACAAACTACATGTATGTTGGAATGAATCTGGAACACGTGTTAAAAGGATTTCCTTATCGAAACTCTTCTGACGGACAGAGCACATTTGGGTTTTCAATTTAAGGAGTGTTATTTCGATCAAGGTACAGATACGTGTAGTCGGTATTTTCCACGTTTTGTTTGATGCCCTTTGAAAAGTGTGTGGAGTGGCATTCTTTTGAGCAAATGTCTCCCCATGGAATCCATGTTATTTTAGGGGTGGGAAATTCAAACTTGTGGATTCCCCACCCTGGATTATACTCCTCAATACAACTCTCTGAGAGTGTCCACAATCCCCAAGTTACTCTCAGATACACTAGCTACTTGGAAGTTACACTTTCACCAAGAACATTGAGCACTTAAATAATGTGGAATTTCAATGGAGAATTTCATATGTTATTTTTTAAGCAACCGAACTCCTGAAATGTTCTTCTCAAAAGATTTACTTACAATTCAGTGATGACTGATACAGTAATGTTGAAACTTTCAGAGGGAGGATTTGGATAGGTTTTTCTCCTCCTTTTAAATTCAGGTACACTGTTTCAAAATTGAAATTGCCTACTTACATGTACAAAAAAATGAACATTATTTAAACAACTTTTCCCATAATCTGTCCCTTTTAATAAAAAAAGGAGGGACAGTGTTGACCTCATCTATCGCATCCAACTTGATTATTTACACACAAAAAGTTTTTTATTTTGACAACTCTGCAACAAACACCCGATAATGGGTCTCAAATCATACAAGCACTAGTCCTCAGACCCCTACATGTTTATTATTGTGGGCCCCATTCAAATGCGACACGCACCCAAATTAAGCCACTCGTTTGCCTCTTGGAGGTCGTGCCCTGGCCACTACTGCCTTGCACGAGGAAGCTGTGGACCCCCGTCATGCCTTCCCCCAACTTGACATGACAAATTGAATGAGGGGTGACCCCTGCCCCTCTCCTTAGTTTACCAGAGGCAGTTAAAGGCAGGGTGTGGCAATTCTTTGGTGCTTGAGACAAGCAGATGCATCTAGACATATTACTGACTCAGCACTGAACTTGACGCTGGCATCATGTACTGCCAATTAAGTGTCGATACAGAAACACATGTGAGTGGGAAGAGCTATTACGCACAGTTCCAACTAACACTATGCCTGCAGACCAGCAGCCCAAAATACAGAAAATCCACATCAGTTGGCAACTCAGCATAAATGTCCAATATTACAAACATCTGCAACTTTTTACCTGATGCATATTTATTTGTGCTAAAAGTGTTGTAACAAAAAGTGTTGTAGTTGAGACCATCACAAGACCATCAAAAGAACAACACAAGACCCAAAGCCTTAATTTAAATCACAGCAGCCATTCAAATTGACTCCAACAAAAGCATTCCTTTGTCATTTTTCATCCTGTTACTTGTGATTGGTTTTGTGACTAGTCATGTGATTGGTCTTGTGATGGTCTTGACTACAACACTGCTAAAGAACCCTCATAGTCCTCCAAATATCCCCAAAATTTCCTTCCTGATGTGGCAGGATCATCAAAAAAATTAACATGTGAATTCCATCTTTGGGGCAATGACTCATAATAATGGAGGAGACAGCATTATTCTGGTTGCACGAAACATACTTGTGCATGCTCAGACTTGAAGTGCATATACCGGTACATATGCAATTCAGTCAAATCAATGCACCCCAATTTTCAAAGAGTTCTATAATGCGTGTATACATGTAGCACCCGTCCACGAGCGTGATGCCACCACAGTGACATACCGGTATTTGACCACAGTAATGGTGGAGTAGATGAATTACACGACTGTATATCCATTATGCATGCTTAATTCCCTTTTCTTTTGAAATACCTGCATTACTGCACATGCAGCCTACATGTACATTCTCCTAGCCCTGCCGTCACTCTTTGTCATCTTATAAATCTATGCATTTTTCGTGCAGAAAATGCTACCTCAGTTTTCTGTTTCCCTACGACTGTACACGTACATGTACACACATACACTGTGGAATGAACCTGTGCACTCATTGCAACAGACTGACCCGCGGTTTTTATGTTAATGACAAAAGAATATGATTCATAACAAAAAACACCCCAGAGCTATACAATCAGGTCTCAGCCATTTACTGGACTGCACATAAATGTAGATGAAGCAACACTGTCAGGATTCCTCTATCACTTGCTGCTCAGAGAGAGAGGGCTTTTACACAGACAGAAACTGTACCAGCATAAAAGCAATACATGTAGTACTCATTTATTTACAGTGGTGTATTTCTTGTTGGCATACATTTACGCATAATTTGGCTTAGTTTTTATTCTGCTGGACCCACAATATCAATTCAGCATCTGAAACATCTGAGGTCCTGGTGTTAAGGATGGCATCGTTTCCTCTCACAGCCCTTTCAGTGCAACTGCATAGGCTCAAAAAACTAGTAAAAATATCGGTACATCTATTTACACACAGGTCTCCGAGCTCTATAGATGCACTGCATTCCTCCTTAATAGTAATATTCAGTTCATGCCGTGCCATGTCTGTTCAGCATACCCAGCACACCGTACACGTACTGAATGATTTGCCCCTTGCAAGTGAATGATAAGTCACAGGCAGGTTTGAAGAGAGCATTCACACAATTTTTAATATTCTGATGCAAGTGAAGGGTGGGCTTTTCTATACATGATCCGTGTTCATCTTTAGACAAAACACATAGCCTTAGTTGTTTCAGTGTTCTTCAAACACTTCTCAGCCTATGTGAGATTGAATAATCTGGAATTGGGTACAGTGAATTTTGTTTCTAATGAAATCAGTAATGAAATACATTTCAAGAGAATAAAGTTGAACTCATTCATGCAATAAGACAAATAATATAGGTGACCAACTCTAGAAAAATGGGTAATAAGTCGCCAAAATTAAGGTTATGAGCTTTTGATATGGCTGGATTCTGTACATCAAAAGCTACAATTCGATATATGAATGACCCCTGAAGTGTGCTGCGTTCCAGAGATATTCAGACATTTGCACATCCACACTTTCAGATTCAATAAAAACACTTTTTAAGAAAATGCTCATAGAATGTAGTGCTTGGAAACACAATGCTATATAGGATTTCCTACTTAATGATCAATTTTTTATCTTTATTCATCAGTATGCATATCTATAGTCACAAATTCTGAAAATATAAATATTATAGAGGCTATTAAAGGAAAAAACACAAAATCAAGTTTTTGAAGAAATTTTGCCCTCTCCAAATAGAACAGGCCATTACGTGTTCTGGCATTGCGTGACTTATTACCGTTTTATGCAGAGCCGGTCACGTATTTCACCACAGAGAATTCCAAGTTTTGGCTGCTGCAAGGATCGACTGACAGATGTGCATGTAGTAAGCAAACCTTACATGTAGTTATACACATATCCAAAACCATCCTCCTTGCTGCCCCATCCACAAAGGGAGGATTGCCACATTATAAATTTATCACCACCACTGAGAAGGGGCGAATCATGGAATTTTTCCAGGGGGGAAGGTCGGGCCAGAGATTTTGTTTAATGTCTCATTTTCATGGACTAAGGAGAAATGATGGTGAAACATTGTACATGACATACATTGTTTAAATTGCTATTGATACACTTCCTGTTTTATTATTTTCACCATTTTAACCTTTTTGCGGTTTTCTGTCTCAGAGCAAGGGGGTGACCCCCCCCCCCACCTGCACTGCTGAGGCAGTCCTTTTATGTACTGTACTGTACCAAAGGTAAAAATGCCAAAACTGGACTGATCAAGAAAAAAAGAAAAAAAAAACTTGGGGAGTAAAAAATGTGGCAAAACCATGACATACATGTAAGACCTGGAGCAGTCAACACAAGAGGGGAGAGGAGACGGGTGGGCAAAATCCCAAACTTTGTATAATTTTCTAACTTCTGCATCCAGAAGTGAGCTCACTGGAAGAAGGGCATGAATATGTGAGGTGAGCAGTTTGCACCTTTAAGGTCTCCTAGGCACATGTATCACTCAACATCATGTCAACACTTGTACAGAATGATTTCTTGTGCACTTGTTCATCCTTTTTGATGGGGCCACTTACATGTACACATATGAAGTCTAAAGGTAAAACGTCTTCGGAATGGAATGAACAGGAGTCAACTTGAGGACATGTCAACAGACTTTTGGGAAAGGAATATGCATTGGTGCACGTAGAGAACATGCCAATGAGAATGTATATTTATAGGCTAGTTACACAACTGTATACACCGTATAAAATGCAGCAGGCAACACGGACGTTTTACAATTGTGGGCCTCCAAGACTTTGCAAGCATTGATTAATCACAATGCGCAAAATCTGTCAACCCTCTCTAAATGCGCATTGGGTCGACAGATTTCACGCATTGTGATTGGTCAACATGTTGCAAACTCTTGGAGGCACACTACTGTACACCTACTGTATCCTACTACAAGATGAATGTATCAGGGAGAGGCTATGACTGAGGTATTTCATCTCAGTGTTTTAAGTTTTCTGCCTCTGAATGAACATAACGCCGCTCTCGTCTAGCTTAATCAGTTCGTGTAGGAGGATGTGCGTCCCACATTGTATTTGCAGGGATGGCTGATAGGTTGCCAGCTAAGCATTCCAGTCTCCAGCAGTACACATGCATAGTTGCACATACATGTAACTCTCATTTTCCATTGTATTAGTGACACACATCCCATTCATGTACCCTAAGTCTATGGAGGCAAATCGCGTGTTGGAGCAAATATCACTCATAGTGTTTCTCTCCACCTCACTGCAAAATATAAGGTTGCAGTGTAAATATTTTTCAAATGACTCTCATGATTCTCTGTGGCATGTGACTGTATTTGAACAGTCAGCAGCCCTAAACTGTATCTTGCCGGTTTGGAAAGTCAGGTTTTTCAGCCCAAAATAATGCTGACTGCAAGACATTCACTCAGGTTTAGCTGGCAGAATGACCACTGTGTACAGTAGAACGCTGCATCATGAACTCAGACCATGTCATGTGTTGACCACTGTTTCTTCGCCAGGCATGTGTGATTTACCTAAACTTTTATTACAGTTATCATTAGTGCTAAACACATTCCCCTTACATTAAAGGAAATGTTCAATGTTCAGTAAAAGTGCACAGAATATTCAGAAGGAGGTTCGGTATACCCCATTGTTTTTACAGCAGCATTCTATTATATTCTTTTGCAGAATTTTTTAAACTGACAAGTTCACAGTTACATGTACAACGGTGAAGAATGGTGATAGTGTTACAGTGCGGCACTTTAATTTTGGATTTTTGCCCTGTCCGATGATGTGTATTTTAACACTGTATACTCAGTGTATGCCCCCCCCCCCGAAGGCTTTTGAAAAAACCACAAATGTACTTGGGTACGACTTGAACCCACGCTCTCCTGCTTGCTAGTGCAGATGTCTTAACCACTCGACCAACGAGCTTGCCAGTGGCACTGGCACTGTTTATATGCTTTCATGACCAAAATATTGGGGGTCAATTGTAAACACATTGTATACACTGTGTTCATCATTCATCAGTTAAGCTGCAGTGAGGTAGAGAATAGCAGCCACATGTGCTCTTCCACTTCCACCTCCCGTGGCTATGCATGTTAGTAATCAGTCTGCATATATCTGTACATGTGCAGGCACTGCAAGTAATAAAACCATGCTCTTCAGTTGGTACCAGTACTGTACGATCAAGTCAATAAGCCATTTGCGAGTTAAATTTGAATAACATCTTGTGCCCTGTGTTTTCTGATTGCACATAAACATAACAATTTGAATTCCCTATGCCTAGTGATTGGGGATAAGCTTTTGCGTAGCAACCACCATCTCTGGAATGGACTGGTTCCTTTGTGCCCGTCCTATCCATTGAAAACAGAGTATTGGGGCAAGGCGTCTCTTACACGTACATGTATGTAACTAAGCAAAAGTTTGCCTCAAATTATGCATCAAAACAGTATCGAAAATTCGAATTGTTACGTTCACATGAATTTTAAGAACTATTCATACTCATATGTAACTGGCAAAATTGTTTGCTTTTCTTTTCCTGTGTTTTTGCTGCTGGTGGTGGTGATGATGGTGGCAGTGAAGTGGCAGTGGTTGGTGGGAGGGGGACTAAAAAGTGTCCCTAAAGCTGATCAACAATGATTGCCAGCAAGCTGCTGGGCCTACATGTACATGTACGTATGTGGCTTGCCGCAACCAGCTCCCATGCAGTGCATCAATGTCCAGGGGAATACAGTTTTCAGCCCTGTCAGATGAAATCGGGGTCTAGGAAACCTTCACCCTTTTGTGATGAGGTTAATGCCTCTCTGGGGAGTCCCAGGCCGCTAGATGGGGAAAATATGTAATCATATACACAGCACATACAGGCTCACAAAATACAAACAACTGCTGCTGAATCCACATTTACTCAAATTCCACTTGTTTGTATTCTGAACCACACTTGGTGATCTGGTGTGGGTTTTTTATTTCCGCAAGCTGGCCTGCAAGTGGGAGATAAACGCATTCAGGCGTGCATGTGAACACACTCACAACCAGATGCACTTGATTAAGGACTGATAGCAATAACAGACATGAAGTGATACTGCATGGATTATTTCAGCACTGTGCTTTCGGCAACACCTTGAATTAGACCAACAGCAGTTTGTAAATAAGCATAGACAGTGAACTATCTCATGCCTGTTGTAGCCTGAATGCAAGTAGGAAAGGATGACTTGGAATCAATAAAGCAGATCCTAAAGGAACCTACACACATGCTCAAGTACACCCCAAAACACCGGGGCAGACTGAGGATTTAGAAACCAAGACAGCAATGCTGCAATAAGCCATTTGCGAGTTAAATTTGAATAAAATCTGGTACGCTGATTATCTGATTGCACATAAACATAACAATTTGAATTCCTCAGACTAAAGACACTGTTACTATACCTCATGATTTGGGGCAAGCTTTTGCACAGTGAGCACCATCTCTGGAATGGACTGGTTCCTTTGTGCCCTTCTTATCCATTGAGAACAGTGTATTGTTGCAAGGTGTCTCTTTCATAACCAAGCAAAGCTTGCCCTGACTCACAAGGTATAGCAACAGTTGTTTTAGTATGGAGAATTCAAGTTGTTACGTTCACATGAATTTAAAGAACTCAGTGTGGTCAAAGTTAACTCCCAAAAGGCTTATTGTTTACATGAGCACTTTGTGCATGGTTGAGCAGGCCCTAAAGTGACAATCCTGACTGTAACATGTACTGTTTTCGCATTTCAACCCTTCCACTGCTTGTATTTCATACAAAAACTACTGTCAACTGCTTGCTGACTACAGTGACTTGAAATATACAAATACTTGAAAAGATCATTACAGGGCCTGAAAACTGCATCAAAGCATAGCTCTATGATCAAGTGATCTCTTTCTCCAAGGCTTGTGTGACAAGCTGGCCACAGGTGTTCAGGAGGCAGTACATAGCCATTTGAAGCAGCTGACGGCGCTCGTCAACAAAGACACTGTATCATAGCCAGCACATAAATTTCAGCTAAAAAATGCAATATTGGCAGAGAGAGGGGACAAGTCGGGGCAATTTTTAAAGGGAGGTGACTGCAATGTAGATTTCAAACTTTTGAGCGCACAAATATGTGAGCAAGTAGCATTAAAATATGTTGAATGTGACTTTAACCCAGCACTTTATACAAGAATGTACTTTCATATTGTCAGTATATAACTTGCTGTACTGAGTGCAATATGTGCAGTATCACAGAGCTGGTTAATTCCAGAAATTAGGGGTCCAAAAGTGTGACCCTTTTTGGGTCCCTGTTACATCCGACCTTTATTATTTGACATGGAAACATCACCGGAATTGATTTCAAACTATTACTATTTGTTTGGCAGGTAATCTGCATTAATTCATCACTCTTGGAAATTAGAAAATGTGTTCTGAACTTACAAAATTATGTAAGATATAACTGGGACACGAAAAAAAATGGACCCCTAATTTCTGGAATTACCCCTATGAAAACACATGGACACCATACACTTTGAACTGGTTGCCAACGACCTTCATGAGGGGCATGTGTATGCTCAAATTTCATCCACCTGTTCTGCAGCCAATTTCACGAATCCTGTAACTTTGAACCATGCCTAAGCCTTGCGCCAGCCACAAATTTGTGCCGTAGCTGTGCAAGAGTTCAAAAAAGGTAGCCTAGCTGCACCACATTTTAATAATATGAAATTCTTGGACGAGGACGACAATGACTCTTACAGCGGCTGTTCCTTTCCAATATAACAACAGTCATCAAGTCGTCGAATCCCCTCCGCCTGTCATTTTGAAAAATTTTTGTCTTTGCTTTGTCGGAACCAGACAGAAAATCTCACAGTTCTCTCACACCCAACAAGTTTTTTATTACCTTCTACAACAAAGTTGTACGTTTCTCGTACAAGCCTAGTTCAGTTCAGCAACGATGAGGCTTAACCGAACAGGATAAGCTAGTCAAATTGTTCATTTTTGCTTCTTTTAGTACAACTTACGCCACCTAAAATGAAATCGGTCTTAATTTATAGCACAACTTAAGCAATAAAATGTAGTGTAACTGGAGTTAAGCCTATGCTATAAAGTTTTCTGAAATTGGCTGCTGAAATAAAAGTTGGACATTGAATATTTTCTAACCATTTCCCACTCTCAAAAAAAATCCAAAAACCCAAATACATGTATATGTGAACTTCAAGACAGTTTAAATTAATATTAATGTGATGTTTCTAAATCAGAAAAATTCTGCAAATAATTGTGTCTAATTTCACCTGTGTCACAGAAACCGCATCAGCAATTTGTTACAGATTTATCAAGTTGGTAAGAAAAATGCCCCACAAAACTTTGCAACTCATGACAATGAACAAACAGCTTTCATCCTAATTTCCAAAGACAGCCAACCACTGTGTTAAGAAAATCTGCCCAGTCAGCAACTCCATGTTCAACTCAGTCATCAAACTTTACGGGCCACAGTTCATCTTTAAAATCAAATTTATTATCAATTTAATTAATTAAATGGCTAACTGATGTCACTTCCTTCCGGTGTGTTCACATTAAGTTTTGGCTAGCTTTCTGTTAAATTATGCATTTCATATTTAAAGCTATTTTCATTCTAAATCGTCTGTTTGTCCCTAAAGTTGCACTTTTCTAAAATGAGAAAGGAATACATCAGACATTTTTGAAAATTGAAACCAACCTCATAGAAACACCTAGTAAAGTAGGAACTAAGATGTTAAACTACTCTAGAAAAATTTAATGGATCCAACTGAATGTTAAGCCCGCTTTTTATAGCACTATGAAAAATAATCTTTGCTTCAAGTCGAACTTAAAAGTAGCAAAGTGATGATACGTCTGTAAAACGGTGTAAATCCAACATTTACACAAAAATAAAGGTTTTATAATAAATGACTCACCAACTGTAGCATCTTCATAATTCCTGGCAAAGTTGTCAAGTAATGAGGTTCCCACCTCAGATAAAATCGGTCCCTTTGCTGCTGAGAGGCTGCCCCGGAACCGGCTTGATGATCACGAGGTGGCAGGCCAGACCGGGACGAGCTGAATTCGACACCTGGATCATCCACCACCGCCGCATGGTCTGCCTCCGGGAGATCGTCTTGCTCCTCGACAGGCCTTTCGTCTCCCCTTGCCAGTTGGAAACTGTCCGGAGAGTCGGGAGGTTTTTCGTCTGGGGGTATTTCCTCAGTCACTGGTTGATACATTTTGTTGTACAAGGAGAAAAGGGTGGTTTACAGGGAGCAAATTTACTCCGCGACGAATACGCCGCCACAAAAATCAGCCGCGGACCACTGCAGCAAAAGCCCGCCAAAATTCAGCAGGTGTTGTCACGCGGCAAGGTTCAATTCATTATGAAATTCGATAATTTCGAGTACAAGACCGGGCATGTTATTCGTAAAAATCATTCGTGTATTTTTTTTCTTTCAAAAGAAGATTTCTATAGAATTTTGCAAATTATTCTCTAGATGAAAAAAAATGAAGGAGGCAAACAGCTAAAAGCTTTCAGATTCGGCCGAAATCTTGTAGTTTTTGTAATGCCACAAGTACGTTTGCGACTTCATTACTCCTCTCGACACTTTGTTGGCTAGCATATCATCTGTTGTGATGCAAACTTAAATTAATTTGCCGTTTCTGAGTATTTTTATTTGTTTATTCCAAAATGTGTAAGAATTAAAAATTCATAAGCGAGACTAAAGCTTTGCAGAAAATCGGGCTTCGTCATTTCAAGAATTTCGTGAGGGCGGGCTTTGGTGCTTGAACAGGGTCATTGCTCGCTCCAGTGTAAAAAATAATATAGGCACAAGGCAGCATGCGAAAATACACGGCATGAGCCTCAAGACACAGCAAGCACGTCGCGTCGGTGTTGGGCTCTGCGTCTGCTTGGGCGACGCGCAACCGACCGGCCTCCCTCGTCCCTCCGCTTCCCGACTCAGCGCTTTCTCTTCGGGCGTGGCACTTTCCTATCCCAACGGGCACAAAGACAATATCCCCGGCAAATTCGGTCCCTCCAACTGTCTCCAGAATCGTAAAAATCCAAGGAAATGGCACCAGAATCGAGCAGAATTGCGAGCAGTCGGCTCGCACCACCCTCGCACGGAAACCGGCTCAAACGGTTAACCTGCGACCGATCTCTGGCCTCGAACCCGTGCTTTTCAATCTACATACACAACACAATTAGAAATTCACGTAATTAAAAAATATAAACAACACCCAACAAAATTGCCTAAATTTAAAAGACAATAATATTTTTACTCTAGCAAATATTTTTTTGTGCAGACAAATACAATTTTTAGTGAGTTATGATGTTTTTAAATGTCAAAAATACAAACGTACTGGACGAGTCTATGAAGTTTACGTTAGTTTGTTTATATTTCTCTACTCTAGTAATACAAACTAGCCGAAGTATTCATTTTCGTGCTTTGCGGAGGGATTTTCTTGAAGGCAGTTGACGTCTTTGGCCTAGAAATGACGTCTCGTAGTCATATTATTGTTACTCGTCAAAAATAACTAAAAAACTGGCCAATATCGTGTTTGAATTAAGACTAAGTTATGCTGGAACGTAGCACGAGCCGATCGATCACTTGAGGTCTCTGTCATGGCGGCCGAATAAGTAATAGCGCTATTCCTAAAACACATTCGGAATGCACAGCCAACCTGACGCTGGTGCATTGCCACTCATTTAGAGGCAGAGCTTATCTTAAATCATTCTCTCAAGCGAAATTAGCTATTTTTTCGCAAAAACCGAGACTTTATGAAAGGGTATTTTAAGTACACTTCTTTTTTCAACAATATAAATGCATGCATAAGCATATGCGACAATTTGTCGACATGGCCCCTTTTGGACTCTGTCAACAAACCAGAGATGCTTTTAGAATGGATACTAGGAGTATATTCCGCATAATTAAAAGTGAAACTACACTTACATTGTGATTGCCACGTGACTGCAGCTGGGATTCCTTAGCAACACGTTAGTGTCGATGGCGCCGCTTTTGGACGCAGCAGTAGGTGCAGGCCCAAAGTGTTGACGCCAAGTGCCCTTGGACGTTTCTGCTGTAAGACACCAATTTCTTCGGCGAATAGCGCGGATTTTGGTCCATGACATAGTCCCGATTTAGTTTGATAAATCTACTGTAAATCGTAAACAAAAACATTTGATTTTCGTGGCAAGAATCGGTGCCAAGTAGACGGTTACCGATGAGAGCAGCGGTCGGGGCGCGCCGGCATTGTGCCGGCGCTAAGAGCGCCTCTGACTCCTTGGCGATCTTAAGCACCAATGCCCGCAGTGACAAAACGGACTGGTCCATTTGAAAATCCCGCTTCCAGGGTGGAATTGGGTTCTGCGAATGGCAGATGTCCGCCGGCCCTGTCGGTGATGTTGCCCAGGGATCGTCTCAAGTCCCCGCCTCCTTTCTCGGATGCTGCCAGTTGATCTCGGCAAGGCACAGGTGAAGGTTCCATCACTACGAGTTCACGTCGCACTTTCCAGTGAGTCAGTTCATGTTTATGACTCAAACATCGATCGCACGGATTGCAGATTCGAAATTACTCCCTGGGTAACTTTATTTCACCCACGAATCGGATTCAAATTTTTGAATCGTGGGAATTTCGGCTTAAAAACTCATAACGACTCGCTGTGGTAACGCTGCAAATTCGGCACATAACAAGACTAATCTAAATTGAACATTTAGCACTTGTTTTGCGTACATGCCCAAAATTCAGGTTCTACGAACAACTGATTTTAAATTGTCATTAAATTTTATACAACCCCTGAAGTGAGTAATGATTGATTGGTGGGTGGTAGCAACTACCTCTGTTTACGCGTATCCAGCACAACTAAACCAGCGCTCAAAAGCAAGATTGCTGCGGGAGAGTGTGGACGGGCAAGCCATAGCGTCTCGGGACAGCTGGAGCTTCAACAAGTGGTATCAATATGCAGCAGTGGCAAGCAACTAGGCCTCGATGTTTAGGGGTTACTGATACAACTGTGGAGCCCACTCTTCTGCTAAACTACGGCGAGTACGACTCTTTCGAAGACGCTCCACCGGTGACTGGTTCCTGCATGTACACCACCATCAGTCATGGTGCCGTCGCACCGCCGTCTTGCCAACACCAGAATTATTACGACACCCTGGCCGCTCCCACGGCGTCTTATGTGAGGTCTCCGTCTGCGATCCACCTAAAATATCCAGCCCAAACCGCCACGGTGTCCAGCACCTTTACGGATGCCCTCTTGGCCGACGACCAACGAGAAAGTGAAGTTCTGCAGTCTACAGAGGCAACATCTTACCACACTTCTTCCCTGATGGACGACAGTCGGCACGTTGAGCACTCAGGTAGGCAACTTTTTTAGTCTCCATTTTTTCATAACATCGTCATCTGGTCTTGGATTTGTCGGAGCATCTTTCAGGGAAGTTTTGGCATGGGGGATTATCGCGCAACAGCTGTTTGGGAACTATCTTGGAGTTGTTTTGCAGAAACTTGTTCAGCGTACTTTGTAGATTTAGTGGCTGTCCTTACATCTGATGGTTTCTCCAGAAAAAAAATCAAGTCTGGATGAGATCGGAGGGTGAAGTGATATTTTCGGATATGGTACGGTGCCAGTAAATGCTACTGTTTTGTTCAGGAATTAGATGAAATAAAAACGTGATGCTCAGTTTTAATCACATGTTTCATTGTATATTATTAAGAATGTCAATGGCAACATTAAAACTGATATTCTAATTGCATGGCAGACGCCAGTGGGCCCTAACGAGCAATTGCCTCAGTTGCAAAATTAACCCAATTAATTAACAAATAACTAGCACTCTACCCTGCATCCTATTCCGTGCATTTGATATTTGTTACTTTTGGTTTGTTAAAATTGCTTTAACACCTTTAAACCACAGAGTGACGAAAACGAACAAATCGGGCCAGTTTCAAGCTGGTACCTCCTTAGGAATTGTTCTTGACTGCCCTCCTTCATATTTGTTATCCGGGTCCACGAATGTCGTAACTGTGTCTAGCACTGTCCCTCCCTGACCTAAAGCCACGATTCAGAACAGCTGTACATCTTGTGCGCACCCATGGGACCCCTTTTTCTTCTGGACACACGTCGGCGCCCTTGTGGGCCACCGACTCCCATAATTGGCGGTTCTGCGGCGGTGCTGCGTTTGCTAGAGAATTCTTGTCGGTAGATGGACCGGAGGCCCCGACGGCAAATTTATAGAGGGCCAAGTCGTTGCCCGCGGCAGGTCAGCAATTATCCCCGGCGCGGTGCTGGCCACGTGTTGGCTCGTGCCGTACCGTCAACAAGGGCATCGCAAGTGTTTGTGCGCACCCTGCATATTTCATACTTGGGCAGTAAAACAATTGATGTATTTTACCGAGGGGGATCTAACTGTTTGGGATAAATCAACCTTTCAGGAATTGGCGGTCTACTCTATTTGGTAAATTGCGTTCTCTCCTCTTGAGATTGATGCAACACCATCTGAAACAAAAATAAAAAGACAAACGGCCTTTGATTTTATTTGTTTGACAGGAAACAGTCATGAACTCCTAGAATTAAAAAAACACGCCAGAATTCTACAATTATCTAAACAGAGTGTGGCTTGTCGTTCATCAAAGTTTTAAGAATCTTACAATTGCCATCTTACAGTGAAAACTGTTCCTGAATTCAAGCAGCCTGGGCGTTAACGACATTATCATTCAACTTTCAGCGATATGTCATCGAGACAGACTCGGGCCGGCACGCGTGAGCAATACTCCGCTCGGCACGCGAGCACTTACGTATCACCCCTTGGGGGAAAGGGTAAAGAAAAGCCAGAGTATTGGGTGTCAACTAGACCGACCTCAATGGTCTATCTTAAGCCGGCCGGCCGTCGAGCTTTTCAAACCGATCTAACACCGTGGACGGGTTCTGTCTCTACTCAATCATGATCGGATTTAAGGGAATTGACACGATGCAGAATTCGCCCGGCCTGCTCATAAGGTTGAGCTCTTGCGTAAGGCATCCGTTTCGTCAAGCTTTCGCTCGTTTTGTTTCCAGGAATGTATTTTCTCCTTTCACTTCTCTCGTCCCCCGAAGAACACAAACGGACACCTTGGGTGGCCATGAATGGCCTAGTTGAAAAAAACAGTAATTCAAACATAGAACCAACCTCGTTGTTAGCCACGCGTTCCACCGCAGGCGGTTTAGCCGAGTCTGCCCTGCGATCCTGATGTCATCGCGTGGGCTGTTTCTGCGCGCCCAGTGTTTTTGCAAGATTAACAGCAACACCGTTGATTTAGAATAAAACCGGTAGAACAGGTTAGGAGAAGAGATGGTCTTCAAAGAAAATGAGAGTCACTTTTTGTTCAAGTGGGGAAGGCGAAACGGCAAGTTTGCGAAGGGACCCCCCCCCGAATGTTGAGTACGAACACTGGGGCCAAAATGATATATGCGCATAAGTAGAATCGATACGCAAGAAAATGGAGCACAGGATACATCAGCTCACCCGAACAGGATGGTTAATACTTAACGGAGAACAAATCTTCCAGCATATTGTGAAATCTAATTCAAATGCTCACGCCGTTAACCGGAAAGCTACTCATCAAATTACCGAGGAAGTCTGTATTGGGAAGTTAGTAAATCTGAATGTCATTCCATCTGGTGTGCAAAAGAAAAAAGAGTTATTGTTAATATTTTCCAAGCGTAGGGGTGGAGATCTTTTCTGAAAGTACGCTTGACCAGTTTTGAGAACCCTTTAAAAGTCTTTGTCTGAAAGGCAAATGTAAATCTGCAATTCAAATCACAAACAAATAAATTGAAACCATGTGAAAAAGAGCCTCACTTCGTAACATTTCCAGCTGGGGGTCTTCCTTTATGTGATGCCCACAGCCCAACAAATAGACACCGGTGGAATGCGTACGTGTCCGTACATTATAGATACATGTACAATGAACTTCAGCTGAACGCCCGGGCTCCACAGCCGAGGGCGCAAGTGGTTGTTAGTGCTGCCCATATTTGGTCACAAAGTAGGGGTATGTACGGGCAACCGGTATCGCACGATATTACACTGCGTCAGTGGATTCTAAGTGTGGTGTACCGGCCGTGAGCGGCAATGCAAAATATGTTTGATATGATAGCAATAAATCATTCGGGCCCGACAGTTGGGATGGACAAAAGTTCGGGGAAGCACGCTCCCACCATGAATCAGGTGGCACCCTACAGAGGATATACCATTTCAGTGAGAGAAAGACTTGTGAAAACAAGTTGGAAATATCGATTGAATATCGTCAAGGGTTCGGGGGAAGGACAGGTTGGGTGGGATACAGTCCATCGAACTGCAGTATTTCTTCTCCTACTTTCCTTCTCTACCTTCTCCTTTTTTAAAGTGACAGACACTTTTAAATTATTTGTCACGGCTGAGCAAAACAGAAAAAAAATCACAAAATATCGCTGTATTTCTGGGAAATGAATCAAGGCACCTGAAGAAAACAATATAACATGTCCACGTGGAATGAAGGACTTTTGAGAAATTTTTGGAACTTGTCTAGGTTTTTTTATGGAAAACGATAGTTTTGAAGGAATTAAGACACACTGATACAAGGGGTCATGCTGATTATAGTGCGAGGTTAAGTAGGGGTAGGTCGCCTCCTTTTTTCGGGTTATTCTGAATTGCATCACTGAAAACAATGGAAGCTTGTTTTTTAAAATCCATTTCAGGGCCTATTTGTTGTCTGGATTGTTTTCACTTTTTTAATTGCTTTATTTCATAATGTTACTGTGAAGCGCATCGAGATGTGCTATGTGATGCGCTATATAAGAAATATGTTATTATTATTATTTTTATACCTCACAATGTGAAAACAATATCATACATACCACGGTCCTCCGCCATGTGAATCGAAGAACCCTCTGTCTCTTATCAGTATTGTCGATTACGTCGACTATTGCAAGATCTGGGATTTTGTACGCGTGAAAAGCATCACACAATAATGAAGCAAGTAGGAGTTAATGTCTTGAGGGACATAAAATAAACTGTTCTAACTTTACGTGGTTGATATTCGTGGGTTTAGCATTGCAAAATTGCAAGCATGAAGTAGAAAAAATAAGTCGGCGGGGGAAAAAAAGCACAAACACAACAAACTGCTCAGTTTAATAAGCTGAGGGGGAGCCCACCGAGTCAACAGTAGGTGAGTGAATGATACTGTATGTTTGCATGAATTCTAAGGTTGACACGTTTGCAAGTCAAATGATTCATTTTCCCGAAACTTTTTCTTTAAGAAGATCGTAGAGTTTGAGACCTGTCCACGTAAATTTCAATTTCTACATTCCTTGATGTAAACCGAAGGACAAAAGGGGAGCCCCCCCATGTTATCACATCTGAAAGCTTAGCACAGTTTCCATCCCAAGTGAGATCGTGACGCCAGCAACTGTGTAGTGGGTGGTGCAGGCTAAGGGTGTGAGTGTGCATAATAGTCAGTGACTTGAAATAGTGTGTGTGTGTGTGGGGGGGATCCCATTCCCGGGATCTCCACCCATGATCTGTACCGAGGGGGAATGCCGACGTATTATTTAGGAAAATCTTTGTCTTTCTGACGCTCGGAATCGTCTCCGATTATGTTCATTTTCTGGGAGGATCATGAACCAGCCAGTGAAGGGGTCAGTGGATGCTGAGCATTTCGAGACGCGATCGAAAGCAAACAGGTTTTGGTATACACTGATGTTTCTTAATCAGAACCATAACCATCAGTTGAACAAAATTTATTGTGATTTAAGGATAACGGCAGAAAGTGTTGCCCCTGAACATTCCATTCTCGTTCTCGATATTCATTGATCAATGGGTTAATCGATCGATTTGTAAAGCGAACAATTGGTCCGTCGATCAACACGTCAACTAATCAACTGATCAATGGATTGGCAACCATGGTGACGATGGTGTTGATGAGGACAAAGTCCAGAGGAAGGTGAAACTCGATCGATCGATTGAGTTTCACCTTCCTTAGGATTGAGATCAATCGCCTTCTTATCTTTCCAGTACCCCAGCCATCTTCCTTGGTCTCTTCCCTCCTTTACCTCCTCCCAGGAGTCCTGGTTTCGAATCCCAGAGGGGCTAAACGTGAATTGTAACTTCCAATCCTTGTCTGAAGCCCAAGAATGGTCACATTGAATAAACCCAAGAACTGTATGCAATCACAACATGAACTTCAACCGGTACGATCAAACACTATAAAAATGGACAAACACACCCAGTGCACCTTGAGATTCGACGGCATGTCCTCGGCGGCTCGCGTCCGGCAGGACTCCCAGCGATGAGACGGTCGCGTGCCATTTGTTTCATGGGCTCATGATTCATAGAGCGCTTGTATCTTCCCTCTCAATTGATCTGGAAGTCACGTGGTTGCCGACCCCTCCGAAGCTCTCACAGAACTCAGTTGGAGTCCACGGCTAGACAAGGCTCGGAGGCGTTGACCAAACAACCATAAGGGGAAGATAAAATTTTTCCTGGGGCGTCCCGCTGAGAGCCGCACATCTTGGAGATGAGCGCTCGGTCCCGATGGGGCCACTCGCTTGCTGATGAAGGAGACCGTAATGCCCGCTAATGCGCGGCGGGATCCCCCGCCAGCGGGACCGGAACGGAAGATGAAGAGTGTAAGAAACCGGTTTGTTTAGCCGCTTTCGCGTGCCGGATCGGGGTAACGTCGCGCTGACAGCTCTCCCTTATGGCATCGTGCATCCCACCTGTAGCCCGTGCTGACACGTGGCTCGCACGTGTGGTGCGGTCGGTCTTTATTTGCAATTTTGAACATATGCGCTATGAAGTCTATTTATCCCAGGCATCAAAACTGGGGTCGGTAATTCCGGACATTGAGGAGAGATGTCACAGTAGGTGTTTGCGGACGGACGAGGGAATTCCTCACCCTCAGCTGGCCGGATACTCCGCCCTCGAGCAATCTTTCTAGGTCATAGCGACCGAGTTATTTGGACACCTCGCAAACTCTCAACGTTTTGCTCACTTTTAATATGGAAAATGGATCACGGCTATTAACAAACAGATGTTAGCACGAATGCATGAACTGGGTCAAGACTGGTTGGCCAAGACTCAATTGTGCTTTTTGGGTACAATTTCAGAAGAGCAAAGAGTGTTCAAACGATGTGAAAAAACTGTTTTAGAGGAAATACTTGAACTCTGTATCGTTACCATTTCTTTTCCTTCATTCCATTTCGCAGTGTCCACGTCTCTGAAATCCGGTGGTTCGCGGCCCAAACGTCGCCCCTACTCCAAGCTACAGTTGCTCCATCTCGAGCAGGAGTTCCAACGGTGCATGTACCCAAGCCGAGAGCGACGCTCCTGGCTGTCACAGGTCCTTAGCCTCACGGAACGTCAGGTAAGTGCAGTAGCAACAGCAGCAGCATCGGTTGTGGTGGCCAACTCAACCTAAGGGCCAATCCAGACTTTTAGGGCGGGGATATGGTTATTTTTCGTTTGGGGGCAAACAAATCATGACTTCTTATGTAATTGTTTATGGCTTTAATGGATGGAAGGCTACATTTATAGGGCCTTTCTACTAGATGGAGGGGAAAAAGTAGACCGCAGAAAATAGCCTTTCTCATGATCAAAACATATGCTGTTCTTGAGGAGCACGGCCACCGTTAGCCTCCCCTGGACCCGCTCGTGACCCTATCACCCACCCCCATGGGTGGTTCTCTAAACCAGAGCGAGACAAAAACAGAGAGCATTTAAAATTCGCAGAATCATTGTAGACAAGGAAAAGATAGAACTAAAATCTAAAGATTGACCCTATAAAGCAAACCACCGAACCGTGCCACACCTCATCAAGATCTCTATCATGGACAGCCATCTTGCTTCTCTACCACTTGCAGTGTAACCAAAATGAGGTTGGAAGGAAAAATAGTCTGTTCCCTGTTATAAATTTGTGAAGTTGTGTTGTATTATTACCGATGGGTCTACAGGGAACAAGACAAACATGGTGGCATTGTGATAAAGGTCGTTTCTCTCAGTTGGATTTTTCAATAGGGAAGACATTTCTTTCGTACCTTTGAGAAAAAGGGAGGGCACAACCTGACAGAAATGACACGTGCAACAAGCTTTCTAGGTCCCTACATACATATTGAATAGGCCTATTGGACTCTTGTAATTAGCAAGTAACGATACTTTTCTGCCTTACAACCATTCCTCGACACCTGTTTCCCTCTACATTCCAGGTGAAGATCTGGTTCCAAAACCGCCGAACAAAGTTGAAGCGTACCACGGAGCGGGAGCAGCGCGAGAATGCCCAGATGCAGCGCGACATGGCCAACCTGGCCATGAGGTTCTACGACCCCGCCCAGTAAAAAAAAGAAGAAAGAACAGAACGAACAGGGCCCAGTCAATGGGCGGGTGCACCAAGATGTGAAATAATGCTATGGTATTTTGGTTAAAGGATTTAAGACGAGATAAGGAGTCACCTCTGTACGTTTCGTCGCTGCTCTGCCTTAACTGCATTCCTCTTGTTGCCATATTGAAATTGCTTGTTTGAACGTATACAGTTGTTTATTGCCCTTATTTAATTGCCCTCAGGAAAACCCCCATACTTTCTTTGTGTCACATCAACAAGTGACTGTCCGTTCCCTACATGTCATTATGTAAGGGAATCGGATTTTAAACAAAATTCTGGGTAACCAGAGGATCGAATGGCATCGACGGAGTTGACTCTATAGACCTTTATCTTAGCTTCGCCATCTTGCCTTTCTACCATTCAAAGCAATGCAACCAAACTGAGGCTGGAAGGAAAAAAGTCTGTTTCTTATTATAAATTTGTGGATTTGTATTACTGTTGCTAATGGGTCTACAGCGAATAAGACATACATGACCGCATTTTGATAAAGGTCTACAGGCTGACAATGTATGAAGAATTCGTGTTTTTTGGTTTTTTGTTGGGGAGGGGTAATCAATGTATTATTTCCTTGAAGACCCTTCAAAGGGCAGTTGAAATTCCCTGTTATGTCCAGGCTTCGAAGTTTCCAAACTTTGACCGAATGTTTTCTTTTTTTAGGCACAATGACGATAAAAAGTATTTAAAAGGTGCTAACCTCCAATTGTTTTGCAGAATAATTAATACATTTTTTAAATGAAAGCTTCCTTATTCTGCTGCCTGAACATTATACAGCTATAGGACGAACGTGCAGGAGAGTAGTCTCTCATTATTTATAACCGCAGCTGAAAATAGTTTTCTTGGTCATTTTTTGCACTTTTCTAACTTGTTGGACACTCAATAGATTAATTCTCGAAGACGTATGAATCTATTATAAGCCTATATCTAGCGAATCACAGCAAACATTTACCTTAATCGTGTCTTTGAATTATTTAGTAGCTTCTAATATCAACATCAGTATAACAAGTAATCACATTTCTAGGACTGGGCTATTTTTACCGTGTAACGGCGCTGAAGCAGGCTTTTAAATACTGTACAAAAAAGTAAACAGGTTTTTGTAACCGACCTTATCTGTTGTAAGAATCGATTGATCGTTATTGTATAAGGAGACATGGGGTTTTAGATTGGCATATTCTATGCAAAGAAGACGAAGCGTGTTTGTTTAGGAACAACACGAGGTAAATTGGCGATATCGATTTCTGGTTTGATGACGTCACAGAATTTTGATGTATGTTTTCGGGAGATGTAGATTGTTTTTTTTCTCTGAAGTACTCATATAATGATTAATTAACGAAGTCAAATAGAGAGAAGAATTATCATCTTAAACTTGTCCCTCCTGTAACTTCAGAGATTACAAGCAGTTTCTGTCCGAGCAAGTATATGGCAAACTAGTCACAAATGTAAAATTTCACTGTCTTTGATGCGCCACAAGAAGACATCTTCCAAGTTCTGACGTCAGCAATCCTCGAATCGTGCTCATAATACAACTCTTAACATTTTAGTGATTCTGTTTGATAAAGAAAAGCCCTTCCTTGTTTGAGTTATACTATATTATTGCACTTCCGGTTCCCCTGGAGATCGAAGTAACGTTACTCTGCATTGTAATAAGTTATGTTACTCAAGACATACTTTGCCAGGTCTCAATATAGGAACGTGCTATCTCATTTAATTCCAATTGCAGGTAATGTAATATTTGATGACGTCATAGCGACATAAGAAATGCACGCATCAATGTCTGTGTTAGCATAGCACGATGTTTCATGTTAATATCCCAAATTGTTTAGAAAGATCTTGACTGATTTGTTGATAGAGGGGTTGTATCAGACATTTCGAACCTGAACTTTGACCCTTCATTATCCCCGGAAGCAAAGGTCACATGAAATTGTTGCCCAACTCGATATCTATCAAGATTCCCAATTATGAACTTCATATATCGCTTGAAATTTGACATCAGATGACGTCATCGCGATGTAACACTACATGCATAATCTGAGGATCAGGATTAATGCATTCGTGTCAAGTTTTAAGTTCAGACCGTACATCCTGTCTGAAAAAAAAAATTGTAGAAAATTGTCGTCCTGAAGAAAAGGGAGGGAGGCGGAGAGAGATGAAGCACTAAAACCTGACAGGCGATCAGGCACCGGATCACCTTATTGCTAAAGAAAATAACACCTCCGAGGTAAAATGGCAGTGGAGAGACGGTTTGGGATAATTGTTCCCAATTCTAAAGCTGACAATTTTGTGTATAAAATCAGAGCTTTATTTACTCGAGGTAAATCACGCACCATATGATTGTTTCACTACGGTAGCTGAAGTATTATCTTAGAATCCTTTGCATTTTTGATGCTGGGTGTATTTAGAACGATCTTGCCATTTAATTACATGTACACGTACTGTTTTTTTTTCAAAATATAATGCAAGTTTGTTAAACACCGTATGCTTTGAAAAGACCATAGTACTGTGATTTGTTATGAAGAACCACGTTTATTTTACACTGAAGTGATTTTTAAACTTTATATTGTACACAGAGATTCAGTCGTTTCACAGATTTATTTTAAAATATCAATTAGCAGCTAGTTTTAGTACAGTCGCGAAGTTGTGTACGTGTCATGCATCAAGCACACTTTTTGCAGTTTTACCCGTTCAAACTAAACTGCAATATTCAGTTTCGAGTCCATTATATTACAGTCCATCACAAGCCAGTAAAGCCACAAGCACGCGGGCGTCATGAAGACGGGGGCAAGAGGGTGCTTACACCCTGAGAAAAAAAGGGGGGGTGGCCAAAAAAAAGTTAAAAAAAAAAGATGAAAGGGGTGAAAATTACCAACGAGCCAGTTCGGTATGTCACCAATGCACTCTCAAACTAAGCGCGTCCGGGGTCATTCGGAAGTCCACGCGAGGTCTGCGATATCTACGCAGCCATTTGTCGAACTCACGCGTGGGCCTTGTTCCCAAATTGACGTTGGTTTTTTGAAATACCGAACTGGCTCATTTGCTTAAAAACAAACAAACAAACAAATCAAAAGTAACTCCTTGATTATTTTGCCCCCCCCCCGAAATTCCCCGGGAAAAAATTGACGCCCATCATTACAAGTTACTTAATTTGAAAATTCGTCACAGCTCACCACTTATAAGTGGTTTGATGAAGGGACTTGTTACCGGAGTCCACAAAACCGCCAAATTGTGCCGTATATGCACTTGCTTAGTAGGGGCAGACCGCGTCTGAAGTAACAAGAGAGAAAAATTATACACCTCGTCCTGTGACGAAGAAAGGAATAAATGGATAAACAGATAAGAAATCTACAGAATCACAAGTGATGTAAACTAGTGGGCAAATATCCTGAATGACACTTTGATGTATTTGCAAGTTTTGTAGGTGAGAATACAAAGTCCATTTAGAGAGTCTTGCCCTCACAACCGATACAGTGCCTTGTGTACACCATAAAACTAGAACCTGTTTTTAAAATCTTTATTATTATTATTATTTTTAATACCTAAGTCACACATTCCATGTAATTATTATCTTTGCCAAGTGTTATCTTGCTTCCAACAAAGGTTTAGCCTGTAAAGTACTGCCTTTGTATTCAAAACTATATTTTAAATACAATTTCCATGTTTTTTGCTTGCCAACGTTTTATATTCCATATAGCGAATAAAATAAACTTTATACTTTTGCTTACAAAAACATTGTTTCTACGTGTGTACAGTCTATAAAACATGTCGTTTTTCGCTCATAGAAAGTCATAGAAAGAAAAAGTAAACGTGTAGCCGTTGCATAAAAGCAGGTTTGAAAATAAAATTATACAATAAATAATAAAATAATCAACCACCACCCGGAGTGTTATCCTCCGACTGAATAAACTTACACACAATGCAAGTGATAAGTCGGAGTGACTAACAGACAAGGAATCAAGCACAAACGACGCACTTCAATGAAGACAGAAATTATCGACAGGCAGACTGACAAAAGGACTCTTGCATGAATATATGGGCAGGCAAATGTTGGCAGAGACGGGCTACTCACGTCGTGGGGTTGGTGTGATATTCGATTCACCGTTCGTTTTGTAAGCTTACAAACACCCGTTTTCCTTGCATAATTTCTCGCTTTTCATTGAAAAAAATCTGCTGACAAAGCACCCTTATTCCTTTATTTTTTTCTATATATTTTCCATTATATACCTCTTCTTGAAGCCGGAGATTTATTGAGCAAGTATAAAAACGTTCTGGAATTGAATAACTAACGAGCAAGACGGGTGAACATTGTATGCACTGAATTTGACCTTCAAAAAAGCAGCAAATATAACCCTTCCCATGCCCCTCAAAAACGAGAAACAAGTAACTAATACAACGAGCAGAATGAACTCAGCTGGAAAAGTGGCCGTCGTGGGACTTGTGAAGGTTGAAGCTGCTCGACACGAGGCCTGTGAGACCGATGATGACCCCCCTCATTGATGGGACGCGGGCCGCGTTGCGCCCGAGGCGTGACAATACATCACTGTATAAGCGAGCTCAGCACGTGCCGGCTAGTCACCGCCTCAATTGGCTCTGATCCCTCCCGTCAGACCATCACCCTTTAAGACACGTCAGAAGCGTCCAGGTCGCGTGGCACTTAATCGTCAGACGACATAAGTGCCTTTAGTGCATCTACACGCAGACCTCAATTCCCAAGAAACTCTTTCCGGACCCCTTTTCAACACAGACCAACTGTTCAAACTACTTGGCCCGTGAAGCAGTGGTTTGAGGGTGCATGGGGATTTAGGGCGCGAGGGCGAGGCCAGTCCAGTACAATTTCAAATCACAGAAAGAGTGAGCTGCATTTTCGAAGTTGTCGAATCCTCTAACTTGAGCATAAGCAACTTTCAATATAAAAACACTCCTCATTAATGTCAAGGAATTACGAAACACGGAATACAATAAAGCAACAACTTCAAATGCATCATTAGTAACAACATTAAAAAGAAGCATAGTTCCACTTGAGAATATTTGTTACATTTTCTTGATTTACAATTAACATAGATGGCGTACATCGTTTCCATATTTGAGAACGCAGGATGTCTGTGCCGCTAATTATAGGGAAAGCTATGATGTTTATGCAGATGTGAAAAAATCTACGAGCTTGGTCGTCGGTTTAGGGTGTAACAAGCGGGTCATAGGTCACGATAATCTCCCGAAGCAAGACCGTCGACAACATCCGGCGCACGCAAGATGGTGGATCTCGATAACGCAGCACAATGAAGAAACAACAATATGAAGTCTAGGCTTGGCGGGGCAACCAAGCCCAAATGTCGTTTGAAATCGGGACAAGCTGGTTTGCAACAGTTAAAGTCGATCCCGAATGGATCAGAAAGGTGATGATAAGGTTACGCTTGACCATGGAGAACAGTGATATTGAAATGAACACCCCAAGCGAGAATATGATCTGTCATGTTATTGTCAGGTTGTAGTGGACGGGGATTTCCCCATATCACACACTCATCTGAACACATGTCAGGAGCAATTAGAATCACAACACCCCCCAAAAAAACAACAACAATGCTTGCACCAACCAGTTTTTTTCTCACCGTTTTATACTTCAATTCCAAAGAGACTTCTGCAATAAATGGAAGTAGTACAGCATACAATGGGGGTATGACTAGCGTAGACTAGCTTTTTATCTGCCCAGCCATTGCAAGTTCTTATACATACTCCTGTGTTTCATTTAACCCGATTTTAAAGTTTTGTTATTCCTCTGTCAGACCTTTAATTTTATTTTGTTTCCTTTGGTGATTCTCTGGTGTTTTAGGTCATGCAAGTCTACAAGGATACATTCTCACCTGTATTTTTAGGGAGAAACATTTGGGTTTACAATTTGAACTGTGTAGCCGACCTATGCGGACAACAAAATCAAGCTTACCATGAATGTACGAAAAGACGCCGTCCGAACTAAGCTGTTTTAGATACAACAGCCAAAGTCGAAAGAGGGCGCTATTACTGACGAACAGTTACACGGACGACGCAAATTAATATAACTCAACCATGGCTTTTATTCAAATGGTTTTCACCCAGTTTTGGTCAAATTGTAGCAAGTTAAATTTGCCTTGCAGTCTTGCAAGATAAAGAACGCTACATTGCCATGGTTTGATAAAAAAAAATCGACACAATGCCTTACGCAAAGAATGCTGCTCTTATGTAGTGGCAGGCAAAGCGCCATATGTTTAGTACTCTAAAGACTTGACGCTTTTCAAGCTGCCCAACAAGTCATAATTTATTGGCAGTACATTTTTGCCATCATTTTCACGGGCGTCTAATGTGTTCTCTTTTAAAATGAAACCGCCTCAGCATTTTAAAAATTTATTTATCCTTTTTTATCCTGGGTTAAATCAGGTCAGCATAAGCTGTTTTCCGCTGATACCATCAGTTATTATACAGGGAACAAATTATTACTGCAGCAATTTAAAAATTAAAAACCACAAGTTGCAATTTGTACATAGGCCACAATTAACCTCTATAGCATAGAGGTTAATTGACCGGTTGTAGAAAACCAATAAAATAATCCATGCATCCGCGGGATCATGCAACGGTTCAACAACATTCCAAGGTGTCTGTCTGAGGTCACTGTTAAAATCTTGCCCGTTGAAGAGTTTATACGACCACACCTTAATTATCTCAGGTTTTCCTCGAGGCGCAAGTCTAATTCTACGAACAAAAAGGACCAGGTCATGATCACTAAGTCCACAGGGGCGTCCAAAATGAAAAGGATAAAAATGCTGATATCTGTGCTGTGTGTTATTATCCGTTTTGAGAAGCGCACAAAGAAACCAACCCCTTGCCCCTCGGTTTGTACGCTCATGAAGATAATGCAGAAGAAATCCAATCGATCTCATGGTCTTATTTTAAGTACCGTACCTTGAAAAAAAATTGCCGTTGCATGACAGTCGGAAGGTGTAAATTGAATGCTCCCGCGATTACTTGTTGGCCTTAAACTCACAGATGGTTACTTCGCAATGTCATTTCACTCTGAGCAAAAACGGTGGCAGACTGTGGTGACGCTTCAACTCTGTAATCTTGGGTCGACTGAGCTGGCTGTTGCATGTTTCCCCCGTCAGTATGAAGAAGAAGTTGGAATGCGTTCGCGCCATCTTTAGCGCCAGTCTAATCTGTTGTTTGCACTTTGCGGCCTGCGAGTTGGCATGTAAGTGTTTTTTATGATGGGGGCTTTTTATTCCGAAGAGCACTTTTAGCCGTGCTTATTTGCCCATCTACTGTAACGTCTTTTTCAGTCTGTTTTAGGGCCACCTAATGGTGCTCAATGCCGTACCTGTTAATTAAACAGACGCCCAAAGGAAGGCAATTCTTCCTTCAAAGGCAGCTTATGACGCAATCACGCAGATGTTTCAGATTTTCCTTTTAGGGATTTTTTTGCTATAAAACAGTAAATTAGCAAGCAGTGAAAGAGGTATCGTTAATATTTAGACTATGGCTGAGAAACAATTAGCTTTTTAGGCCTGTTCCTTCTTTAAATTAATAAATTGCTTGTTAAAGTTTGCATAAACCTAAGTCAAGTAGACTACAAGTGGATGTTGTAGTATAGCTGGTGGAGCAGGGCAGTCCGGGGGGGGGGTCCGCCCCGGCTGTGAGATAGGCCAAAATAACCCGGCTCTTGAGGGTCAGAACGCCTTCGTTCAGAATTTGGATAAAATGCATACAGTTTGTATTTTCTGAAAAAATTCTTAGTTTATATCAGATCAGATTTCATCAGATTAGATCGGAACAAATCAAAAATTGATCACAGCATATTTTAATCTCAAATTGAGAATATTGAAAACTCGTGAAAAGGGCAAAATATCCAAGTGTGCAACCATTAACCTTTACAGCTCTGCCGCTATTCCACAGACAAGACCACTGAAGTGTTCTCTCCAGAAAATGGGTGGGCCCTGAATTAAACTTTTCCCTTTGGATTGGGCCCTTGTTTATAACGCCGCTGCTTGCTTTGAGCCTTCGACGAATTCTTTCTTTTCAACAGCTTTAAACGTGATCGGGAAACCTGCTTGGGAGAGCACGCCGCTTCCAGGCTATCCGGCTAGTAGCGCTCTGGATGGAAATGCAAACACATTTTCACACACAAGTAAGACAATCTGGCTGACTCCCGTATATAGGCCTACATAGTGACTTATTCTGATATGAAAACGGAGGGTTGTCACTGGTGCGGGTTTGGGCTGCAGATTGTTGCACTGTCATGCAGTAGGTTAACCAGGTTTTTAATCCTGGAGCAAATTTTTTTCTAAAAGGATTGCCCATTTTATTCATGAAATAAAGAATCCCCTTCACAAAAGGGCGCTATAAGTACGATGTCTAAAATGCTACCAATTCCATTAAAACACAGAGAAATGTCTCTAGGGAAGAAGTAACTTTCCCTCCACTGGATACACACCTGGTATCCTGTGTAAGCTTCCTGAAAACACATTTCACTGCTAAGTATGAAATTTCACTAGGTGATTGGGCGCTGACGGGTAAACTATTGGACTGGTAGTGGCCCATCTTTCCCTTCCTTTGTTTTTGTGTTTGCTGAAAGAAATGCTCGAGTTGTACCTCGCTCGAACGCACCCTTAATGTGCTGCTACAATTGTGACGTCATCAGGTATCAAGTTGCTAGTGATTTTACTTTCTCAAAACGACCAACGTCCATCAGTTGTAGCTCATGAATAATAATAATAACAAGTTTTTTCATGTAGCGTGTCACATGACAGTAAGTCTCAAAACGCTGCACAATATGTATTAATGTATTAAAATAATTCACGATTTTATCAGTAAATGCGCCGGTACAATAGATATATAGTTATTAAATTAAAATCAAGGTAGGTGAAAATGTTACAGAAAAGAAGGCAAAATTATGAAACAATTAAATGGAATAATAATAAAAAATGTGCTTAGCACCTAACCCCCCATGAAATCCCTCCAAACATTGTCAATATTAATCCGGTTAGGCCCCCCAAAAAAGTCGGTCTCTGGTCAGCGCGCGCGTCGATTTTGAACGTGCGCGTCAATTTTTTCCCGTTTTTTCCTCAAAATTGTCAAAACAGCGCCCTCTATTTCCGCACCGCCTGAATGTTTACGAGTAGACTGATTCCCGGCCCAAAGTCCACAAATCAGAAGGGTAATTTGTTTGTTCAGAGAACCAGACTAATTCGCTGGCAGCTCGTACCTGGTGATAGAAGCGTTACGACCGTGTAATGTTCAATGTCGAACACAAACAGTAGACCACAGGTAGGTTACAAAGTTACAGCCAGCTGATCAACGACAATGGCGGCATGACGTGCGACGTGCTTCTACTAGCCTTTGCTCTTTGATTAAATATGCTACTCATTTCCGTGTTCGTTGCCAGTCTTAAAAAGCCACCCCCCAAAAAAAACACACACACACACACAAACAAAACCCACATCACCGCATCAATTCTGGAACTTTGGTCTGACTAGAGACCGAGAATTTTTGTTTTGGCCTTACCTGTTCCACAACAGAGGAGCATAAACAACAACAGCACGATATCCCTTTGACCTACTAGGCTTTAGACAGACAATTGGGTAGTTAAGATGAGCTGCATCATAACTTTTGGTTCGAATGTTAGAAGAATGTGTCATTATCAGATCGTTGAGATACTGTGGTGCCGACTCTCCATGATGGACAAGTTAGAAAACAAGGCAGAGAATTTTAAATTCAACCCGTAACATAAATGGATTGATAAGGCGTGGGGTTCATAATTATTTGGGGATCTGACAAAGCACGAGTTGTTAATGCTGTCTGACTTTTGTTTCCGGGGATAATGAAAGGTGGAAGTACAGATAAATTCAAATGCTAAAAAACCTATAATCAATTAATTCGGTCAAACCTCATTAATTCGTGAAACCTCATGCCTAAACCTCAATGGCGAGATAAACGAAAAGAAATGTTTTCAACTACAACTTTGAAATTGAACTAAGGGGGGGGGATTGTTTGTGCGATGAACCAACGCTATAATTTGGCAAAAATCCTTCAAAATTCTATTCTCCAGTTCATTCAATCCGGACAACTATAATAGTACTTGGGGAGAATATTGAAGTTCAGCGTTTCTTTTGAACGTTGGGTATTTAATGTGACAAGAAAACAAGTTACTGAAAGGTTTAATGACCGCAAAGTACGTCTGGGGAATCTTGCATTTAAATATTTGCATACGCGGAATACATAATAATGCATAAACGAATGAAGTTGCCTTGTGTATCCACCACTGATCTCCTCTGGTCTACTTCAGGAGCACCCATTGATCTCCATTTCTTTATAATGGCGATCGATCGGTGACCACAGCAACCTCGTTCCCATGGTTACCACTTGCCGTACCATGTTGGATCCCACCATGTCTTGCTCCTTGGTTGGCACCACAGGCATTTTGCAACTCGGGTGTTTACGCAGAATGAATGGACAGGAGGTTGCATTCACTGCTGGGTGAAAATTATATTAGACCCTACTTCCATGGTCAGATAGTGTGGAGGAAGTAATCGATTTGCAGGAAAGAAATTTGGCCTTGGAAAGCTTTAAAGAGGGGGGGGGGAACCCGTGATCTTCATAAAACTGAACGGCTATGATTTTTCCCCGTCACTTTATGTACTGGATGAATTTGGCAAGAGGGTAATTTTTCAAGCCGCACCAGAGGTACTGAAGGCCAACGGTACAAGGTGTTTGTAATCGTTGCTGTTATTGATCGGATGTCAGCTTACTGGTGGCGGCGCGCAATTTTTTCGTATCTCATATTTGCTGAACCAAGTCTCTTCCTTTGCTTTGTTCACTTCAAAATGGACCTTTTCAATAAAAAATAAATTCATAATATCATGGAAGCACGCACGTAACTGGCCATGGCGGTAAAAGCTGCTCATTGAAAATGTACAGGGATACGAATTTCAGTGTCATTTTCTCACGGGTTGTACAGATGTTTTCACTCTTTCTTCAGAAAACCCTTTAAAATCACCATGATAGCTATTACTATGCGGTCTAAGAGGGATTTATTTTGGAGCACAAAATAAAGCTTAAGAAATTTGGTTTCGTCCCAAGCGCATGAGGTCGACAGAAACCTGTATAGGCTTCCGAAAAACTAGCAATTTCGAACGGAAGCAAGGATTAGGTATTTTACAAATACATGTACAACCAAAAACAACCACCTTCACTTACTCTACACGTATAACTGGAAAGATAAAAAAAATGCAATGTGACCGGACGTGGGATTCTAGGCCGCCCTTGGTAGTGGGGTGGTAGGTCCATCCTCCAGTGATAAAAGATGAGACACTCTCCCTTGACTGATTCCCCCAAAGAATTCAGTCGGAAACCGGATGTTGATTTAATTGATTGATTGATTTAATTATTATTTGTGGCTTTCATCTCATCAGCTTCTTTCGGTAAACATTTCCCAGTATGCAAAATTGTTGCATAAGTGGTTACAACCAAAGATATTTATTGTATACAAAATACAACACATTTAATACACTTATACATCTAGTGTACACAATGTTGTAAAAATGTAAAGTTGAAACATTGTATCAACACTTTGTAGTAAATAATTACCCTGGTGTGGTGGCTTAGCAGTGATGTAGCCTAAAGTGTTGCAAGAACCCTGTGGCAGGCAAGTTCCCCAAAAGCTTGAGCTAATACAAACATAATTCACAAAAGTGGCATGATAAATAATATTCTTAACTACAGGGATTATAGAACTGCAGTATGAATACTTGTATAGAATGCACACCGCATAAAATATAGACAGCGTACCCCATCTTGTAAGTAAGCACACTATGAAAAGCAACGGCCACGCGACCCACCGATGCGGGTCGTACACAGCCCCCAAGCTCCAGACACAGCGCGGTGTTGCACACACGAGGCCTACAGCGCACACCACGTCCAACGTAAATGTAACGTAACGTGCTTTGTGTGTATACATATACATGTGTATAACGTATGCCACACAGCAATCTATCGCAGAAGAATCCCCAACAATATGATCATAAAACCACTCAAAAAGTGAATCAAAATCCCACTATCCTTATGTATAAGATCAACTGACATGCTCTATAATGATCAGCGGTTATGATGATGATAAGCCCTGTGAGGGTACTTAACCACAAAAAGTACAGAAAGTGAAGAATTTTGGAGCAAAACTTTCTTACCTGGGCGTTGCTCGATCAGCAGCGAAATGGCCGCACCCGAGAAAGTTCTCGAACGACCAACGCCCACAGCCTTAAGGCACTGCACTGTTCATAGCGAGGATCCCGGACATATTGCTCCGCCATTCATAAAAAGTGTAAATGCGGATCATTCCAACCCCAAACTAAGGTAACGCATTGGAACTTCCCATGGAAAACTAGCAAAACAATGTTTACAATTAGTTAATTCATAATTGAATGTCAATTAAGGGGTATAACCTTAATTGGGACATAAATCGTGATTCCAAAAGGACTGTTTGTTATGGTGGATGTTCAGGCTTATGTCATGGAAAGTGTAGAGTGGTTTTCGGGCTGCATAATTATTAGATAAATAGTTTTCCATGCGATAAATTAGAACTACAAAGTCCAGGTCATTACAGCAAGTTAATTGAAAACCGGTTAATGACACCTCGCCAGCCACTTCCAAAACACCTCTGCAACACTAGTCACGGCCTGTGCCCCAACCCTGCCAACCCAAGACGATGTTAACATTTCTATAAAGGCATACACCAGGTCAAAATAATAAACTTCAGAGATTTCAGTGCTACAGTAGAAGTACATGAGACATGATGCCAGTCCTTTGTGAATTTGGTCTGGGAAACTGCAACCTTATTGGAGATCCTACTCTCACTGTGTAAGAAACATAACCTTGCCATCACCAACATCTATTATCAAGCCTCAAAAAAGCGATTGGACTCATGGCAGCACCAGCGACCAAACTAGTAGCACACGTAAGACCTTCTAGACTCTTTTAGCTCCCGAGCCATGAGAGATGCTAAACAGGTTCACTGACTTTCACCTGATCCGAGCTGGCTTCCAGCTGCATCTCCAAGAAGGTCAAAACTGCACCAAAATCAAAGAGGAGCTTAATGTTCCTCCACTTAGTTCACTGGATGCTAAACAGCATCTTCAAAAATGCATCAACAATGCGCTTAAGTCCCTTGAGAGTAGACAATAACAACAGCAATGTGGATGACTGCTGGCGCACTCTCCAGGAAACAATCTATGATGCAGCATCCTCATCACTCGGGCACCCTACCTGCAGACAGGTTGACTGGTTCGATGAAAATGACAGTGACATTCAAGATCTACTATCTGCAACTCGCACAGGCTAAAAGTAACTGCCTGCTGAATCCCAACTTTCCCATTACTGAACATAAATTCTACTGGACACTAAAGGTTTTCTCCAGCGCCAACTTCGAACTACGCAGAACTCCTGCAGGGGGGCAGTTGAAAGCTGTGAACTTCAAGACTTAGCAGACAAATACGACTCTCAAAGCTTCTATACTGCCTGACAACACATCAGGCTAACTGTCCTGTCCTCTGCTTTTCTCTGTTATCAATGATCGGTTTCCTCTTATTTGACTTCATCATTTGTAATACATGTACAATACTTCAGAGATGTCGTCTTGCATAAGTCTTGAAATTAAGATATCAAAATTCTCTGACGTCATCAAACTAGAAATCGATATGACCCGATCACCTCGTGTTTAATAAAACAAACTAACAACTTTGTCTCGTTTTCCTCTTTTTCTAATGCAATGAAAAGAAAACCGACACGGAAACCTATGAGCCCGAGCTGGACCAAGAGAGGGCGCACGAGTCCTACCAACAGAGGAACCTTTAAATTTGACCGGAACTGGACTTCGCTAGTTCACAAACGACTATGAAAATGCATTCGTTACCGTCGCGTTGTCACTAGCAAAATAAACACTCCCAATCAACATGACTCCTTTCAACTGATGAGGGGGTGCTTCTGCTCGGGGCGGACAGGGGCCATTTAATAAATTTGGACTGCAGTCTATGAAATACACCAATATCATTCTTTCTCATGAAGAATGTTTCGTCCGCCCTTTTTGGTTTGTCCATATTTTGCGAGTAGGCTTAAATCATTAATGCTGTCCAATGCAGAAGCTGATTGAACGGAGTTGTAAGAATTTTGTTCCTCTTTTGCATTACTGATCCAGTAAATGACATATAATCATTAAGCCTCATTTAGGTTCAGGGTTTGAACAGGAAATCCTCTGAACTGTGGGACATCTGAAGTGACATTGTGATAAGATTAATGTCCTCTCTGATATCAAGAACAGAACTTACGATAAAATACAAAGTTCTGTGCTACACTCTAAAAACTCCCGGATCAGATTGACCCAGAATTGGGTCCCATTCGGCATGACCCTTTTCTGGGTCAAATTATGACCCAGAAAGGATTAGATGTGACCGGAAAGGGTCAATTATGACGGGATCATACTATGACCCAGAAAAGGGTCACGACGAATGGGACCCAATTCTGGGTCAATCTGACCCGGGAGTTTTAAAGTGTACGGGGACGGCCTCCACAAGGAGCAACAAAGGACTTTTTAATAATGACAGAAAAGCGGTTATCATCATTTCGCTCTTTTCTCTGCCAAATCTAGAAAAGGCCCGAATACTTTGCCTCATAAGTGTACCATTTAAAAAGATGATTAAAGGTCAAGAACATAATGCCAAATTTGGCACCCCTTGCTCTCCCAAGATTTAGTCCTTGATCGCCCTTGATCCTGTGTTGGTACAAATTTCAGCTAATCAAAACGTAATAATAACTTTATGTTATTTGAAAAGCGACGGCAAAAATATATGAATATGACAATAATTTTAAGGGACAGGGAGCATTGTCCCCTAGGTTATTTTTAATAGACCGATTGTGGCCCCCATAGCAAAGTGCGTTTTCAGTGTTGTTTACCAAAACTGGAGCCAATTTTTTATATCGTATCAAGCACATCTACAGGCTGTGTATTATTTTGTGCTGACTGTCGACTTTATATTTGATAAATGATACTTACGATACACTTTTCTTTGGGAGGACGCTATGTTTATTGATGTTTGATACCCACAATAGGTCAAGTGACATAGCGGGCACAATCTGTCTATTTCACTGCCTGATTTGAATGCCCGCTGGTACTTGCTATTGCACTGCATTTTTGAAAAATCGGTACCCCCCCAGTTTTTAAAATTTTGTTTTGTCTTTTCACTAACACAGTAACTGGAGACCCCCATCCATGGTGGAAAGTGGACTTGAAAAGCGAGCACTGTTTGGGGAGCATCACTGTTACCCTTCGAAAAGGATGCTGCTGTAATAATCACATCCTTCCCTCACATGCATTTACATAATCATTTATATACAAATTTGAGTTCATCGTCATGCACTGTAACAGTTAATTGCTATTATATACGGACGATATTGCAGTTGCGCAAGAATTCTGCCGTTTCTCTTTTCAGACGCCTTTTTTCGAAGGTGGCATCGTTAGTCTTAGAATTTACATCATGATATTAGTTGGTTAAAGATACACACCCGTTATCCAATTTTCCCAGATTAATTTGCATGGATGGTAGTTTAATAGTGCTTAGGTTTTGTTTTTATTTCCTCATACGGGCAGTCGGTTTTGAGCACGCATTCGAACAAAGACGGTGGTCATGTTTAAAGACAGTAGAAAGCGTACCAGCAGAAAGTTTCGCGCCGCAGAAAGGAGTGGATTTAAATGCTGCGATTATTCCTGCTGTTTTTGTTCACTTGAAAATGACGGGGGCCAGTGCGTGACTATTAGATATTGTTGATGATATTTGAGCCAAATGAAAGAGGATTCTGAGCAAAGTTTTCATCAAACAATTATTCACAATGATTTGAAAATACGGTTTAGAGACCCATAATAAAGGAGCTATTACAAATAAAAAGGCATTGCAGTCTTTTTCTATATTGAGCAGGCCTATTGTCAGTAATTACTGTCTTCTTAAATGACGTTTTCAGGTAAAAAAACGCACGTGACGTTTCAAACAAATTTAACAGCTAATAGTTTCAAACTATGATTTTTCGTAAATTTACAGGGCAACTATTTACTGGATTTTTTGGGCTTGATTTCGCCCTTAGATCAAAACCGTTTTATCACTGCAGTAGTACGAGCGGGTTTAAGCTTCGATGATGTCACCGAGAATCAACAGTGCGGATCCCCGGCAACACAGGCGCAGTCCACCCCTGGAGCTGTGACCGAATTCCCCTGTGAACCACCGCGCATGGCTAGATACGTCAGCGTGGACATTGATGCCTCCAATCCAATGGTTACCGACGCTATACTCATGCTGGCTGAGGTGACCGTGCAGGAGTACACGGCCGGAGAATGTGCCGTGGCTGAAGGTAGGATCTTGATAAGGTTTATAAGTCCGTCTTATGGCAGGATATTTGCTGTCAACCTTGATCATTTTGCTCATCGGCTCGCATTTTCTAGGTTTTTATAACTTAAGCTGATGGTCTTTTCAACTGGTATAGCTGTTTAACCAGTGATTCAGTTGATCAGTTATAATGCCTAGATTTCTGGTTGATGGTCTGCAGCTTGGTTTATGACTGCCTACTACATTGATGGTCTGAATGACTATTTGGATAGCACTCGTCAGCGCGCAGCATACTGTCTTTGCGTTAGAACATATATGTGACAGTATCCTTTTAGTTAATAAACTCCTTATGCATTACACTTCTTGAATCTTAGATCCATTCCCAAAGCCAGCAAACCCTAGTTCCAACTCGGCAAACTTCAAACGGATGCACAACAGAGCCTCGATCGAGAATGGTGACCCACTGTCGACCCTCGTAGCTACATCCGTGACGCGATGTGCCGGTTTTTGCCTGAAGCTTCCCGGTTGTTTCTCCTTCGACTACGCGCCACGAACGGGTCAGTGTGGTCTGTACAACCTGAGCGCGACAGACGTAGACGTGAAGCCAAATGATGACTTCACCATCTCTGTGTATGTACCCGCATTGCAGTAAATGTTTTCGCGACATCATTCTTCTCTTGTATCTCTTTGGTCGGCATTCTTTGATTTGGGGGTAATGCCCGCAATGGGCATTATTGTCAGTGGGTAAAGGTCGTTTCACACTTAATGTAAAAGTGAGACGAAAAACATTCGCCACGAATTGAAATGGGAGACTTTGAGTCGCTGGTGGCAGCAGACATACCGGTCTAGTCTGGTTCCCTGCCCAAAGTTTCCCTGACGACTCTTAATAAAAAAATTTAGGTCAGGTATCACCCACAGATGTAAATAGATATGACGCAAGAGTCAGGGGTCACAAGTTGGGAGCCAGGGTGTTTTCGATTTCATTACAGAGGGGCAGCCTATATGTGTGGGCATTTGCCATTCGTCGTCAGGTCCTGATTCTTCCTAGATTCTCCTCTTGGGAGATTACTGAGGCGGCCTTCGATGTCAGTGTAAACTCAAGTATTGTAGGATCAATAGCTGCCATTAGAATATGGGAGTTACGTTCAAAAGCTAGCCTACCTAACCGACTGGGAATAAGTGAACATCATCATCACCATCCGAACATGCCGAATATTGACGGGACAGCGTCGGCTATTTCTGAAAAACTGGAGGAATTCCTCCAGTCTTGTTCACGTGGACATTGGGTGATACTGGACCCTTGATTCATAGAGTAGTCAAAATCATCGGGTCTAGTATCCAGACTAATACCGGTCCCTCTTCATCAGTAGTGCGCGTGCTCAAAACTATGCACGCCCGCTCAGAACAACGCACGCATAATCAGAACTGGTAAAAAGGACCGGTGTGTTTGCCGCCACTAAGCGTCTCAAAGGCTTCCATTCGTTTGAGTTGACGTGTTTGAACTTTATACTGTTTAAACTGATGAAATCACGTTCGTGTAAGTGTGAATCGGCCGTAAGGCTCTCAACGTATAGGATAGCGTGTCAGTGGCCGGTAACAACCGGAGCTGTAGCTATACAACATAGGGCAAGTTCGAGAGACGACTATTAAGTACCGAAGTGTGACGTCGTTTTGAACCAGGAAATGTAGTACAAACGAATAGGGTGCGCGCGTCGTGGTTCACGCGCTGGTTCTCGCTCTAAATATAATGCCTTGTGCGAGTGTCGCATCCACTTCGGTACTCTGTAGTAGTAGGCCTACAGTTCGACCACCGCTGCTACGCAAACGATGGAAAGTTGTACTATTCCAACATTTGCGACCAGGCCTTGCGCATTCAAGAGTGGCGACCAAGTGCGCAATGTGACAGCCATTGGATTCCCACAAAATGGTTCGACTAAGTTGATGGTCAGGATCAGCCTTGGGCGTGTGCGTTGATGTAGAGTCTGTCGTAGATACCTTTTGCTGGTACAATGTCTAGCCATTGGATCGCTTAAGCTATAAACAACTTTTCTTGTATTTTAATGTTAGATTTCATACGAACATAGAGCAAAGATGCGACTCCGCAATTTAAGGTTTAAGAAATTTAGATTTGATAATTTCATTAAATTATATAGCTCTCAAGATTTTATATATGTTTATTAGTAGAGTTTTTATGGCATGTGGACTATATGGTTTGTAAGAAGGAGGGATGGGAGCTACCCTTTTATCCCCTTTCATGTGACGGACCCTCGACCAGAAGGAATGACTATAAACTGTCTCGGGTATTTATGAATGCAATTGAAATATGAGACATGAACATCATTCTTCTTAGTATTAGTGTCATTTAACATTAAAATTGAAATTTAAAGAAGCATTTGTCTGTGTTGCCCCTTCAAAGATTGCATAGTGCATTCAAGATCAATATTAATTTTACTGCCAGTAATAATTTGTTCCCTTTTAAACTTCAAAAGCCGGGGTAGTTTAGACCATCTCAGCCAGGAGGCGGAATCCATCCCCAAGATTTCCGCTGTCACGTGTTTGATATTTTGAAACTTGGTATGCATGTAAAGACACTCATCATCAGAACATGTGAAGTTTCACTTCAATATGACAAAGAGTTTAGATGTTGTGGTCATTCCAAGTTCATGACCTCAAATGTGTTGGCCCGCATGCATAAAGCACGCAATGGAAAAAGTATGGATTTTTGGCTGACTTGTCTCGAAAAATGAGTGTCCTGAGCGCAAAAACGGAATGTCCGATTTTTTCACATTTGGTGTCAAAATGACTGGAAGGTGCAACTTAAAATACATTGTGACAATAGCGGAGAGAATGTTCAAAGGGACAGCCCGCTCTTTTTTGTAGCGTTTAACCTCATTATCTCACAGACATCGCCAAGGAGTGAAGTGGCACGGACTTTTGTGCCTTCCGTCTTTTCAGTCTCCCTATGATGGTTGCTAAAAACTTCATATCCTCATTTTCGTTCTACCCTTTTCATTTAACTTTGTTCAGATCACGACCATGATGGATACGTCCTTGCTCGCATGAAGCATCTGCATGGGGTAAATTTGACGTACGGGCATGGCATCATAGCAAAGGCTTGCACAATGCTTCGTGTTTCCATTACGACTATTAAAAAATAAAAAAACCCGCCAAATTGCAGATCGTATGCAAGCGAACCTTAAACAGGGCAGTTAAACGCTTGGGAACTCCACTCAAAGAGTTCACAAATACGGCGCTCCATGAGTGTAATTCACGTATTTATATGCCGCGACAATTTATAAGACAAAGTTGAAATAATAGTGGAAAGAAATACAATTTTAAATCAACTTAAAATTATCTCATCTTCTTGACAAAACAAGTAGATGGCACCTATGAAGTGCCGTACAAAAATAAAAAGGCTCATTATTTCTAAGCTGACACTATTAAGAAGAGAATGCAAATAGCGTGTCGTAGTACGCTTGATGTATGTTGCCTGATGGTAACCGGCAAAATAGTAGTCCTCTCTTATTACTTTCGTTGTATCATGAGACGAGTCCGGTGACCATGGTAACGATATTAATGGTCAATTGCAATTGCCCTGGCCAATGGTAAGTGGTAGGCACCGTAATAACTTTTATTTCGAGCCACTTTTCCGTGAAAGTCGATCCCTAAAAAACAATTGCTGTTGATCACAGTTTGAGCCCCTTAGTGTATTGATCGCACTCAAACGAACCGTTAATAAATCAGTTTAAGCGCAGTCCTTTGTGTCGCGGCATATAAATACGTGAATTACACTCATGGAGCGCCGTATTTGTGAACACTTTGAGTGGAGTTCCCAAGCGTTTAACTGCCCTGTTTAAGGTTCGCTTGCATACGATCTGCAATTTGGCGGGTTTTTTTATTTTTTAAAAGTCGTAATGGAAACACGAAGCATTGTGCAAGCCTTTTGCCTAAATTTTTTCCCCGATGGGTATTATTACAGGAATAAATATTTGCTTGGCCGGTCTTAAACGTTAATGAACGCTGATAATGAACGCAGATAATGCCCTCCTCTGTGGCTCGGTACTAGAGTCGCGTCCATTCTCCTGAGTCGGTCTTAAACGTTTAAGACCGGGCACGCGCATTATTTATTCCCATTCATAAATACCTTGTTTAGTCACTTCCAACAACTTCATTCTAAAATTTTACTCTCATGTCCCGAACACCCGGTCCATTCTACGGTACATTACTTGTGCACATTTTTCAGAAGAATCAGCATTATATGGACTTGGCACGCGTGTGGCGCGTTCAGCATGCCGCGTCACACACAGACTCTTGACAGAGAGGGATGGGTTAAAACTCTCCTCTATCCAGGTTCCACAGCAGTTTTATTACACAGCGGGCATTATCAAATCTCAGCGGGCATTATCGAATGTTAATACACGGTCACGCTGCGCGTTGAATAGGGAAACTGTTGTAGTCATTTGTGAATATGGTTTTGTACATCCAGGGAATTTAAATTTTAGAGAGCCGTGGCAGTGGCATCGGAAGTGTTACCAAAAGTTTTCTTTTCAAGTTCATTGGAACGGATTTATAGTAGGCCTACTGTCGGGACCATAAGCGTCCCGGGGGGCATACATTTCATCAGGGGCAGTTTCCACGAACCTTCAAGAACCAATTTTCTAAAAAGAAAAAGGTACATGGTCGACCCACAGAGCTATGTAGCTCTATGGGTCAACCTCTACTTCATGATGGGCTTCGTGCGCGTTCCTTCACTAGCCCCTTGTCGTGTGGAATTCGAAAATGACGCTGACTGGCTATTCAGCACGAATATACAAAACATAATGTGAATCGCAAGCGTATTTTAAAAGTTAGGCCTACACACTCACGTCCACACTCCCTGCACGTCACGCATGCGTAAATCTGCGTCGTTCTTAAACGCAATGACTATCCGGTTCGTAAGTGACTTCGTCACAAAGGCGGACGTGTCACGATTTGCAGGCTCCCATTGGACGATCGGTGAAGTTGCGCGTTAACTTCCGGTTCCATGGTTCCATGTAAACTGCGATCAATGCATGTAACTCTATATGTGCAGTGGGCCTGGGCGTGGTTTAAACTGAAGTCCTAATTTAAATATCCTAAATCAGTGGGTGTGTTTGGTTTGAGTGAGCTACTCGCGTACTCCCCCGAATTCGAAGCGCACGAACGGCAGGAGTACGCCCCGCGGAGCAGCGAGTCTTAGGCCGTGTCCAAAACGGGCTTCCAGAGCTACGGCTAGGTCTATTGTCTATGCATCTCCACGCATTTCAAATGGAGCGAAGACCTAGACTTAGCTCTAGACAACAGATTCGGATGCAGCCTCTGAGTATACTCCCCGTCATACCATGCTTGCCAGAAATATACTCCTGACCCGAGAGTAATGCGCGTACATCCTCACTCCTGTTGACAGGTGTAACCGCGCGAACACACCCAGTTAGTCCGCACTACACGAGATATCTTTTAATTATACATGTACAACACAGGGGGTAATGCCGCGCAAGGCATAGTGGGAACTAACATGGCGCGGTAAGATCGTACACATGGGAACGAGGTAGGTACATGGTGTATCCCAGCACAGAGTTCACAGTAATGCTTTTTTCGCTCGTCGCCGCTGAGAAGGTCTGATGGCCCTGCACAGATTTTAGTAAAGGAAATAAGTCTAACGGGCTCACAGATAACGAAGTACGGAGCATCGTGGGTAAATTTCTGCTAGTGCAGTCGCGTGAGCTCGCTCAATACGTTACACAATTGGCGGTTATCAATTCGATATTTTCTTTTTTTCCTCGCAGCTAAGAACATTCTCACCACACTTTGTTCATCCAAAATTGAACAAATAACCAGTGATTTCAAATATTTGAAATACTTAGTGAGAAGATAAATTATCACACTGTGATTGTACCAAGGCCATGTTTTTATCATATAGCCGACGCTTTGCCCGGCCAAAGCATTGCCATTGGCTAACCAAGAAATTTGAATAACGCTTCGCTAACGTGAAGTGATGACCTCGCGTTCACAGGTCGTGCGCAATATGTAGCCAATCACAGTACAAAGCCATTAGTCCTTCCCAGCGCCTTGTTTAGCGAAAGTAAAGCTTATGGGTGCACCGCTGTAAGTATATAGGCCAAAAATGTGTCCGCCGAGCTCATTAATTAAGTTATACACTCAAAATTATTCTATTCTAGGGATTCCTGAGAGCCATGGAATTGAATTGAAGAAATATGGCACTGAACCTCTGGCCTGGACTTAGGGCTTCCAATTCTGAGAAATAGGACGCAACCAGGTCCGAAAACGGTGTCCCTATTCAGCCGTTTTGTAGAAGGATGCAGTTTCAAAAATGGCTACTTTTCGGGGCACGGAAATTTCCTTCATTTTAGGGGTGGTCTACTTTGGTTTAGAATTTCTCAAAAATCCATTGGTCAACCCACTAAAATCGAAAGAAAAATGAAACAGGACATGTCAAACTTCATTTTTTCTGTCTATCCCGGACACCTGTGAGAGTTGAGAACATTTTTAAAGTAATTTTGAAGTAAAGGGATTTATCACTGGTGTCTATGGGAATTTATTCACGGAGTGCATCCTTATGATCTCTAAAGTGTGTCCCCAAATCCCCAGACGGTTGTGAATAAGAAACACGCGTCCCCAACATGCAAATTAGTCTGGATACCAGACTTGACGATTCTGACTACTCTGCGAATCAAGGGCCGTTTTCCAATACTCAACTTCGGCTTCGTTCCCAAAACCGATCCCCGATTGTGGGCCCGAAGCACTTAAATTACATTGAATTACTATAATATTTGGCTCTCTTACATCTTATTTGATACTTTGTGGCACTATTAGACGAATTACTGAGCTTACAGCTTTAAAGTCAGCTAGTTAAAAAACAGTTGAAGCCTGAGACGGAGCCGAAGTTGAGTATTGGAAAACGACCAAGGGTCCGCTATCATCCATGTCCACGTGACCAAGACTGGAGGAATTTTTTTCTAGAAATAGCCAAAATATTCCGAAGTCGTCCCGTCTATATTAGGCATACCGTTGATGTTCGGTTATTCCCGGGGAGGTAGGGGAGCTGTTGAACATAAAAACTAGTATACCACCTGTTAATCCCACATAAATTTGACTTTACACTGAAATCGAAGGTCGCCAAATGGGCAGAAATCAATGCTGGGCAAAATGCAAAATGTAATGCCCACATCTAGGTGCACAACTGTAATGAAATCGAAAACACCTCTCGCGGTGACCCCTGACCATGGCATCATATCTGTTTCCGTGGGTTGCAGGTGCGGCCTGACCTAAGCTTGCAGGCTGTCAAATTTTCTGCTATTAGAGCCTTTTGAGTCACGTGGACTAGGTGGTTTTAAAAGGTGGATAAAATGCAGGGGCAGGACTGTCAACTTTTATTTCTGAAAGTATTGGACCAAACAGGGTCCTCCAAATTGCAATATTTTGCCATGGAGTGTAGGCATCAAATTCCAAAATGTGGTGGGCCTGGCCTCCTGACTGTTTTGAGGGGTGATTTTCTCTGGAGAGAAATATCTTCAAAACTCATCGATTAAGCCACTGAAAATTGAAAGGAAAATAAAAGATGAGGAAGTGAGCTCTAATTCGATATGTGTCTTGAACGCCTGTGAAACTTGTATTTTTCCTGATTTTTTTGAACTGGAGATATTTATCACTGTTGTCTATGGCAACTGATCAACTGGTCCAGACTCCTAAGATTTTTTTTTATTAAGAGTCGTCAGGGAATCTTTGGGCACGGAACCAGACTACATACAAATCAGCTCCGAACCAGTCACTTGAGGGCGCCCTATCATTAGTCACAACTATCAACCATGCTTGATCATGTCTGTTGTTGAACTTCATGAACTTGAATGAATCAATAGGCCTACGTCTTTGATGTGTTTGAGTTGTGGATGAGCTTTGGACATGGCTAGTTTTGCCCCAAAGTTTTGGAAACCTGGTGAGTGTGACGGGAAGAGTTCCGTATACCGACGCCAGTCCTGCCAGAGCCTAGCCCCACTGTACTAGTGTGGCAGGGACTCGCACTCCCTATCTATCCTTGATCCTTAGCCACACATCCGTATACGCAATTTCGTGTCGGCGTACTGAACATTATCGGCGCACCCACGTATCATCGTGGGCGCAATTTCTTTTGCACACAAACATGATCCTTGACCTTTCAGTTTTCTAAAAACCATTTATTGAATGATTTCACTCACGTTATTCAGGTATTTTCCAGTCTTTTTGCCTTTATCCATTCAATCTAATGGAGCTCGCTCTCTCAGTCACCATCTTTAAAATGAGGTCGTTGAACATTACGTCACTTGACCCCTCATAGTCTCGACAGCTCTTCCATGTCAAGACATCTAAACTGCTGCCAAAGTTTTGAAAGAGCCCATTGGTACATGTAGTATCTTATCGCTCAGTCCGTTTATTACATATGATTTGACATGGAAGAGCCATCGAGACTATGAGGGGTCAAGTGACGTAATGTTCAACGACCTAATTTTAAAGATGGCGACTGAGAGAGCGAGCTGTTAGATTGAATGGATAAAGGCAAAAAGACTGGAAAATACCTGAATAACGTGAGTGAAATCATTCAATAAATGGTTTTTAGAAAATGGAAAGGTCAAGGATCATGTTCATATGCAAAAGAAATTGCGCCCACGATGATAAGTGGGTGCACCGATAATGTTCAGTACGCTGACACGAAATTGCGTATACGGATGTGTGGCTAAGGATGGATCGGGAGTGAGAGTTCGTGCCACACTAGTGGGGCTAGCCAGAGCCTAGACCCGTAAACGGGGCCCAGTGAATACTCCTCTGTCATGTACTGGGCCCTGTCAAGATTAATAGGGATTTCTTTCGAAAAATTTATCCGGGATATCCGGGGGTATAACTTAACATCCGCTTAATTTTATGAGCTGAAATTGCATCGGTATGTTCACTACTCACGCTGTAAAAAATCTGATAGGTTGCTAATTGTAGAAAACTCTCCTTTTCCTCATTTGGAGGAAAAAATGGTTCCTTTTTTGCCGTTTTCACACTCCCTATGAATTTTGGCCTGACTTGCACATTACACAGACTCCTTTGTATGGTTAAGTAATGGTACCCTGTACGAGAGCCTGTCTAGTTCGCACCGAGACTTCAGCACCTAAGAATCTCGTTCAGATCTGCGAGAGTACCTGTCGATCTAAGTACTCGTAGAAAATTACGCCTGTTTTGTTTAGCTAATACGCAACGCCCTTGGCTGGTTCCCTGTCCAGTCACACACTGTTTGCGGCAAATCATTGGTAGCGTGGCTCGCTCTCTGTAACATGACGCGAAAGTGACGAAACAACCGTCAGTTTTGTACAAGTGGGGCAAACTTCGTCCGGAGAGGGAAAATGGCCAATTTTTCAATCTAATCTTCCCCCAAAAGGCCATCAATCGTAATCCATATCTATTTAAATTTTAACCCCAATGAAAGGGCTCTGGACCATGTAACCAACTATGTTGGGCAAAACTTCAAGCTTTTACTCACCATCTTGCCTCAACGATCTGCACATATGCACTTTGTTAACACAGTGCTCAAACAGTACTCATGCCCAATGTCACGAACCTCTCATTACGACTCGACCATTCTGAAAGCGGGAGAGTATGGCAGGGTGCGCCACGAAACTGTGATTCAAAGTTTCAGTGGCATAAATTTGTGTCAGGAATGGGGGATGGGGATATGGGGAATTGTGTGTGGGGGGAGGGGAGAATTGCCTGGCCATTTCCATGGCCAGGAAAGTCTCAATAGCACTCAAATGGGGACGGCAATCAAAGCCATAAGTTTGCCATTCTGATGTAAGATTCTGCAAGATATCTGTATTAACCCTAACTGCCCAAAACCTGCCCTGCTCCAACAGCAGGTTTTGGCAGGTTTGGTACTGTACCTGAGGAACTTGTTGAATTTGATGAGACTTGGGATGAAAGGCCCAGGGAGATGGTGTTGGATTCTGTGTGAGTTGGGACATACACGGGTCACTGTGTGCAGTGTCTGGCTTACTGTACCAATTGTTGGGCTATGCTTGATTTTGTCAGGTTTGGTACTGTTCAGTGCAAATCATCCTATACTGCATTGACCCATCCATACCATATCACTCAAACTCCAACGGGCTCATTCTGTTTGATTTGATCAGGTTTGGTACAGTAACCTGCATGTACAAGTACATAGACAAGTACATGAACCTGTTGGATTTTGTGAGGTTCAGTATGCTTTCTACTGCAGGAGCCTAGGGGGTTAGGGTTAATGAACATTGACCCCTGTACAGTCAGTGTCATACATGTATTGTGTCAGCCCCCCATCACGCCCTTTTAAATTTCCATGCCTGGGCAAGTCACCCCCCTACAATTCCCCATCCCTGAGCACCCCATCTTAATTTACGCCCCTGGGCAAAGGGAGTGGGAAGACGAGGATCCCAATTTTTATAGGATGACTGATCTTTTGTGCATTGCGCAAAGAATTAGGCCCCCACTGGGCATAGATGTCATCTTTTGGGCCAACATTTTTCTTGTTATAAACATACAAACTTCAGGGACAGACAAACCAGGGGCTGGTCTGAAAGAAGAAAGGTCACAGATCAGCGAAGGCAGCGGAGAGTGTGCTGTTTACAACCCTTATGTAGCAATCTCCATTGAACAGCAGAGACAACGACTCCCAGTGTTCAAGGTATATTGGCAGGCTTTGTGTATGTGAACACTTGATTGCAATATAGAAACAAACTTTTTGGTGTTCAAAGAAAAGTGACATGTACTAATAGTTAGCTATTTATATTTAAACGTAATAAAGTTTCCATGTTAAAATTTACTTTTCTAAATACAAATGCTATTAAAATAGCATTCCAAGTCTAACAACGTATTATCTGAGTTGAAATAAGGCTGAAAAAGTTATCAAAACCTTATCCCAGATACCATATTATGAGTTTTGAAGGATGCTAATAGTGGAGTTTAAAAAACGTAGGGATATTATCAGTGACTTTCTTTCTTTGTTGTAAGGCCAAACAAAAAACATAGCTGTGTTTCCGGGTATGCGACCCAATCTAGAAAATCACCCAGAACCTGTATCTTTTTATTTGACAAATCAATAAATTTAAAACTTACAGTGCCTTGCCCCGAGACTAATTTTGTGTGCATCATCCTGTACATTGTATTGTTTTTATTTTTTGTTCATTTGGCGCGAGATGGACAGCAATACGATAACCTTTGGCTTGATTATTATCATTGGCACATGTACAGTATTAACCTGAAACTGACTTAGTACCTGTTACAAATATACCAGCCCCCCACCCAAAAATTACAGATCCTCATCTGACCCTAATTTTTGGGCTATAAAAATTTAGAATAAAAAAAATCTTTTACCTAACCAACCAGCCTAATTTATTTTTAGTGTAATAGGAAACACAGCAAATTTTTTGTTTCACCTAATCTGAGGATGTTTTGTCAGTGTAGTGGAATATGATATTGTCTCACCGTGTCTGAGGTTTTATTAAATTCTCATCTCTCGGACACAGTTCACATCAACTGACCCTTTACCTCGTTAACCTTTACGCCGATACCCGGCTATTCTAAAACTCGTTCCTTGGATGGAATTCTTGAAATCCTACAGAATGTTCAGTACCACAAAAATTAACTCGGTACACCTGCTTCGTTTTCCATTTGTTACTAGCATCGGAATCATATCCTGTACCTTCTTGAGAAATACAAGACGGTTGTGATCGTCGGTGAGACGGGATGTGGAAAAAGCACCCAGATACCCCAGTATCTCGTGGAGGCAGGCTGGGCAGCAGAGGGACGCACAGTGGGCGTCACCCAGCCAAGGAGGGTGGCTGCCGTCACGGTGAGTTCATGTGCAAGAGCTTGGTGGAGTCCGACTGGGCAACAGGGCGTGGTGGGCGTCACCCAGCCACGAAGGGTTGTACATGTAGCTGTAGGTGTTTTTGCACAAGTACTCAGCCAGCGGTGTCACGATACTTCATACATGTATACCCTTCCTGATTGTTTTTGACAAAGTCAGCTAGCGGACAGACATTGGTACACTACAGCTATAAAGTGAACCAAAAGAATAAGGTATCAATGGGAGAACCACTTCTCACTTCTTTACAGATTCAAACCTGAGTCACAGATATATGTACCGGGAAACTGAAGGAAATTTAGGCCCAGTTTTCTTCATTTGTGTGTTTTTTTTTGTATGGACGCATCTTGGTAGGTGGCGCAGAGAGTCGCTGAGGAGAGAGGTGCCGTCATTGGCCATGAAGTTGGGTACTCTATCCGCTTTGAGGATTGCACAGATCCGGACACAACCAAGATAAAGGTAGAACTGTAACTGTGCTTGTTGTGCATGTTGTGAAATGGTATAATTCATGGGTCTAACTCTTGGTCGTGCCAAACAATTTATGTCACATGATCTACAATTCACGAATCAGATGATGGGATTTTCTCAGGTGTTGTATAAGCTCACCTGTAGACAAGTAATTCGGATCTTGCCAATGAGTTGACCCTATGGGTGTCTTTATATGTGTTTCATTTCTGTACGAACCTCTTCGAAGTTTTTTTGGGTATATAAATACCTGATTTATTCAGTGTCTCAGTTGGTGGGGACACAAAGAACATGCGGACATGTTTCTGTGTGCTTGCCACCGGCTGCACTGAGCTTACACAACCAGAATTTATTGGAATGTGTTCAATGTACAGTCTTCACGTTTGCCCTGGGAGCCTAGTTGAAAACAGTCCTTGCAGGTCTCGGTCATTTTTGCTAGTGGAGGGGGGTACTTCAACAAGGTCAACAGGTGGAAAGAGGCCTTCTCACTGACAATTTGCACCGTCGATGAAAGACAGACAACTCGGTGCACTTTAAAAGCAGTGGACATTGTAATTTGACTGGTAGTGGAGGAGAATTTGAAAGACAGTTCTTTGTCTGAATGTTTGTTAATTTCCAGTTCATGACGGATGGCTATTTGGTGCGGGAAATGATGAACGACCCATTGCTTTCTAAGTACAGGTAAAAGCACACTCACTGTGTGACAGAGTCTTTTGTGTAAGCCACCGGTCTTACTGATGTCAAAGGCATCTGTTGTTAGTTTTGTAGTTCTCGTTTCCAACTGACTCCTATTTTTGGCTATAATTGAAGAAAGAAAACCATTGTTCATGCCATTGACCCTGCAAGGAATTTTCTACCAAGAAGAAAATGAGAAAAGCAATTTTGGCGGAACCTTCCCCCCCGGCTGATGACCCTCCCTCAAGGTAAAAAAATATGAGAACTACAGAATTGACTTCAGACACCCTACGATGCAATCATGGCCTCCAACATGACTCAGCTGGATATTATTCGGGTGAATCCAAGTGATACCTTTGAGCTAAAAGAGAACTTGTCTTTTTGAGCTTTTTAGAGAACCAAAAGAAGTCTGTAGCTCTAAATGTTTTCTAGCTTGGACTTGAATGTTGCCCTTGTCTTGAATATTGCTCTAAACTCGCCAAAACTGTATTTGCAAAATTCATTTCCGGAGAACCTCATTCTCTGCTACGAAATTGCCAATTTAAACATGAATATTTAGTGCTGGATTGGCACTGAGAATATTGTTGGATTTCCACAAGGCTGTAATTTGTTGCCATTTATTTCCTGGCAAGTGAAGGAAAATATCCTATCTCTTTCCGGTTTCTTTGGTTCTGCTGTGCAGCGTCATCATGCTGGACGAGGCCCACGAGCGAACCCTCTACACGGACATCGCCGTGGGATTGCTGAAGAAGATCCAACGGCGGCGACCCGAGATGCGGATCATTGTTGCCTCGGCAACGCTGGATGCAGAAGCGTTCCGAGATTTCTTCAATCAGAACGAAACAGACGACGCCAGGTGAGATGCTGCTCAATAGAACTGAGTAGATAAATCGTTGATAGTTTTGCTCTCTGAATCGTAAGATTTTGCTGTTGATGGAAGATTGCCATTGAAGAGGATTACAGGAATGAATGCAATGATGATAATGACGTGTATTTAAAAGCACACATATTCTCAGCTATTGGTGCGCAAGGTCATGTCTCATCATGCCCATCAACTTGATTCCCATAACCTCAGCTCCCTTGAGAGTATTCACGTGGAGGCCATTTTTGGTCTTATTCCCCAAATCTGTTTATATATTGCAAACTGTTGATTAGGATGGCACCAGACTGTTTAATACTTCTATGTGTTCCAGGCCTCCCTTTCAATAATTTTCAGAATCTGGCAATGTACAATTCTGTAGGTTCAATCATGAATTTGAAATTATTCATCAGAGTAGACAGGTGCAAGTTTGTCATGAAATTTCATGTTATTGCTTCAATTGTACTTTCAACATTAAAAATGAAGAGTTAACCTCACTTTCAAATTCAATATGGCAGTTTTCAAGATGTATTCTTTTTAGATGTGTTTTAGCGTTGGGGAGATGTTAATTTATATAACGGGTTTTGCCCTCACCCAACGTATATATTAATATATACGTTGGCAGGCCCCATGAGTTAAGTCTATTGCTGTCATGTCAGGCACAAATGGCTAAATCAAGCAAGGTAACCATTTTCCTCATAGGTATGCATGCCATTTCTGTCCTTCCAGAGTAACCGTGTATGTCCTGACAGGTACTTTACCATTTCTGTCCTCACAGATACCTATGGTTTTTCTGTCCTGTGAGACCATTTCTTCCCTCACGTGTACCTGTACCATTTCTGTCCCCACAGAAGCCCATACCATTGTTTGTCTCACACGTACCCTTACCTTGTCTGTCCCCATGGATGCCCTACCATTGTTTCTCTTATACCTACCCATACCATGTCTGTCCCCATGGATGCCCATACCATTGTTTCTCTCATACGTACCCATACCATGTCTGTCCCCATGGATGCCCATACCATTGTTTCTCTTATACTTACCCATACCATGTCTGTCCCCATGGATGCCCATACCATTGTTTCTCTCGTATGTACCCATACCATGTCTGCCCCCATGGATGCGCTTACTGTTGTTTCCCTCATCCGTAACCAATTCTGTCCTCAGAGGTACCTATAGCCTTTGCGTCTCAGCAGGTAGCTATACGATTTCTCTCCTTGTGCAGGTACCTACAATAAATTTTTGATTGTTATTTCAGCCAAGATACTGCTGGTATTCTTACAGTGGAAGGGAGAACATTTCCTGTTGACATCTTCTACAGCATAAAGTAGGTTGGATTCTAGCAAAATAATACACATGCATGATTAAAGTTTAGATGTTTATGTGACTGATTATACAGGTCTAAGAATATCTTATTTGGAGCTTTGGTGAGGACTGTAAAGTGAAGATATCATTACTTTTGATATGATCCCGGTTCTCACGTACAATTTCAGTTTATAGATCCCTTGTTTCCTGTGAAAGAAATTGTTATAATTTGGAAACCACCTATAAATGTATGGCTAAGTAACTTCTTTGTTATAGTGGCGTAACGGTGGTCCAAAGGTCAAAGATCCAAATCCTGTTCTGGCATAATTTTGCCCACCTTCCATCTTGTAGGCCCTGTGAAATTGGGCAAAGGCTATATTATCACTGTGCGTAGGCTCTGTTGCTGGATTGCTTGCACTTTGCGGTCTTGTTCACTGCCTACCTCTCCTGTGTTTTCCACTGCCCCGCCAGCCCGGTACCTGACTATCTAAAGGCCACAGCGGAGACCATTATGAAGCTGCATAAGGCAGAGCCAGCCGGTGACATCCTCGCCTTCGTCACCGGGCAGGAAGAGGTTGAGAGAGTCATGGAAATGGTCCTGTAAGTACCTCCTGGTTCCTGATCCTTTAAGCTAAACTCTCCAGGCAGTGTTTCATGTAGTTACCTTCCAGAGTACGGGAAACATTTTGGGCAAGCAGTTTTTCTTGTGCATATTTATGAACCTCCTGTGGTTAAAGATATAGCTGTAACATTGATGAAAAAAAATCTGTTCAGTAATGATTTGTGTACAAATTAGATATGGGATTCTGATATAGTACCAAGGTAGGAGCAGCAGTCTCAAAAATCTTGCTTGGAGTGGACAGAGTTTTAGTTTTGGCTTGAAAAGGGCAGACATTGTTAGTCCTGGACAAAACTCTGTCTGCGGCCGTTCTCATTTGGAGCCCCACCTGCTAGCACCCAGTTAACATTCAAGTAGTGTTAAACCCTATAAAAAAGTGACATAGACTAGGCTCGGACATCCTCTGTCCTCCCGCAACTTCCAGTGCCTTTTGAAGGATCCAAATTAAAGTGTAAAAATGCTGTAGAACTGTTTGCTTGATTTTTGGAATAGCTGCTGTTCTTGCTTAGAACAACTTGAGACATGTATCCCCCTAAATAGGAATGGTTGTCAAAGTCTCCATGCCGTACTCAGGAACCGCCTATTCCCATCAACCCCTTCACGCCGGGATTCTTTTGACCGTGACTGCTGGGCTGTGGTATTCCCAGTATGCGAAGCTCTGTCCAGTAGCAGGTCCCATTGAACCAGCAGCTGCATGATGAATAGACTGTATGTGTGGTATGCACTAATCCTCACACAAAGCTGCGGCTGTGGATGGCTCCTGGTATGAAGGGGTTAAGAACTCAATGCAAACACACAGCAAATTAACAATGGGAACTCATTTTTTTTCTGACAGGTCAGTTCAAACATGCACGTTCTTACTTCTGTTATGGTGTTTACTGATTGTACGCTTCAACTTAAACATTTTACGATCGCACCAGATGGACAAAGTCCTGAGTACTTTCAGAAAACTGATTTACACGATAGACATTGAGCCAGTTACTCTCAGAAATTATTATTAATCTTAAATCTTAACACCAGAGGCAAACAAGAGGTGTTCGTAAATTTCTTTTTTTCTTCCTCTCGTTTCTTAGACAGGAGATTCGTAGCTTGCAATTTGACCACATGAAGATGTTAGCCCTTCCCATGTACGCCGGCTTGCCCGGCAAAGAGCAGATGCGAGTTTTTGAACGGGTCGGTCGAAATACCAGAAAGGTTGTCATAGCAACCAACATTGCGGAGACATCGATCACAATTAATGGCATTGTCTATGGTAAGTGATTCTATGGCATTGTTTATGGTAGGTGGGTCTATGGGATTGTCTATGGTAAGTGTGTCTATGGCATTGTCTATGGTAGGTGGGACTATGGAATTGTCAATGGTAGGTGGGTCTGTGGGATTTTCTATGGTAGGTGGGCCTATGGCATTGTCTATGGTAGGTGGGACTATGGAATTGTCTATGGCAGGTGGGTCTGTGGGATTTTCTATGGTAGGTGGGCCTATGGCATTGTCTATGGTAGGTGGGTCTGTGGGATTGTCTATGACAAGTTTCATGCCTGATTGGAATACATGTATGTGAATGTTTTTACAAAAAATTTGTATCATTTGGCTTGCATACTTAGAGATAGAGTATTGTTATTTATTTTTTTCAGAGCGATGGCATGTTAGAAAATTTGAAGTCTAGTATCATAACTCTCTTTAAAGCAAGTTTAATCTTTAGTAATGAATTTGGTTTGTTGATTTTTTGGATGGCTGAAAGTGATGCTGTCTTCCTTTAATATATTCAGTGCTGAAGGGATTATGAACTGACAGCAGACTCCACAAGGTGCACAAGATTGATTCGTACCAGGATCACAAAAGTTGGAAGACAAGAAAAATTACCGCCACACCAGTCTCACAATCATCTCCTGTGTTTCATTTTGCTTTTTTGCACACACAGTGATTGACAGTGGCTTTGTCAAGCTGCGGGCCTACAACTCTAAGCCGGGCCTGTCGGGACTGGTTGTGGTGCCTGTGTCACAAGCCTCTGCCCAGCAGCGGGCCGGGAGGGCAGGTCGAGTCAGGTCAGGTCAGGCCTACAGACTGTACACGGAGGAGGACTATCAGGCTCTGAGGAAGACCACCGTTCCAGAGATGCAGAGGTAAGGACTGGGGCGGGTAGGATTGTAAGGAACAGAATCCAGAAAGGAGAGTAGCTTTCAAAGGTCCGGAGCATGAGTTTTCTTCAATAAACTGTTTTCATTGTAGCAGTTTCATTCTTTTCTTCAATGCATGAAAATGATTTGACATCTTTCTGGGATTAAGTGCATTGAAAAGAGCTCTTTTTATAAGGGAATGAATACGTGCTCGGCCGGTCTTAAACGTTAGTTGGACTTATCGAGTGCCTGGCGAGCTGTGTACACACAGACTCTTGACCAATCAGAATCGATTCAACTGTCTCGTATCCAGGTGCTAGCGTATGAGTTACATCGCGGGCATTATTACTTCTCAGCAGGCATTATGAAATGTTCATACGTGGTCAAGTGGCACGTTATTCAATAGGGAGACTGTCGGAGGTATTTATGAATAAACGTTTAAATACGTTCATGCTTTTCTGGATAGGAATAGGGAATGAATGTTCAGTTTGTATGTTTTTCTGTTCAGATTGGGAACCTACAAGTTGCTCATTGGCAACATTTCTGAGAAAGGGTTGCTTGTTGGCTTAATTGAGGGATTTTACATTAGCGCCGTTTGGGCATATCCACATCGAAACCGAGGCTCCCAGTGTTGAACTTGGTCGCGCACACCTGTGTAGTCGACACAGTACACGCAGTATCCGGTTTGTAAGTGTGGCGCCACTTCAGTTTAAACCATGCCCACTGCATATGCAGCTACACGACCATCGCCGATACATTAGTTCGCGGTAAATTGCCGTTATTTCCTCTTTTGATTTCACGTGTCGAGTCACCCTGAAACACTCTTCCACAAAAATTTGCAGCCTGAAAAGTCTGAATTTAAAATACCTTTATGTATTTTGTGTGTTGACTCTTTATTAAGAATTGAAGCTGACACATATAGCCTCGTTTTCAAATGCGGAAGTGTGCAGATCGACGCAAAAAGTGTCGTATTGGGATCCCTCTATTGTCATGCACTTACACAGCAATGAATCACCACAGAAAAGGAAATCCGGGACAGCAAAATGTACAAAATTCTAGCAAATTTGGTGGACAAACCAATGCAACATTCTTTTTTCTCCCTATGATGATGTGGCAGTTTTGCTCATGAATATGGAAATTTGCTCGTGCATAAAACATAAAAGGCATAAAAAAACCTTGAAAAGTGCAAAAACATATTTGAAACCCAAAGAAGCCTTGTGAAGTTTTTAATTAAAAATTTAGAAGCAGACAAACAACAGCGTGATTGAGCAATAAAACTGAGCAATGTTCAAAGACCCAACACTGAGACTATACGTTCTGGCCAATCATCAGTCCTGTTGAGTATGATGTCATAGACTGGCAGAGAGATTGTTGGAGTGAGAGGAGGTGTGCCTTCACTGCGCTTGTGATTCTTCCGTGAGGCACCATTGCTCTTGTGGAAAGCCATTAGCATAATTATTTGCATATCTCGCAAGTTTCTGCCTTGGGTGTGAATTTGACAGTGTCATTTGGCATACCGCTTTCTTTCACCACTGTCCATCGTAACTTATTTGTGTTAATAGACCCTAACATTTCTTGCAGCAGAAAGTAATTTATTCAGTAATTCACTCTGCCTTTTTTTTTTCATTAGGAGCGACCTGAGTGCCGTCATTCTCCAGCTAAAGTGCCTGGGCATCGATAACGTCTTGCGCTTCAGTTTCCTCTCGCCTCCATCATCCCGAGCCATGCTAAGGGGCCTGGACCTCCTGTACGCCCTGGGAGGTATCGACGATCACGCCAAGCTGGCCCAGCCCCTGGGTATCCGCATGGCCGAGTTTCCCTTGGACCCCATGTTTGCCAAGATGCTTCTTGTATCAGGTATGGTTAACAGGCATCATAAGACCGAGACAGAACAAGTAGTCCGATGTTAGAATATTCGAACTCCCATTTGATTCAATAGTGAGTTTTACCAAATCCCTGAAAAACAGAATCAAAAAATGGTCCTGTGTTTGTAGTGGTCTACCCTGTTGAGTTTCAGGCCCTACAGGGGTCTGTCACATTATTAAAGGAAGAGGCTTGGAGTCTAACTGATGTAAGTCGTAATCAGTAATTTTTTCTTGCCGTCCAAGTGAGATCACACATTGCATAAAGCGAAAGAAAAAAACAAAACAAAACTGGAAGGGGACAGGTTTTGACTAACTGTTGGTGTATGCATTAGTTACCTTTGAGTGTACCCGTAACACCTCAAGACATGCTTTTAGAAAGCAGTTTTGCAAATGAATAATTTTATTATGGTCCTTTTTATTTCATAGACATTTCCCTACGAATATTCAGTTTCGAAAACATTATTCAAATACTTTATCACTGTTCATTGGACAACTCCATTCCAATTCTTGGACTATACAAACAATAAACAGCCTTCATTTTGTTTAGTAGCCAGTCAACATTTTTAATATGTTTCCAAAGTCCAGACCTGTTACAACTTGGAATGTTGGGTTTTGCTTTTCACAGTCATAATTTCACCAGATTCTCTGTTTTTGAGAGCCTATGAGGAATGTATGCACATTCTGTGGTGGTTTTCACTGCATCTTAAGTTGCAGATGCTTACTTTAACGTAAAGAAAGGCCTCCTGAGCTGCTGTCATTTTTTTTTAACAATCTTCTTTCACTGGTGCATTCAAGGTGAGTTTGGTTGCTCGGAGGAGATCCTTAGCATAGCTGCCATGCAACAAATTCAGAACATCTTCCAGTCACCTTCCAATGAAAAGGGCAAAGCTGTAAGTAGGGGTAGTTTTTCGTTTTCAAATTAACCCCGAATCCCTGGCTAAACCAACCTCAACCCCAGTGCCCCAGTCCCTCATCCCCATTCAGCAATCACCCATCTTCCAGTCCCCAATCTAGAAACCATTTCAGCATCCAAATAGCGTCTCCCATTTTGGTGGAAAACATTCTTTTATCAGCCCCATTCATGCTTAAGGACTCCTAAACGTGATCTGGCTCGCTCTACGCACGTGCAAAGCTGACGGGTTGAAACGTCAAGCGCGCCTCGACTCACTTTCACCTGACAGGCTGATCCCTCATTTCTTGGCACAAACTCATACAGCGGGGAAAATCTTGTGAATGCCGACTGTGTGTTGAACTTTATGAAACAAATCCTCACTTCCAATGGTACATCCACCATCTACAAATAAGGGGGGGTGGTTAAAATTGAGATCAATTCAGTCAGAGATTGGAGATCCAACTACAACTAACAAATGTTGAAATACTTGGTTTTCCTATTTTCAAATAGTTTTGAATTGAAGCAGCATTGAGCAAAGTCCTTAATAACAATTACTGAACAAAACTACTTTAAGGATGTGTCACAACACCCCCACCTGCCTTATGTCACATTATAGACCAGGGAACACATTGCAGTCTGCATGTCTGATCTATACACTGTCTGTATTAAAATGATATGGTATTGATCAAGGTTTAATCATGTCATGATGGTATCGTACTGGAGTACCTGTTGTTTTTAATATCTCTTTGCAGGAGCGGGCCAAGAGGAAGTTTTCGGTTGCCGAGGGAGACCATATCACTCTGTTGAATGTCTATGAGGCTTTCATTAAGGTACAAGAAGTCATGCTTGCCTCTCATCCAGAAGAACCTAGCATGCCATTTGGCTATGCGTCAGTTGTTATGAATCTGTCATTCCTCGTCTATGTTCAGTGTTAGAATTCACAGACTCATGTCAAACCTATCAATGATTTCATCCCCTTGTTTTATTTCAGTCTGGCAAGAATTCAAGGTGGTGCCACGAAAACTATCTGAACTATAAAGGTAAGGAAAGAAACAAGCAGCATGCAAAATGTGGCACTGCAGAGTAGTTGGAGAGACAACATGTTGAACTGTTTCCATCTATGCCAAACGAGCTTAAGGTTTCTGTTGAACTTGCTCAAGTGCTCTGGTTATTATAAAGCGATAAGCAAAGTTTTAAACAAAACTTTTAAGTTAACAAAAGTTTTACAAGTCATTTGAATGTCATTTGTCTAGTCAGAAGTCTGATCAATGATCCGATTAGGGATGAACAGTGTTGAACCTTGGTATTGGTGCTTATTATTTTAGACAGTAACTTTGATTGGTACATGTACATGTATGTATTTCAAGGATGGATTTGTGCCAGGGAGATGTAAATTAATTTTGGATATTTTGCCCTGCATGACTTGTATTTTAACACTATACTCAGCGTATGCCCCTGAAAGCTTGTGAAACAAACCACTAGCTTACTCGGGTGGGACTCGAACCCACAACTTCCTGCTTACTAGTGCAGACGTCTTAACCACTCAATCACCGAGCTTGCCAGTATCGGCTGGCTGCTTTGAATCAGATGTAGCATTAATCCAAATCAATTTACATCTCCCTGGCGCAAATCCATCCTTGATATAGTTGTTCGCGGTACCTGCTGCTACATCTGATTCGAACCAGCCAGCCGAAACCGGCAAGCTCGGTGGCTGAGTGGTAAGACGTCTGCACTAGTGAGCAGGAGGTTATGGGTTCGAGTCCCACCGGAGTATGCTTGTGGTTTTTTTACAAGCCTTCAGGGGCATACACTGAGTACACAGTGTTAAATACACGTTGGGCAGGGCAAAAAATCCAACATTAATTTACATGTATGTAATTGATTGGTGGTTACTATTTCTGATTATGGTGCTCTAAATAAATCCCAATCTATGTGATTTTTATCAGCTGATTGGCTGTCTGCCAAAATGGTGTACTTAAACGATCAGTTACATCATAAGTCATATGAACAAAGATTCCCTATACCTTTCTGCCAGGTACATGCCGACCGGTGTGCATCTTTCCCACTCAACTTTTCTTTAACAACTCTCTGCCATCTTCCAGGTCTGTGCAGGGCACTCACTGTCCGGGAGCAGCTCAGAAAGTTACTGAAGAAATTCAAGGTGAAGATGGTGTCGAGCGAGGGCGATGTTGACACCATCGTCCGCTGTGTCGTTGCAGGTTTCTTTGCCAATGCGGCCAGATTTCATCCAACTGGAGAGTACCGTACGATTCGTGATGACCACGCAATCCACATACATCCAACCTCGGTCTTGTACACCGAAAAGCCTCCTCAGTGGTTAGTGACAAGATTTTTGTATTTTTAATTTAGACTTTTAAGTAGAATTAATGTGTAGTAATTTTGTGCGAGGTTTAACAGAGAGATTTGTAGGTAGTCTTTTAAGTTAATTATGTCTAAAAGTTGTGTTTGCGGCTGGAATTAATATTTGCTCTCATGGAGGTTACCAGCTAGTGGCTAACTTCACTTATCATAGAGTATCACCCCTGGCTGCAGTTACTTGATTCGGACATTGCTTTTGCTTCCCCCAACCAAGCAATCACCTGGTCTATGGTACGGTTTGAGACCAATTGTGCCCCTCCCGTTAAGGGGCTCTCTAGATCTTTAACGGAAGGATTTAATTTGACGCAGAATGAGATTTTGTTCCCCCCAACAACTTTTTAACAGTTCTACCTTAGCCTGGGCTTCCTTTAGTTGTTAATGACAACAATCAACTGCAAGATGACCTCATTTCTTACGATGGTGACAGAACTTAGTAACTCGTACCTTCTTGGGTGAATTTACATTCACCTGTTGACCTTGACCCTTGGGCTGAGGAGTTGGAGGAGGGGGATGATTTGTTGCCGATAAGCCATTTGCGAGTTAAATTTGAATAAAATCTGGTACACTGAGTTATCTGATTGCACACGAACATAACAATTTGAATTCCTCAGACTAAAGACACTGTTGCTATACCTAGTGATTCAGGGCAAGCTTTTGCTTAGCGACCAACATCTCTGGAATGGACTGGTTCCTTTGTGCCCTTCTTTTCCATTGAGAACAGTGTATTGTTGCAAGGCGTCTCTTATATAACGAAGTTATGTTCACGTGAATTTAAAGAACTCAGTTTACCAGATTTTATTCAAATTTAACTTGCAAAAGGCTTATTGAAGGACCTGTTCAATCTGTCTGCTGGGCTAGCATTCTTTGAGCGGTTGCTTTATGTTATCAAGCTCATGCACAACAGAAGGACGACCGACACTTAAAGCTTCGTGAATTTCAGCCTTCTCTTTGGCCTATCTCGAATCATCTTCCTCCGCCCAATCCATAGCTTCTTTCCTTAAGTGTAAAAAGGAAATACCAGAATGATCATGCAACTCCTTCAAATGTTGTTTGAGTGAAGCATCACACAGGCCCTGGGCAAACTCTTCACACAGGAGTCTGTCCTGTGATTGTTTCAGGTATGGACACTTCCCTATAGCCTTGTTTAAAGCCTCCATCAGTCTATGGGAGTACTCTCTCAATCTGTCCCCATCTTTTTGCCTAGATTCAAAGAACAACCTCTTTTAATGGACTCCGGTAGACTTGACTCCAAATACATTTGTATATGAATATGTCATTTCACCAGTACTGTGCCAGACTTCCAGTGACTATGGGGCTGTGTGGACATCCGGGATTCTCGCAAAATGGCAGGTACTGCGCCGGTGAAAACAGCGACCATGGTGACGTACGCATGCACCAGCCAGTCCGAGGATCAGGTTACACAATTTTGTCTTCGATCAATACGTACGCCCCTGCTCGTTGCAGTTGTTTTCATTGGCGCGGTGTCGTTGCTACACATTCAATTTTGTGAGACTCCCAGATGTCCGCACTGCCCCATTGGCTACATGTACTCGAGCCACGTCCCAGTAGAGACCAAATGACGAGCCAAAATTTAACAGGCTGGTGCATTGAGCAGAGATGGGAGAAAGAATGGCACTGGTCATTCCTTGCTTGCTCAGTACAATTAGAGGAATGCATTGTACTGCGGAGTGGGAACACCTGTTTTAGATCAGGGCCCAATTTTATAGAGCTGCTTAAGCACAAACTTTGCTTAAGTGCAAAAAATCTTGCTTGATAAATCGGGTAACCGGCCAAAACTCCATGTGATGTATATTGTTTTGGAATAGTATTTAGCTGTCTTTTGGTTAGCATGACAATCACATAGAGTTTGAGCTGGTAACCCTTGTTTTTTGAAGCAAGGTTTTTTGCGCTTAAGCTGGTTTTGTGCTTAAGCAGCTCTGTGAAATTGGCCCCTATGTGATGCAGTGAGATGTTACGCCATAGACTTGCTACAGGCAACTGGTTACAATAATATCTCATATCATCTGACACCAGGGGCTGCTGCTAAAGGCTGACAAGACCAGACACCATGGAACGTTTGGGTGCACCATTCAAGGTGGCCTCTTTTTCATAAAAGAGTACTCAATTTTCCAAGAAGCCCAACAGCCGTTGAAGGAAGTGGCCCCTCTCCTACAACGCCTTTAGCAACATTCAGTCGTAGAACAGCAGTGCCTCAAAGTACCAATCAATATTGGCCTTGATTCATACAGGTTGTATAAAATGTGCCTTATCAACCTGCTTGTCTCTATCTCAATCCCCCGCTCACCCCCCCTTCCCCCCATCTAGGGTTGTATTCCATGAGGTTCTCCAGACCAACAGAGATTACATGAGAGACGTGACTGTCATAGACCCCACCTGGTTGTACGAGCTAGCTCCCCACTATTATCAGTACGGCACGGTCAGTATAGATGTAATGCATTCAAACTACTTTGTAAGACCTCGTCCACAGATTCTGTATCTTGATTGGCTGAGAACTAATCACATGGCATTTATTTCAAATCTAAGTTCGAACATTTTACAAAGAGGAAATTTTGGAAAGTGTTAACAAATTTCATTTTCATAATAGAAACACCTTATTGTGTTTAAATTAATCAGGTATCTCTGAAATCAAGCAGAATGTGTGGGAAAGTGTTATAAAAAAATTATTGAATGGTTTATGTCGTGGTGTTATGTGGTAAAAACGGCCTCCTCTAGTGACCCCTATGGAGTATTCTAAAAATAGAATGCTTTATGAAAAAAGGGGGCTAGTTTCACTGTACCACTTGAAGCAGCCAATGTTAGCATTATACGCTACAGCAGCAGGGAGTCACAAGAAAAGGCCCAGGGTTTGGACGGGATAAAGATTGTAAACTCAAAGGTCCTTTGGCCTGAGTTCGGCTTGACTACGATTTTATATGCTTTGCAGTCTTCTGGCTTTGTGTTGCATGCTACACTTTTGACCCGATGGGTCTTCAGCCATACCTGTCTCGATTCCACCAAATGTCCCGCTGGGTTTGATGGAATTTGATGGGTCCCGGCCTTGAGAGGCCAGTGCAATGTGGGGTTTTGTCTGTTTATTCACTTTTACACAGTTTTCAGGGGCAGATCTAAAAATTTGTTATCAAAAAAGGATTCAGATTTGAGTAAACAAAGAATTACTTGGATGACATGCATTTCTTTGATTTTTGGAACATCTGTCTCATTGTGAAAGAGTTTTCCAAGATTTCACAGCAAGAAATGCCTTTATTTCGACGGAAAGTATCAATACATGATACATATCTTTTTTCCCCCACCCTGCGGTGTGTTGAAATAGGACATGGAGATTGCAGCCAAGCGAGCAAGGGTGGAAGACATGTCGAGGTGACACCGTCAGAATTCTCATCTGTCCTCCTCAAAAATACTGGCATTTTCCCCGCTCACCGGCACAGACACCAATTGAGCTGATGGTGAGACACTGCAGAGAGAAGTTCCCTACTGTTTCCCAGAGATCCCCCTGAATTTGTGACCATTGTGAGAAGTCATTAACCCTAACACTCCTCAGTCCTTCAACAGGTGAAGGATTGAGGAGGGTTAGGGTTAATCTCTGCTTGTTCAAAACCTGACAGCCGTGAGGGTGAAACATCATACATCAGTAATCACTAAATAAATGCTCTCATATCAGAGAAATTCACTGGCTGGAGGCTTCAGGGAAATGACTTCAGAATATAATTTTCACCTCTAATTTGTACAATATCGCAAGAGCTTGGAGGCTCTGTGTGATCCCCTCAACTGTGAGTGAAGAAATGTAATTTTCTGAGTGGGATTATCAAACTTCAAACTATGGACTGTGGCATCAAGAGAGATGTACATCTGTGCTAATCTTCCACAGAAGTGATCAATGTTACTTGATTATTGTCAATTGGGAAAGTTTATGTGCATGTGGTTTGAACCCTCAACTTGGAGACAAATTTAAACAAAACTGGAAATGTACAAAAAAAATGTCCCTGGCAATCCTGTTTTTAATAAATATGACACATTTGGTCACTTATGCATAAATGTAATAAAATTGAGATATGTGGTGATCTGGAGTGGTTTTTATGATGATGCTCAAGGAGCAGTGGCTCAACCAATATTTTCGAGAAGTCTCCATTACTGGCCACCATTACCAGTGCAGTCAAATTTGTGTTGTGCCCATAGTGATGAATACAAGTGTTGGTACTGAACGTTTGCGTGTACTATTTGCCCCATAGTTTTGGCCACACTCCTGGTATCACATGCCGTTGCAATTGTAGGCAATTCCAATCAAAGTCTTTGTCTTGTGGAGTTCCTCGCATGGATGCCGTCCTTGCAAACTTGGCTTTGCATACGGTTGCAGTGGTTCAGCCCTGTTTGGCATTTTGGGAGACAATGTTCATTTTGATCTCCGATCAGTGGTGTACTCACACGTCTGTTCTGAGATGAGAGGAATGTCATCCTCATGTAACAGATGTCAGTGGAAATTTGTAGAGAATCAGGTCAGCTTACAATCCATCCCATGGGCCCTACGCGGAAAAACAGCAGGTTCCAAATGGGCGGAGTTGACTCTGACAGTAATACATGTATTACTAATTGTCCAAATTTAAGACCCAGGGGACGGGGCTAAACAGGGGCATCATCCAACTGATAAGCTAGGAACAAAGTTCAGACCCATTTGTATAAATCTCTGCCCGTATGGGGCGTGTGCATACAAAAACTTTGCGCCCAGTCTGTTTGGATGTGCATATACTTTGTATGTAGAGGTGTGCATTGCAAATTCCTGGCCCGATCATGTGACGTAGGCTGACATAATGATGTAATTCTAAAAGCTGTTTTTTGCAGCATGATCAGTGTGAAGTTTGTTGTCAAAAGGATACCTTTTAAAACTACAGAAGTGAGGTAATGATGACATCACTTCTCGGATTATTCTCTATAGGTTCAAAGTAAAATTGGAACCACAGTTCAAGCAGTCAGGAAAATCAAAATGTCAAGAAAGGAAAACTATAAAAGAATAAACATATTGGAATAATTACAATGAAATAAAACTTACAAAATGCAGGAAAAAATTCAAGAGTATCTTGTGAGTAACTCACAATAGAACCATAATTCATGGTTTGGCAATGAACATGTACGTTCCTAAAGCATTCAAATTGCGAAAACAGATTTTGCACCTGTGCACATAATTTCTTGTTTTGTTAATGATCAATTTGTTACTAAAAAGAAAACTTCATAAAGCATTGCACTGTTGTAATTTCATTAATAATAGCAAAAATTGCATCGCAAGTTGATTAAGACAAAGGAAATTATAGGGAAATAGTCTCTGGCATTAGCTTTTCTGCAGCTAAGCAGGTTTGCTTTACACCTTTGACCAATGGCTGCTTAGCTGACCACAAAGCAGCCCCACCAGAACAGATTTAAAACAACAAAAACAAAAACATGAAAACAAACATAAACCCATGGGCGTAAATCCCAGGGGATGGGGGGATATATATTCCCACTTTTTTTTGGGGGGGGTGGGCTACTGAATTATCCCCACATTTCTGTGGTGAGCAAAAAATTAGAGCAGATTTTGAAGAATTCTTCAGACATCCACCGACTAAAATGCATTAAATATCACTCAGAGAAAACAAATTTGAAAAGTCATAAATATGCCATTCTGAATAAATATTACAGATGTACATCAATAGAATGAGCATCAACCTCTTTATAGTGTCATATAGTGTCACAGTCTGCCCCCACCCTGTTTTCAAATGTCTGTGGTCGGGAAAGTCACACCCCCCACCTTTCCCATCCCCCATCCCCAAACTTTCAGGCACAAATTTACGTCACTGCATAAACCGAACAAGCAAAGCTAGAAGGAAAACGTCCAACGTCTTGATTTCTCAATTGATATTTAAATGACATCAATCTTGAGGGTTTTTTCCCACAATCGCATGATAAACCCAGCAAAACATGACAACCCAAAAATGGCAGTGGGCTATGATCGTATATTATTAAGAAGGCTAAAACTAGCGAACGTTTGGTTTTATCAAATTAAAAAAGAAAGAGCGAGCATATAGAACATTTTGCAGTGTATTTTCCATCTTACTCATCTGATACAGCAGAAGCTGAAATATAACGCAGGTTGAGCATTTTTCCCCAATGATTTTTTGTTCCTTTCCTGTATACTCCCCAACCCCTTCCACCGTGTATTTTGCAGAATATGTTCGTGCACGCACATGTACATGTAGTTATCAGTTTATGCATTTTCCACTGCCATGTCATAGGGACATTATACACACGCGTACATAAAAAAAATGCACAAAGCAACGACTCTTGTTCTGAATGTACACGTAGGGCCTACTTTGTCAGGCTAGACGCACAAGGTGAAGCGGACTCGTTTCAACTCAGAAATGGCGTCCTATAGGGATGACATTGTCATTCATGTACACGTAGGGCCTACTTTGTCAGGCTAGACGCACAAGGTGAAGCGGACTCGTTTCAACTCAGAAATGGCGTCCTATAGGGATGACATTGTCATTCACCATTATCATACTATGATCGATTGTAATTAATTTGAACGCTGGGTCGACCCTGTAATCACAGTATAATACGTATTTTTGGCGTGACCCGTGGCTGGCATGTTTAGGGTTGGTTTGTATGTTTTCGTTTGTTTTGTTCCTTTTTGAAAAAAAAACACATGCAAGGCCAGTCCCTGTGCAAAGCAGAAGCCCCGCCCACTTTGAGGGACCTACTGCATTCATTATGATGTGGACATTGTGATGCGCAGTTTGTTTTCCGTTCCTGTTCAGAACCAGAAATCACTCGATGAGATCCAAAGTGCATTCATAAACAGATATCTGTTTGCAGTTACAGGTGCATGTAATTACCGATAATTGCCAGCAATATTTCAACTACCTTTCAGATAGCCTTTGGGCCAGAAGTTTCATCCAACGTTTTAATTAATATCGCCTAATTGGGATCACACAAAATTTAATAATATTTATTTCCTTGTTTAAGGCATGAAAATACTGAATTTCCAGAGCAACTGACGTCATTGTATTCTGGAGGAAATGAAAAAAATTAAATGAGAAAATGTGTGGATTAAATGCAAAAACAAATGAGGTATAGACAGAAAATATGATTAGCTTAACAAATCTAGTCCTACAAATTTTGTTTGGTAATATTATGCTTCTTTTTAAATAATAGATGGGAAAAAATGTCTGTCCTCGGACTCAAAACCTGCACACGCTACTGGTGTGATGTCTGTTGCGCAAACCAAACTTCAAGGGGAAAAAGGAATCAAACCTGAAGAGTTCAGTAGATCAAACTGTTTTCCATTTTTGTGGCAACCACAAAGCCAGAGACCCATCGACTGGTGATGAATTCAAAAGGACGAAGTATTTAAAGAAAAAAAGGTTCTTTTGATTATTCTCTTGAAATAAGTTGTATTAGAAGGACTAAACCATAAGGAGAAGGTTGGATTCGGTATAGTTAAGGTTATTTCTGTTTAAGGCGCGCACTGCATACTCTCATCTTGTGTGGCACAGAGTAAAAGATTTGATTGAGTGCCCCTTTAAGATAGCAGGGCGTGGCCAAGAAGAGAACCGTGCTCTAGCCTGCCTGCTGCAAAGCAGCGTCAACCTTACAAGCCACCCTGTACATATACATTATACATGTGTTCGGGTATAATAATGAATGCATCTCGACGAACGACGCCCGGCAGCGAAACATCGCCCCATACAGCTTGCCGGACTTCTGTATTCTGGTATTAAGTGTGAGCCTTCTGGACCAAAGATATCTTTTGGCGAAAAATTTTCACTTAGAAGACTGACAGGGAATTAGTGGCCGACATCATCACGACATGGCAAATCCTCGTGGAGTCATTGCTGGGATTCTAATGCTTCTCGTTGGAGCTGGGAACGCCTATAGTACGTAAGGGGAATACTAAACCATTTCTTCTCTGAAATCGAATTTTCTTTATGTATCAGTTATGTATTATCATGATAATTCTTTTTAATGTCTAGCAACATTGAGAAAATATGTGAGTGACGCCCTAGTGGTTTCTCACTCTTCATAAGATGTTTGGCCAAGAACGGCTGATGTAATTATACTATTCATGAAAATATTGTTTGAAAAAGAAATTCATCGTGAACGGAGGTAGAAAAATGCCTCCACTCTCCAGAGATGCATTTAAGCAGGGGAGTGGCTCCTCATTGCCTAAGAATAAAACATATTCATTTAAGGCGACTCCGTAATGCATGCTGTAATAGTCCTGCGTCCTGACAACAGGCAGATCTTTCACGTTAGGTATCTCAGAGCGTACAAGAAGAGGCGAATACTTCCAAACACATTGGCTATGAGGTAGTGAATGGATTCCGTGTAGGCAGCCTGATGGAGTTCTTGTGTTTATTTGAATGAAAATAGAATCCCAATAACTGACATGCTTTCACTTAAGAAAAACGGCACTTTGAATGGCTAATTTCATAGGAAAATTGGTCAGCTTTAGAGTCAACATATTAAACATAGGCCTAATTATTATTTAAAACCCAAATTTTTTTCCAATCAAAATGTCTGACACCGCGACGGTGTTTTACAATGTATTTAATAAATAACAGGTTTAATCGCTCATAGCAGGCATAATGCTCGGTTCCCTCCTCCATTATGTGACAGAGAAAAAGTGATGTATATAAGGCCAGCCCATGGACACGAGCAATTCGCACAATGCAGATCAGAAAACAAAAAATAAACAGCGCAATGTCTGTCGCGTTATCTCGCTAAAACAATATGTTAATGTTGTTCATGTATCTCCGCACATGACTTTATATATCGCCTCTGCTGTATGCAGTATCCATTATTACATCATTTAAGAGAATCTTTCTTTTGATATTTTAGGGAAAACTTATTTGATTCGTTGACGCTTTGTGCTTGCATTCTGAGAACCTTTGATTGAAAATGTACGCACATTTTTTGTCTTTCAAAACAGAAAGACAACATCACTCACCAATGACTCAACACATCATGCTAGTGCTACGCATCAGAATGGCGAGCGTGCTTTCAAATACAAAATGATGACATCATTCTTTCCAAGCTCGATCAAATCTTGCTAGAGGCAGGCGAAAAAATACTATGTGAATTTAAAAACCAAGATTATCACTCCCAGAGGCATATCGTTGACTTGCTAGTCTGATCGAAAGGCATTACTGATTTGAACCCTGAACTAACTGGTGAATTTGAATGGTTTGTTTGAAAGAAATTGTACTTGAATTATAAGAAAACACATTCGATGGATTTTGCTGATCAAACGGTAGATAAAACATTAAAATTCGTTTTAACAATAACCTCATTGAAAAGGTCGATTCTTGTCAATTCCTGGGCGTCATTGTAGATGATACTTAGACATGGAAAATTATTGCCAGAAAGTTATTTCTCTCAACCTTGGCGTTCTTAAAAGACTTTGATATTTTGCCCCATCCCGTATTACGTTTTCCTTGCCTCACCTTCAATATACTACACTTCCTACAGATAGAACTTACCTTGAAAAAGTGCTCGTGATTCAGCAATGGCTGTGGATTTCAAGATCATCTGAACCAGTTATCTAATAAATTCAACACTTTATCTGTATATGATCATTATAAATATCACTTGTGTATTCTAATGGGTAATTTTGAAAAAAAAAACCCACAGTTATCTGCCTCTGAATATAAAATGTTATAATGTAAGGAACACTGACACCCATGATTATAACACAATGTCAACAAACAGGCTTAGTAAAGTTAGAACTTCCTTTCAACTGTTTACGTACACCTGGGACCCTAGTCTTCGTCAAGACGTTGTTGTGTTGTTGATACACGAGAGGGCGCTCACAAAACGAGTTGCTGGAACGCACGAACCACAACTAGTCACGCCAACAACGTAACGTTTTGAGAATTAATTTGCCAGTTGATGAGTCTTAATAACAGACGAGGAGCAGACAAACACCCCGACACACTTCGGAGAAAACTAAGTGGAAATCTAAACTAAAACATTGTATTTTTAGAGAGGAATTACGCCTAAAAACAATAATAATAATTAAAAAAAACGCATGAAAGCTCCATATTTGGGGAAAATCGGGGGAAAATAATTCTGTAGTCTACCCCAGGGTTCCCTTACTTTTTTATTTAGATGAACGAGTGACAATACCTTAAATTTGGTTTCACACATGGCAGGCGGTTGCAAGGATTTTTCCCCTTATTTTTTTTTGGGGGGGGCACTCAACAGCAGAAAACTGACAAACTATGAGCGATCGGGAGGTGAGAATTCTAGGGAGGGGCTCTCAGCACTTGTCACCTTTTTAGTTTCATTTCTTTCTCTTCCTTTTAATGCTCCCGCCCCATGGCCTCACATTGTAATGCCTTTGCATTCTTCTCTTGACTTGTCGATACATAATGCAAGATCCAAAGTCAACTGTTCACTGCACCGTATGTACCCATGAGTCAGACAGGTTTATATGCATTCAGTTTCCTTTTTTTTTCGCATATGCTCATGAATTGCTATTGTCATCCTTGAACTACAGCAGAGCACATGAGCGAACAGTGCGGTGGAACCATCAATGCTGGCCGCTCGGGGGGCAATCTGGACTCCCAGTCTCGTGTATACTACGATAATAACGTGAATTGCACGGTCGTTATCACAGCCGACATCGGTCGACAGATCTTACTCACCTTCAGTACGGTCGACATCAAGGGCGGACAGGGTTGTAAGGAGGACTACCTGCAGGTCTATGAGGGAAAGTCAGTTGACGTCTCTTCGACTCTAAGGGTGATTTGTGGCAACGATGACGCGGATATTGTTTCTTCAACAAATGCCGTTACTTTGAAGTTCAAGACCGATTCATCCTCAAAAGGAAAAGGTTTTTACACCACTTACACATCCTTCAAGAGAATCGAGGACTTTAGTAAGTTCACCACTAAAAGACTTGTATTAATGCTGAAGTGTCTCATAAACTGACCTCGACTGTTTCTGAATTTTAACTCCCGAATAACCCTGTCGCTCAGAATCGTTAGCCACGTGGTGTTGCATATTTCCCAACTTTTCTCAATCAAAACAACTTCAGAAGTCGTTTACCGACCCAAACAATTTGGCCAGTCCCAGCTCTCCTTGCTCATTAAAATAGTAAATCTTAACGCCTTGGTTTCTCGATTCTTTTCAGTGTCCTGTGATTCGGACGAATTTGAGTGCAACAATAAACGTTGCATTGACAAAAACCTCAAAAACAACAACTTCGATAACTGCGGTGACTATAGTGATGAAGACCTTGTCAGTAAGTATTATTTACATTGGGCGTAAAGTCTTACATGTACTCCGCCTTTTCTTGGTTTAATTAACATTAATAAACATTATCAATAAAGCCAAGATTAATAAGGGAATAAATCGTCATCGTTTTCACGAAGAACCACGCATGTCGAAGGTAGCATGTTTTGGATTTCAATTACATACATATTGTTAGGGGCCAAAATGTCGATACGTCACAGAGTACGTCAAGAAGATTATCGTTTTCACGAAGAACCACACATCTTTGTCACAATGTAACAGTTCCGCGCGGGAACACGTGTGCCCCTTCCTTCTGGAAGAATAAACTGCACAAAAGGTTTAAAAACTAGTAAAACAGGGATTTTCAATTTCACGAACAGGAACACATCTTCACTAATTGCTTTCAGCTAATAAACCACTGAGTTCATTTCAATTTCTTGGTTCAGGAAAAAGTTTCTCTCAAAGAGTCATTTGAGGTTTTCGCACTGCCTAGACTCGTTCCATATTAGTATTTTTGAAAGCGAAGAAGCTTCTCGGACGATTTCTCGAAAACCAGTTTTTATTCAAAATCCACATGTGTGGCCCTTTACGAAATTATGTGTGACTGCCGAGCCGCAGCAAGAGCATTATCAGCGTTCAGTCTCCTGAGCCAGTGTTAAACTTCAGTTTAAGACAGGTCCAGCATTATTCTCATTGATATAACATCCTTTTGGTCAGAGAGTCAAAAGAAGTAAGTATATGATGGATTTCTGTTCTAGAATTTTACTCTCCTTGTCCCAAACATCCCCGTCCGTTGTCCAATTAACGCGCGCGGGGCGAGCCGCTTCCACACAGACTATTGACCAATCAGAATCGATTAGTCTTGTAGCCAGGTGCCAGCCAGCGCATGAGTTACTCTGCGGGCATTATCAATTCTCAGCGGGCAGTATTATCATACAAATATAACATAGTTTGCTTTGGCTTCGCCTAGGGAACTAGTTTGTCAACTCCCAATCCCTTGGGGAGCTAACATCGACTGTCTAACGGAAGTAAACCATGTTATATTTGTTTTACTATACCACATACATATGTTATTTAATAACCGCTAAAAATAAAAACGTTATCATTAATTTGGGTCCCCGAATTTTTTATTTTCTTCCGAAGATCGAAACACGAACACTTCATTTCTTTCGATTTACATCGGTTTATTTTACATACAAGAATGCATGCAGATGAAACCAGTACACCCGGGCGACAGTTCCTAGATTTTCTGCTACTGCACATGCGTTTTTAACTGTCGCCCAGGTAAGCCGGGCGACAGTTTAAAACGCATGCGTATTTACTCCTTCCGTGAACGATCGCATGTACGCTTGACAAACAGCAAAATAGCTGCTGGTGCGGGCCCGTGAATGCACCAATGAGAGTTCGGCGATCCGTCGTGAATATGTATGAGGTATAGTAACAAATGTTATAACACACCTCTTCCTGGTTCGTTATCCTGGTTGGCTGAAATACGGTCAAGGGCAGTTCACTAATATGGGCTAATACCTGAATTTGGCGTCAGCGTGACTCGACACGCGCCTAGACATTGCGCGTGCATCCATTCAAGAGACTAGTGCCTGATCAGGTACTAGTCTTAAACCTTTTTGACTGGTTATGGCTCATTTTAAAACGTTGAATACGGGCGATTCACAGTAACGCACCCCAAGAGGATGCGAAATCTGTCGAAGCTTTCCAAATGCGTATTGGATTTTGCGCATTGTGATTGGCCAACGTGTTGCAAACTCTTGGTGGCACGCTATTGTGAAACGCCCGTATTGAAACAGTTAAAGCCCTGGAAGATTTCGTTTCCTAGTTGTATACATTAACTCAAAATTAGACTGCGTCTATAAAAAAACTAAATGGAACGTTCATTTTATGTAATTTTTGAAATGGTACTGAGTGAAAAGTTTAATTTAAACAGTTGAAACCCTGGAAGAATTATTTTCCTTGTTGAGTATAGCAAATTAGGCTGCGTCGAGGGAAGCTCAATTTCATGAACCTTCAATTTTTTTGCAATTTTTGAAGTGCTCTTAAAAGTTGGATTTAAACACTTAAAACCCTGAAGGAATATTTTTCTAGTTTGAGGTGTGTTATAACTTAATACACATATGGACTGGCCAAATTTGGTCACTAGTGCACGCTCATGCCCCCTCGGGCCTGTGGAAGACCAGAAGAGGGTCTTATTTCCTTCGGCCTCGGGAAATAGGACCCTCTTCTAATTACTCCCTCGGGGACATAGACGTTCATATACAGACCTCATCGCCAGCCCACATATGTATACTTATACACGGTAAAGTTGCACGTTGATGAATAGGGAGACGGTGTTAACTTTCACTCTGTTTGGGTGATGACGGGCTTGATGATATTTTTCTGCGATGAGATACGTGGATTGAAATAGACTGAAGACTATTTCCACTCTTGCAAATCCTCGGAAGAATTTTGAAGTGAACTACCACAAAAAAATTTTGTTTGTCCCTGCCCTCCCAGGTAACTTCGGTGACACTATCAACAAATTCCTTGGTCTTGCCACTGGTGCGCTCATTGGCATCATCGTGGGCGCCATCTTGGTCGTGGTGCTGATCTGCGTCTGCGTGGGATGTATCTGCTACCACTGCTGCTGCAAGAAAACCCAACCACAGACCTCGTACAAAGTTGTGTCCCAGACTCAGCAGCAGCAACAACAACCCCCTATGGCCATGCAACCGACCGGGCAGCCGGTCTACCCACCCGGCCAACCAGCACCTTATCCTGGTCAACAAGTCTAGGCATATATTTGCATATACGGCCGGCGACGCCACTCATTTTGCAGCCCCAATCGTCAATAAAGTAGCTGACTATAAACAACTTGAAAACACATCAAAGTCAAGTATCAGTTTGGTTTCTAGAGGCGCTCTTGCCAATTAAAAAACCTTATGCCATATCTATTTTATTTTTGGTGGAATGACGTCAAACAGCGTCTCCTCTAGCTGCGACTGTATCTGTGAGCGTTTTTGAAACGAGTGAATTCGGCGGAGCCTTTGGTTTCGCTGGTTCCAGTCAGAGTGTGAACATGTGTTTTCGAACGTTGCTTCAAAATGAGTGTGAATATGTGTTTTCGAACGTTGCTTCAAAATGGCTGGAACCAGCGAAACCAAAGTCTCAGCCGAATCTACTTGCTCTGTGTCTTAAGCCTTGCCTACTGTCGACATGCGTTTCAATTATGTGGAAACCAGGCTTAACATTTCGGTTGCGTCGAACACAACCCGTCAGTGCCATTTTTCACAAAATTCGCCCCGTCTGTATTCTGATTGGGTTTTTCCCAGCAACGTGCATAAAATTTGATAAATTATGCACATAATGATGTTACGCAGACTCAATCTGGTTCAGTATGTTAAACAAAACGCCACATTCTTGCTTAGACGGCCGGGTCATGTGGTCACGTCAGACTTTAACAATGTGCATGTATTGTGTAGAATAAGGTAACATAATAACCAATGCTTTACTGGGTTTTTTTTCAAAGTTTCGAATTGGTAAATCGCTCTTCTTTGGGAACCCAATAACGCAATTTAAAAAATGCTGTCAAGCTGAAACAAAATGGAACAATCTGAACGTTAAACGTGCATCTGTAACTGTAGAAGAGATCTTTGGTACAATTACCAGTGCAGCGTAATCTTGAAATTGTAATAAGGAGGTCTTTAAATACTAATTGTGTCGTACATCACACTGAAATACGTGACTGTTTTGCTGTGATATTTTGGTAGTGTTTTAGCTGAATTTTTTCGTCATGAATTTGAACTATAAAAAGTGCGTGGTTACTTTTTGCGCAGGTATATGATGTACTTTTGGAACAACCCAGAGTCAGTTCCTTGAGGTGATTACCTGTTTGATTTTAAAAGTTATTTTCCTAATGATCCAATCGCTGAGCTATTCTCTGTGGACCAGAGAATAACTCAGTGCATAGACATAGACTTAGTTACATAGACTTCACCCTTCCAATACAGCCCAGCAGCTAACAAAGTAGTTTATAGAAAAAGCCAAAAAGGGGGCAATGTGCCCGCCCGCTTCCTTTCTGGAGAATTATGAGACCCCCCCCATTTTGTTTACTACGATAGAAAAAAAAGGCCGAAAAAAGTTAATCAATTCATCAGAAATCAAATTCTCAGGTGTCGCAACTTCTAACTTCAAACTCTAACAGTTGTACTTTCCGAATCCTGCGGTCAACTATGCAATCTTCAAATTTGTTAACTTGGCCGCATTTGGTGCTCGACTATATCCAGGGTGACACGCCCCCCTCCAGAATAGCAAGGAAGTTGAAGGTCATCATAAATTCCTGTCAGTTTACGAGTAAGATAATTTTAAATTTGCGATATATTTAATCTAAAAAATAAAGCCACAGGTAAAAACAAATGAAAATGTGGCTTGGAATCCAAAATATCCTAGCATCACCTCCATTTAAAAGATCACATTGAATAAGGTGGATGCAGGGAACAAGATCGAAAATGCCTTTCCCTGGGAAAAGGTCAATGGCGGTAAACAAGGCGGCGTAGTTTAACGTTTACTGCCGTGCAGCACTGCCATCCATGACTGCCATTCAATATTATTTCTCAGACCTCGAGGTGGGCTCTGTCTGTAGGTAAGCCCATCCATAGCGCCCTATCTGTTCGTACTAATAGGGCAAACCAACATCTTTACCCTTCTCAAGTGTGTGACCAATGGTTTTTGTCTTTTGGGGCGATTTGCGAAAACTGTTTCATACAAAATGATATGTTTTGTTTAAGGCATCCGTTTGTTGAAAATTTGAAGCATTCGTGTTTAAACTTAATCTGAAATGATTTAAAAACCTTGCTATCAAATGAATACCGTCTACAAGTATATAGAACTGTATTTAATCATATTTCACATTTTTGTCATATTTAGTATTTTTTTTAGCTTAGAACTTGCAGTAACAGTCTCTCTAAAAAGTCATTAACTGTATACTAAGATTATTTCGTCATGCAGGATTTTCTGAATCCTGCATGATTACGTAGAGTGTTTTCGAATGCCTGTTCTTGACAACACTAGGGCTGAGTTCGCGCGGCTTGTTCCCGTATGTTCACAAACAAATCGATTTGTTGTTTGTGGGTCGGTCGGTGAACGCTGGGGCTGCAGTGGCAAGCAACGTGTAGCATGACGGCGGCCATGTGCGTTATTCGAGAGTTAATGTTTGGATGGGCTGAATTCTTTTCTATTTAAGCAGGAACATTCATTTCTGTGTTATGGAAAATAATTAATGTTAATTTGGCAAAACTTCCCATTGTCTGTGGCTTTAGAAGCCATCTCTCTACTTTTTGCAGCTAATCAAAATCAAAATCTCATGAGTTTTTCCGTGTCGTCCTGCAAAACCCTGACGAGGAGGTGATGTGTGATCCTGTGTCAAGAACAGTGTTCTTCAGTCATGGTCGTGTTCGCGCCGCTCGAGCGCGAGAACAAGAAACCTGTGTCAAGAACACGCCACCCGAACTCGACCCAGGGTTGACCCGAGACGTGACTAACGGTCTCGAATGTGACAGACAGACCCGACAGGGCGTAAGCAGATCGATTTTTTCACTCCGGTTTTTGGGTTGAGCGAAGTGCAGCCAGAACAAAATGGTTTACTGTACACAATATATTCAAATTCTGGTTGAAAGGCGAATATGAGATCTGAATTCTGATTCCTGCATGGCCACAGTTACATAAGTTCAATAACCCATGAATTCTTGCTCTTTTCTTCCTGGAAAGAGGGGCTGCCACGAGGGTCATGTTTTGATCTGTTTCACGTTCATCTTCTGAATGGTCCTCAAATAAGTGCCAAATCGTAGATTTGTCAGCCATTTTACATTGTATTGTCTCGATGCGACACGCACCTGCCCGTTCGTAACAACCTGCTCAAGAACACCGTTTCTGTGTTACTCGAGTGTTGCCAAGAACAGGGATTCGAAAATGCTCGAAGAGATGGATATCACCTCAGGTTCCTCATCGTTCGTTCTCCTCGAGAAAAAAAGCTACCTGTTTCACTTTTCAGTAATAATTACCATGTCGTGTCTTATGTAAAGTAGTGTGGTCGTCCCACTGACTCAAAATTCACGTTTTCTATTGTCCTTCTTCACAGTGTTCAGAAAAAATAATAAATATTGCAACACACCAGTTCCGAGAGGACGTGGTTCATTTTACCTTTTTGCCACGAAATTGGCATAATGCATTGCCCACATGGCATCAGTAGTATGTATAGTATAGGGTAAAATTTCTAGACGAGATCTGGGGTAGACGCATTTCTTCGGGCGGGGGGGGGGTCAGTGAAAGCCCATGAACCGCAGCTTGGACATTACAGGTTGAGTGAATTTCAAGACTTCAAACGGGGGCGGGGAACGTGTTCATGGGTGCCCCACCCCATAGTTGCGCAGAGCACTGCATGGCAGAAACCTATTCTGGTTATCCTTCCGTACTTTATTTTCCATATAAAAACGCAAAACTTCCGTGTCCGGGAGTAAAGTTCGTGTGAAACGCTGGGTTTATGGAAGGGCAGATCCAAGACCAAATTTGGGGCGGGTACTTCTCGTTGGGGCCCCAAAATTTGGAAATGTGTTCATGTAACCATTTACGGCCTTTCTTAGTGTCGAAGCTTCCGGCTTTTTTACACGCTTTTGGAAAGAAGAGAAATAAAAAAAGGTGAAATCGTCTTTCTGTGATTATTTGAAGAAAAAACCCTCTTTTTGATGTGTGGATGGGGTGTGGCCCCCATTAGCCACTAGGGTCCACCCTTGGGTTTAAGTGTGTTACATGCATAAACGTGTTGACACAAGGACATTCCTAGCGCACGAACAGGGAAAGGGGTACCAAACGTAGGTATAGGAGCAAAATGGTTGAAATGTAACCCTGAGGTAGCCGTTGCACGTTGGCCATTCACACGATAACCCTCAAGAAATGTTCAGGCAAGATTTTCTTAAGCTCAGGAAAGCCGAACCACAGCATTTGAAAGTGGTTCGGATGCTGAAATATTGGGGTTCAACTTTTCAAAAAGTGAAGTGTGACGTTTGAAAGTTTAAGAGCAGTGTTGAAAGTTGGGCCACAGTGACTACCTTTGCCTGTCCGTTTTAGAACACCTACTATTGGAAATGCGTCACGGGACACGCACAAGGAAGGACTAACCAAACGAGCCACGGGCCTGTTTTGTATCGCACGTATCCGGATCACGATCAGTGATCTGAAGTTGGTTCACTAACACCAGATCCCGCCTAATGGGTGGAGTGAACCAGCGTTGAGATCATCAATTGAGATCCGGTTTAGTATGAAACAACCAGACTCTACATAATTCGCGGTCGAGGGTGTCTCATGTGGTTTCTCAGTGTCATGTGTTCCGTACAGGACGTATGCCGAAAACAAAGATAATGTGCAGGTCGGAATAGAAATGTAGGCCTATATAAACATTGTCAGGAGTTCTTTATCTCACATTTTCAGCGCCTATTCGGCTCATTCCAATTAAAAAGACAGTAAAGCATTGTGCATAGCATTGAGCAATCATGGACAGCTTTGAGTACCGTCTTGGAATCGTGTGGTATTTTCTGCTATTCGTGTTGGGTCTGCAAATAAGAACGACAACATCAGAAGGTAAAAAAAATGCTTTTTAAAAATAATAGGTGTAATAATTTGCCAGCAGAGTAATACAAGCAATTCACAATAGTGCGCCTCCAAGAGTTTACAACGCATCGGCCAATCGAAACGCAAAATTTGTAGACCCTTTCCGAACGCACATTGGGTCGACAAATTTCGCGCATTGTGATTGGCCAACGCGTTGCAAACTCTTGGAGGCGTACTGTTGTGAAAGGCCCGTATTGATTTTTTTTTTTTTCGGGCTGAGTTTCAGACCCCTACTTTGAAAACTGCTTTGTACATAATATACCAGGAAGAAGACTGTAGTAAAGTCATTTAGAATTTTTTAAAAACATATATTTATATATGTTCATGAACTAGTTGATATTGGTACGAACGTAAAGATTCTCCACTTCAAGTGGGTGTAACGGCATCCATTGAATTACAATATTTTGCCACGCACAAGGAAGTAAATCAAGTTAGATCGTACGGAATGTTTACACTTGAAGTGGAACATAGGCCGTGTCCCAAACGGGCTTCCAGAGCTACGGCTAGGTCTATTGTCTGCGCGTCTCCACGCATTTCCAATGGAGTGAAGACCTAGACCTAGCTCTAGACAAGAGATTCGGATGCAGCCTATAGTTTTGCGAACGTGACATTTGGTTTGTTTTTTAAAGAAAGGTCGAGTTTAGAAATAACTGTGTACCAGTCTTTCACTTAAATACAACAGAGTACATGGATGACTTGTGCGGACAGACTATTCAAGCTGGGAGCACAGGTGGCGTTCTTCATTCTCAGTCCGAGCTTACATACCGAGATTACGTAGACTGCACCCTCACCATCGTGGCCGACCCTGGCCGTAAAATTCTCCTGACTTTTTTGATGCTGGACACCGAGGGGACACTATTCGACTGTAATCGAGACCTCGATTATCTGGAGATCGTCGACGGCCCTTCGACCGTCCAGAATGGGCCGGAGCTTGCGGTGCTCTGTGGTCGTTTCACGGGCAACGTAACGTCCAAGACCAATGCGGTTACTCTGACATTTAAGACGGATTCTAGCGCTACATTTCGCGGGTTCACCGCCGCTTTTACATCTTTCGGGATGTACAACCAAGGTAAGTTACTCTTTGACAGTGAACATCGTGTTTTGCGTTGTGTCGTGCAATGCCGTGTGGTCGTGGGGTATGTGTGGTCCAATACGGTCTCATTTCGGCAGACCTCGACTCATTGTTAATGGTACAGCGGCGTATCCAGCTTTTGGTGTCCGGTTGGGGGAAAATCCAAAGGCGAATGCGTATTTGGGCTCATTCAACATGATATTGTGGAGAAAAATCAATAGCCTTACCCACATGCAGTGAGTAAAAAAAAGTAAAAAAAAAAAAAAAAAAAAAATTTTTTTGGGGGGGGACAAGCTGCCTCCTTCCCCCTCCCCCGGATGCGCCACTGTAATGATATCTACAAGAACAATTACATCTCAGTCAGTTCTCAGACTAAAGGCCCGTTGTACAGTTGGTTCTCACTTGTCTCGAAATGTTCACCTGACTGTTTGACCCTTACGGTTGATCTATTTACCTTTCAATGAAGGGACTTGTGTTGAGGGCGAGTTTCGATGCGACAACGACCGATGCATAGATACCAACTTGGAGTGGAATAACTATGACAACTGTGGTGATCACAGCGACGAATTTAGTTTTTACCGTAAGTGATACCATAGAAATGTTATATCCGCAGCGACAAACTCTAAGTCTCGCTTCTTATTTACGCGTGAACATTTATGGAAATGTATGCTAAAGTTCGCGGTGTTTTAATGTTTTAATGAAAATAAGCCCGACACAATCAATTGTTAAACGACTTCTCATTTTTCCACGGGATTTGGAATCTTATTTATTGCTCACTGATAGAATGGGAAACTTTACATGTGAAGCTGTCTTATAAAAGTGTTTACAGTGTAAATTACAATAAGTGAGATCCAAATTTGAAGAGAATTAAATGAGTTTTTCTTTTTCCAGTTAGATAATTTTATAATAAAAAATTGTTATCAAGTGACAACGTCTTCATTTGTAATGTAGAAAATCTACAACTAACAAACTTAAAAAATGTAAGTATCGACTATCTGTCTTCCTAAAAAGCTCCATTGTGAGATTTATATTGTATCGATGCCGCCAATAAATTTTATTTCATATACTTTCAAAATTTCAATTTCCCTTTTTTCTTAATTCCTTCGCATGACCTTGAAATTAACAGCTAGGGTAATGACCAGGTATTGCAGCCAGACCATTTCGGTGGGACGTGAAGAACTCCTTCCTTCACAAGCCAGCTATCTCTACCCAAATGAGCTAGATTGTACGACGACCCTAGAGACCGACAATGGCAAGAGACTCCTGCTCCGTGTCTATTTACTGGAAATCGGGGACTGCAGTGCTGACTACGTGGACGTATATGATGGACCATCCGAAACGTCTCACAAGTTAGCTGTACTCTGTGGGTCTCGTCAAGTGGATGATATTGTGTCTAGTGGGCGTGCCGTTACGCTTAGATTCAAGACCGATTCTTCAGTTGAGTATCGGGGATTCGTCATCTCGTTTACGTCGTTCAGGGAGCAGGGTAGGTGAATTCTTGTATTTTTCACGAGCAGGCCCACACGACTTGGCATGGTTTGACGGCTAGATATTCTACCACTCCAGAACAAATCATTTCTTACCTATGTTTGTAGTTAATGAAAAACATAATCAGTTGATTTCTTCTTACAGGCCCTTGTTCCTCTGATGAATTCAGATGCGATAACCATCGATGCATCGATGACAGTCTCGCATTCAATTTATTCGACAATTGCGGTGACAACAGTGATGAGAAACGTTCCGTCTGTAAGTTTCACAACTTTCTCGCAAACCATTCCCGGGAGCTTGTAGATGAAAAAGGCCACTGTCATTAAATAAATCATGACTGTATTTTTCAATATCACTTAAGCCAAGTTAATTTCACTTGGTTGCGATTTACGAAAGCCTCTTTGAGACGTGGGAAGTTCTACTTTTCTTTCGTTTCCGCCTCTATTTCGCTAGGTCAAATTTGCAATTTGCCAGGACGGATTTGCGTGATAAAACTGAAAAAGGAATCCTGTATCCACCAGTTTTGGCTAGTTACTGAGAATCCAGATTCTCGTCGAGCGCAGTTGGGGCGTAACTAGGGTGAAATGACGGGAGGGGAGGACCAAGGAGTAATAACATTTTTTGTGGGAGAGGAGAGGGAACGGATACTCAAAGCATAAACTGTGGCTTAAAAATTATGTTCATTCCAAAATTTCTACTGGGAGGCTCTGGAAGGGGTGCACAGCTCTCATGGCCAGTGGCAGGTCATTGTCGGTTGACCAATTAATATTCATGATTTCCTTGATCAGATGACGAGGAAGAGGACGATTATTCAGTTGGCAGCGATGGAAGTGTCGACGGCGGTGGCGGTGTCGACGGCGTGGGCAACTATCTCACACTAAGTGTTGCAGGCATTGTCGCCATTGTCATTGGTTGTCTTGTGGGCGTGGTTCTAATCATCTTCTGCTGCGTCTTCATCTGCTACTTGGCCTGTCGGAGCAACCGACAGACGCACCACCGGACCACGGTCATAGCGCCACCGGCCTACAATCAACAGCCAGCAATGGTCATGCAAACCTTGGCTCTGCCAAATCTCGAGCCCAATGCACAACCGACAATCCACCCTCCACTCTATCCGGAACCCAGTCAGCAGTCAGCTTCACTTTGTGAAATCAAAGCTTAAAAATTTAAAGTCACCATCATAAATAAGCACAAGAATACTAAAGAAACATCAGGAAACGACGCCGTTTTATTTACTCTCACTTGTGTGTTGAAAGATACAGGCAGTAAACCAACCGGGCATATTTGCTTCCGAGTTACCTTCCATGTCTTCCGTTTAGCACTTTCCTTATTTTACAACGTCTCTTTTCCCCCGATAGGTTTGGCTTCAAAGACCAATATGAAGGAACCACTTTAAGCAGCATTGTTTTATTGGTATGATACATTTATATCCAAGATGTATCATAGGTAGACTTATGTAGAGTTGGTAATCGCGAAAAAATTGAATTCTCAGTATGTAACTATTTCAACCATTTTAACTCAAGATAAGATATATCAATTTAGTATCAACAGATTTTGGGGATGTCAAAACTTCCAGGCCCTGAAATTTTTCAAGCAGACTGACTTTTGGATTGGTGTTCGCATGTATCGTGCGAGTTTCTATCCTATGCATGTTATGCACTGTAAAATTTCAATAATGTACCACCCATATGACATCAGTAGCGTATATAGTGTACATGTCTACAGAGGGTGAAATTTGCAGAGGGTATGTGGAAAACACACGTTATTCAGTGGGGGGGGGGTCGAAAGCCCATGAGCTGCAGCTTGGGCATTACGGGTTGTGTGCATTTTAATATTTCAAACGGGGCGAGGAACGTGCTCCCCGGTATACCCCAACTTCATAGTTACGGAGAACACTGCATGGTATATCCATGCTTAACCCCAGACTGGAGCCAGTCTACAGGACTCCAGTAGACTGGCCCCAGTCTGGGGCTACCCCGTGCCATACTTCCTTGAACTGTAAAAAATATGCTAAATACATATTTCATCGCTAGGATATTCTGGTATTTGTCTGAAAGGTGTTGGTGATTAAGGAAAAATTCAACGAAAAAACAGAAAAACGTGGAACATAAAAATGATAGAATGCATGAAGTTTCAAAGGTTACCTCTGTTAAGAGATGACAGCTTGTTACGTGGCTGTCTTTTTAATATTTATATTGTTTTAACTTATATGTAAAAAAAAGTCTATTGTTGTTTTTAAAGTGTCTTTATTTTTCTGTTCAAGTGCTTACTTTTAATGGCTTTTAAATCGTGTTAATCTTTTTCTTAATTTTGTAAACTCTCATACAATTTGGCCTGTTGGCCACAAATTGTGGGTAAAGAAAAATGAATGAATGAAACCTTTTCCTAGAATGAATGCACTGACAAACGGAAACGCACTCCAATTATCCTTCCGCATTTAATAATTCACTCTCGCAAAACCTTTCGTGTTCGGGAGTAAAGTCTGAATGGAGCGCTGGGTTTAACCAAGGACGCATCCAGAACCAAATTTGGAGGGGGGGGGCTTGGTGGGCACCAAAATTTGGAAATGTTTATGGCTCTTCTTAGGGTCGTAGCTTCCGGCTTTTTACATGCTTTCGCAAAGAAGATAAATTAAATAGAAAAACGTCACCTTTGCCTCCTTATTTGAAAAAAAATGCCTCTTTTTGATGTCTGTATGGGGTGTGACCCCCGTTAGCCACCAGGGTCTACCCTTGCGTTTAAGTGTGTTACATGTGAAAACAGGTTAACACAAAGACACTCCTGGCGCGCGAGGGGGGGTACCAACCGTGGGTATTGAAGCAAAATGGTAGAAATGTAACCCTGAGGTAGCCGTTGGCCACTCACACGATAATTCGAATGAAATGTTCAGGCAAGATTTCTCAAGCTCAGTGGGGATGCATCTAGGATGTTTCAAGGGAGGGAGGGGAACTAAAGCGTCAATGGTAAAATAACTGCGAGGGCGTTGCACAAAGCCCTTACGGCGTGGGGTCCGTTGCCCGCTGAAGGGAGTCTAGGATTTGATTGGATTTTAGTAGCTCTTTTTCAGGCAGTACGAACCACTTTTCTTCTTTTCCCTCTCTCCTTTTTTTCTTCATGTTTTATTATTTGTGATTTATGCATTAAGTTTGATGAAAAAAGGAGGCGTGCCTCCCCAGAACCGCTCCTACTCAGGGTTCACCTTTCAGAGCCTCGCACTTCAACCGTTTGGACAGTTGATCACGGCGTTTGAAAGTGGTCCAACCTCTAACATGTCGGGGTTCAACTTTTCAAAAAAGTGATGTATGACATTGTAAAGTTGAAGTGCAGTATTTGAAAATTGGCCCACGTACCAAGAGGTATGCCTGTCCGTCTAGAACATTAACACCACACTGTCTGGGAATGTGTCAAGACGTACGCACAAGGAAGGAAATCATACTATACGTACTTTGTGGTTGAGGATGTCTCACGTTTAGCCTCTAAGTATTAAGGACTCCGGAAAGGATGGATGCAGAAAACGAGGAATATGTGCAGGTCGGAATAGAATGTAGTGACATATAAAAGTTAGCAGGAACAATTTATCCCACATTTCCAGGCCACAGCGCACTCATTGGCTCATTAGAAGTAAACACCATCAAAGTATTTGAAAATCATGGACAGCTTCAAGTAGGCCTACCGTGTTGGAATTGTCTAGTGTTCTCTGTTGTAAGTGTTGGATCTGCAAATACAAACGGCAGCATCTGATAAAACACTTTATTCTTACAATAGTTACAGTATTTTGCTAGTTACATCAGTACAAGCGCATTTACGTTTATATCGTACGGGATGATTTTATTATTGGGAATGGGGGATTTCGTGGATGTAACATTTGTGTATGTATTTTCTGAAATATAGGTTTTTAGTAATAACCACGCTACATATTAATCTCGCGGGATTTTAATGCTTTACTGAGATACGCACGAAATAATCAAGTTTCAAACGACTTTTCATTTTTTCCAAGATTTTGGATCAGATTTGTTGCTCAGTGAAAGTATATAAACCTTGAAGTGTTACCACTGCCTAATAATACAAAGTAAATTACAAAAGTAACTGGGATCCAAACTAGGAGAGAATTAAATAAATCTTCTCGAATTAACTTTTACCAATTAAAATTGGCCGCCACTTCATAAATACTTTCAATTATAATGTACAAAATCTATTAAAAAATTAACTAGCGCAAGCATCGACTGTTTGTCTTCCTAAAAAGTTTCATTGTTTGATAACAATAGATATTTTCCGACTTTCAGTTTCCCCATTTGTCCAAAAATGTAAGCAATGCACTAGAAAGGACTTTTGAAGCAGATATCTGCCGATTCCTTTGAATTGAAAGAAAAGAATATTCCTACAGATGACCTTGAAATCAACAGACGAAATGACCAGGAGATGCGACCAGACCATTTCGGTGGGAACTGAAGAATTCCTTCATTCACAAAAAGCCAGCGATCTCAACCCAAATGAGCTGGATTGTACGGTGACCCTACAGGCCGACTGTGGCAAGAGACTCCTGCTCGGTGTCGAATTTCTACAAACCGAAGACAAAGCCTGCTATGCTGACTATCATGAGGTATATGACAGACCAACCGTGTGGGTCCAATATCACACCAGTAGCTGTGCTCTGTGGGACTCGTCGAGTGGATGATATCTTGTCTTGTGGGTGTGCCGTTACGCTCAGATTCAGGATTGATTCCTCAGTTGAGTTTCGTGGATTTGTCATCTCGTTTTCGTCGTTCAGGGATGCAGAGCAGGGTAGGTGAATAATGCTATAATTTTCCAGGTTTTGTTTTTGGTTTATTTGTTGGGGTGACGGATTTAAGTCATAAAAGTGAAAACTGAATCCCGTACCAGCCAGTTTTGGCAGATTATTGAGAATCCAGATACTCGTGGAGCACAGTTGGGGCGTAACAAGGGTGAAATGAAAGGGGGAGACGAAGGGGTACATATATATCTTGGAAGGTGTAAGCGACCGTCAAAAGAGGGATTTCACATTAATATTAGCGCCGTCTGCGCATATCCGCATCAAAACCGAGGCTCTCTGTGTTGAACTTTATCGCGCGCCCCTGGAGTCGACACAGTACATGCAGTATCCTGTTCAAAAGTGTGACACCACTTCAGTTTTAACCACGCCCACTGCACAAGATACACGACCATCGCAAGTATGTTAGTTCGCAGTAAATTATCGGTTTTTTTTCTTTTAATTTAACTTGTCGAGTCATCCTAAAAGACTCTTCCACAAAAGTTTGCAGCCTGAAAAGTCTGAATTTAACATACTTTAGTGTATTTGTGTCTTGACTCCTTACTTTCAATCGTCTGATCGTATTAAGAATTGAAACCGACACACACAGCCTCGTTTTCAAACGCGGAAGCGCGCAGATCGACGCTAAAAGCGTCATATTGGGATCCCTCTAAAGGGCAGTGTCAACATTTTTATCATCACCTCAACTCATCACTTTTAATAATTTACCAATCCTATGCGAAATGTGCTTAGCACAGATTTACCCATGCAGTAACCCATTAAGACTAACTCCACCGATGTTCTCATATTGAATCCTATTCAGAACCAAGTCTAATAAAACTGGCACATATCAATATCTCCCTTGCAACACAGTTTTTACCTGTTTTTCCTGGCAGTCCAGTCTGCAGTTGTAAAAATGGACGTGTTGTCACGACTCATTAGCATCTAATGAATATTGATTTCTGTAACGCATTACCGTGGAGAGGAAACACCACACAGTGCGCGCACTATATGCATCCATAAGCACGCATAGCTGCGAACGACAGCACGAACTTGAAGAATGCTTTCATTCTTCGGAATCTCGAACAATTTCAATCCTGGTTCTTTCGCAGAATTTCTAGTACGTCCACCAAGACGCACGATTTGGGCATTATTGTAAGTCATGAAGAAAGGAGCACAAACTCTCGACCGAAAAGAGATAATGCGGCACAGATATCCGTTTAACAGGGTATCATTTCACCATTTTATTTCATTCGCAGTTACATGTTCACTGGTCATTTCTTGCGGTGTATTTACATACAGCACATCGGCATCCTATGTTTAAGTGAAAGACATTAATAGATTAGGAAAAGAAGTTCATGCATGTAGGTGAGAGTTTCAACTCCTGTTAGTAAATATCGCCATAAACAGACTGAATATTTGAAGACTTGGGAAATGATCACCTGAAGACTGTGACAATCCTCCATTGGATTCTCAGAGCTCCATCACGGTAGATGTTCCAGTTGTACATTTAACAATTGTTGACTGGTGAGGTGTGGGACATTACGTTTTAACACCCGAGGGACGCACAGCGCCGTCGGCTTCGCCTCGGGGTGCTACACGTCCCTCGAGTGTTCAAAATATTGTAACCCACACCAGAGCAGGCAACAGTTGTTAAGTGCTGAGTTAAAACAACTCGAACAAATCCTGGACAGTTTCTGTTATAATGGAGTGAATTATAATGGAGTTTACATCATTGCAAGATTTGCAATCTTTTCTTTGCTGTAATTTCAAGCCACTGCTTAAGTTGACCCAAGTTTTGACAACACTGTTTCAGGGCTTTGAACTGGAGTAATGAATTAACGCCATCTTGTAATCACAACATTTACTTCTTGTTAATGACGGTCAAAAAGTTTTTACAATACAGGTGCTACACAATTACGATATTAACTTTACATCTATATCTTAAAGAATGACTGAACCCTGATATTCCTCATTTCTCTCATGTTGATACATTTTTTGTTAGAGTTAAATTACTTAACAATAAATTCAAGAGTGAGAAGATGCTCTGGACTATCTGTGCACGTCAACTAACATTTGTGAGTGGATCATCCAATGAAACTGGAAATCTTAGGTTTATCTAAGAATTGAAGAATAAAAACAAACAGACAAACAAAAAAAATGTCCATGACATCCTAGCATCGTTTTCTTTGAGAAACCGGAAATGTAACTTACACTTCATTGATTTATGTCGTATGAACCTACTGCTACCAAATGTCTTACAAGAAAATTATAGTTATCGCTGTTTTCAACAGTGAGCATACTACATGAACATCTCTCCGATTTCAGTGCCTGAGATAAGTGGACACGAAAACCCTAAATCTTCTGATCGGCATAAGCCACCTGTTGGTTGGCTGGGTAGGCAGGCTCACTGGCAGGGTAGGCCGGTTGTCCAGTGGGATAGGCCGGTTGTCCAGTGGGATAGGCCAGTTGTCCATTGGGATGGACCGGTTGGCCGGCTGGCTGCACAGCCACAGAAGCCTGCTGCTCCTGCTGAGCATTCAACAGGACCTGGTACGAGACCTGCTGTGGCCTTTGGTTCTTGCAGCAGCAGTGGTAGCAGAGGCAGCCACAGCCGACCGCGATAAGCACCACAACGACGATACAACCGATGATGATGGCAACCACTATACCTGTGGCAAGTCCAATGGCTCTGTTGTAGATGTCATCAGCGTCAATGTCTATGTCTGACAGGAAAAACAGAATGCACCATTCATTTAGCAGCTTTGTGCTTAATTGCCCAAATTCTACCAGCAAATCCAATGGAGCACCGAGGTGTGATGCCATACTTAGCCAGTAAATGCCGTACAAACGAATTGAGTATGCACATGCAGGGTTCACTGCTGGTTCTTATGCTAATACCTTTCACACACATAACTGTGCGTGTGGCGTATTCACTTCAGTACACTATAGCCAAAGTTAAGATGTTCAAAACAGGAATGATAGGTGCTGGTCATCTCTCTGAAGTGTCAATACCGTTTCCCATGATTTCCCACAGACTGCCAATGTCACACTCGTAATTAAACCAAGTCACTAAAACACTGATTATTCATTATCTCAATGGTTCCTGAAAGTGTACATTAGATGCGATAAATTTTTTGATGACACATTTTTTGGCAACTTTATCCTCTCCTCCAATGTATGAAAATTATGTGATATCCCTATTGGTTAAATACATTGAAAAGTGAACTTCTTTTCACATTTAAAATTATACATGCTTTCCTGGACAACAGAGGGCACTCTTGCTATGACGGCATCCAAGGAAGACATGGTTCAGTGCATTAAGTACATTAAGTAGTTCACTTGGATTAACAGGTAAATAAAATAGACAAGTTAGCCATTTAAGATGAGCTTATCAAATGAATGAAACACCCTCCATCAAAGATGGAAAATGTAAAAAATCTCTCCTAACTCAGCTGTTGAGAAATACTGCCCGTCAGCACATACACAAAAAGAACTCACTGTAAAGAGAGTTTCAAAATCTAAAACACTAAATAATACCCATTACTGTCAACTACTAATTAAAATTGGATTGATTTTCTAACATTAAAGAAACATTTTAGAGCAATACTGTCAAGAACACGAAGTCATTTTTCTGCAACTTTGGCCGCCCATGCAAAATAGCAATCCCCCTCGAGCTGTGAGATGCGATAGACCATGCACACAGGTGATATAATTCCATCATTGACTGCTTTAGTTTCTAGTTCTGATCGTTTCTGTCCTGAGCAAGCTCAAAGCACGATCTCTCAGCTAGCTGGATAGCACTGGTCTAACTCGTGTCTATCTGGATGACCTACTGCACTTGAATGCATCCTTTGCGAAAACAGGTATTGTTACAGAAGCAGTTTAGGTTTGAGGCTAAGTTAAACTGACTTGTGCATCTATTTCAACGTTATAAACCCCCATTTTTAATTTAAGGTAAGACTGTCTATTCAGTATCAAGTTTACTCACTGAGCAAGTCCTCATCACTGTTGTCACCGCAGTTGTTGGAGAAGTCGTTTCTAAGGCTGGCATCAATGCATCGCTTGTTGTTGCACTCAAATTCATCTGCATCACAGGGCACTGAGAAAACGAAACACAAAACAAACCCAAAAAACCAACATTTTCATGTCAAGTGCTTGAGTTTGATGTAGTTGAGTCACGGACCATTTACCCAGGGATGTGCAACTGCGAGCGGCCCCAGTGCAAACACATGTGCGACCTTGGTTCCATCACATACTATTTACCCAGGCGCTCTCGACTTTCTCAAAAAAACTCCCGACCACATGACGCGTTGCAGCATGTACAGTGCAGCCGTGGTTATGCCGAGATGACGCGCCGATGCGGTGCTTAAATCTATTCGTTTTGATGAATAAGTCTTCTTTATTTATCGATTTCAAGCAGAAACGTAGTTTTAATGGGTTAAAATTCCCAAATTTTGTGGTACACTTTTCTCATGATGAAATATCTTGGGCAACATATTTTTAGAAAGGGTGTACCCTGACTTAAAATATTGCAAGAAAACAAAGTGGTAGACAGGAATATATATTTTATTATTGGGGATAATCCAATTTAATTTCTGCTTTAATATTGTGCCGGCCGTAACACGCATTGAACCAGCTCTGAGCTTAAGTTGCACATCCCTGGGTAAATGGTCCGTGGTAGAGTGAACTGTGATGGAATGTGCTGGAATGAAAGTGGATGGGATTGGCACCAGCCTTGTAGAAAACTTTGGGCTTGAAGCACTGGCGGCAGAAGCGGGGGGCCAGTGGCCCCCCCCTGGCCCACTTTTTCGACGGGGGGAGGGGGGCATGGCCCCCCACTTTTTGCAGGGCCTATAAAGGGTTGGGGCTTCATGGATCAGCCTATTAATGGCTGATACCCCCACTTTGAAAATCGTTCCGCCGCTGCTGCCTTGAAGTACAGTGTAGGTTGAGGCTGCAGGTACACGTAGACGTGACTGTAAAAACTGAATAAGTTATGAAACTGCTTTTTGCAGTCATATAATTTGACTATAGTGGTTATTTGTTTTCAAAACCTCACAAAATTTGTCCAATCAATATCACTTTGCGTGCAATATGGAAAGTTGTACATTACATAACAATGTATTGAGAGTTTTTGTTCATGATGAGCTTACCGATATCAGATGTAGTGAATGATGTATACGACAGGCTGAAGCCTTCCCCTGTTGAGGATGCATCGGTCTTGAACCTCAAAGTGATGGCAGGGTATTGGGAGACAATATTGTCAGCACTGGTGCCACAGATCACCCCAAGGTCAGGATAAAAGGTATTCACAGACCCGTCGAAAACCTCCAGGTAGTCCCCGTCACAGCCCTGTCCACTAATGGTGTCCCCCTTGATGTCAACATTGTTGAAGGTGAGTAAGATCCGTCGATCCACGTCGGCAGTGATGGTGACAGTGCAGGTTACGTTGTTGTTGTACTGTGTAACCGCCTGAGACAACATATCACCCCCTGAACGGCCGGCATCAATGGTGCCGTCGCAATTCTCATTCATATACTCTATAGTACAAAGTTCAAGAACAACAACAAAGAGAAAGCAGCACTTAAAATGAAAACTTGCCACCACACGCGTTATCTAATATGGTCTACCCTGTGAACGAAGTACATGCATATATACACCTACGTGTACTTGAAGCATATGCATATCTTGTTTGCGTATCATTCCGCAAGCCAACCGACCTTTCCATGAAATACATGTATGCAAATAAAGCAGGGGCATGCGCGTTACTACATGTGTACCACTGGTTGGCAAAGATGCTGAAATCAATGACGGAGCAATACAAATCTCCATGCGTGCGGACCTATTTGTGCATGCTCGCCATTTCTGTGCTAGCATAGTTTGACGTAAGAAACTTACAGACAAGAAATGGTCACCTTTCAACCTTAATTTTTTACTAGGAACCATCTTCAATCCTCCAAAATCTATTTTTGTGTCCAATTTTCACACTTTTGTTGAATTCCCCTCAGATCACTAGTGATACTGTCTGGAAGACTGATAATTATTTTGTATCTGTCAGTTAATTTTTTTCAAGATCGACAGCCATTTGTCTGAAATGCATTTCGTTTTTCATGCGGATGCAAATTTCCACAAGAGTTTGGCAGCGGTCAAAAATGAGATGTCCGGATTTTGGGCATGGTGCATGCACGTACCTACGCAGACCTGGATACGAGTGCTCATCCATACGGTTTCCTTCTTGTATGACACTTTCTCATTAAAGCGTTCATGATAAACCCAACAAAAGCACTACACTGGAGCTGGGACCATCCCACTTGGAACTGTCCCAACTACAATAGACCATATTTGCAGGGGACCCAATTTTAGTCAGATTCCCAAACGTAGTAAGATTTGAAAACGTTAAATTTAAAGAACAAGACTCTGTTCTATGATTTCTTTCCAATCCCCCAAATTGCCTGGTTCCATCCCATTAATGGTTTCAAATGTATGCAATACATGTACGTCCAGGAATATGACTGAAATTGGGTAGGTACCCCATAAATACGGTCTACTGAGACAGGCCTAGGGGTATAATCATGGAGAAAAATGTGTTTTATTTCTCCATGGTATAATCCACTAATTCCAGCCCTATTGAAAACAGTGTAAAATCAGCACTGTTCAGGACCCAATAACATGCATACCAACAGCCGTGAGATTTCTGAAACACAAATAAATTATTGTCTGGTCCCTAATCTTTCATTTTCTTTTCGATTTTTTGCGGGTTTAACCAATTACACTTTTAATTATTTCCACAAAACAAAATCACCCCTCAAAAAGTGATTTTTCCAAAGTCTGATTGCAGCCATTTTCAAGTGCCACCCTAAACTTTCGCAAGCACTTACTACACATATGTAGGACCATTTTTAACTTCCATTCTGCTCTCAGCTCAAAGACCCAGGGAGTTGATCCCAGTAACGATTTACACAATCTCACCATTTTGTGGGCCAAACAATCTCCTTTTTAAAAAGATACCGTAGGGGTACTTTCTATGCTTAATGCTCTGGCCAAAAATTCTCACTTGAATTGGTGGACTGCATCCCTAGGCCCTGCATGCCCAGGCCTAGAACCGTAAACACGGCTCGACGTACATGTATACTCCTCCGTCGTCGTAGTACATGTATAGTCGTGCCCTATTTACGGGTCCAGCCCAGGCCTACATGTACATGTACTTCTAAGTTCTAGTACATGTATCTGTCTTACCAAAGGTGGCATTTCCAGCTCCAAAGAGAAGCATAAATGGCAAAAGAAGCCCGACAACGATACGCTGATCACGAGTCGTCATGCTGGTACAACGTTAGTGAAGCAAATTCAGGGCGTCAATTCCTCACCAGACCTAGTATGAGGCCAGTTTCACAACAAGCTAGCAATAGCAATTATGGCGGAAACTCCGTTTGTCGACGCAATCATAATGCAATGGCCCTGCTACGCAGACCAGGTACGGCATGCCTGTACGTGTCGGAATGACAAATGAGGAAGGGTACTTATTCTAATTTATGCCCTCATCACAGTTTCCCCTTACACGTACAGGTACGTCGAGGGTCGGGGGGGACATGAATAATGCAATTTCACTCGCTCAAGTTTTCACTGCATGTGTCAGCTGTACGTGCACACGTGCACAAGCTATAAAGCTTTATCTTCGAGTGATGACAGCGCCCTCTCTGCATCTGGCGCTACACATACTAGTGGCATACCTGATTTCCCATTTGCAAGTGACGTTGATGTTCGCTGTGTTTGGTCAATATCCATGGGCTTGAAGTACGCCCCAGGAAAAAATCTGCCCCCCCGAAAAAAAGAAAAGAAAAGAAAAGAAAAAAATTAGAAAGACAAGACAAAGAAAGAAGGGAAGGGAAAAAAATCACCAATTTGCTTAAAATTACCTGGGAAATGACCCCTTCCACTGTTGATTGTTTGTCAGTGCTTCTAATAAACACTTTGCTTCCCTTTACAGATGAAGAAAACTAGCAGATCTCCTTTTTTGGTTAAAAACTACTGTTCGTTTGGGGAATTCCTGTTCAAATTGTTGAGCCAAAAATGTGCTCGTGGGCGATTGGTGAAGAAGCTTTACTCTCTGGCATACTGTCACAACATGGTTATAACAGCCCAATGTCCATAATTCGGAAATATTTTTGGCTTTGACACTGAGTTTTCTGCTTTGGATGAGGTCACACATTTGCCCCTAATGATGCCAATTTGCATTAGCATAAACAATGCCAGGATACCAAAATGGCACAAAGGAGTTGAAAATCAAGTTAACAGGGACAGCGAAAGAAGAATTTATGAGAACTTCATTAGAAAAAAAAATATCTCCTGGGCCCTTCAACCCACGCAGCGCACCAATTAAACCTCATCACAGTGTTTCCGAATGTCAGGGAAATTTAGTATCCTGAATGTACACTGTCAAGGCAATAACGTACAAGTTCTTATCACGATGTGTTAAGGAGGGGCAAAACTAGCCAACTTCGGCAGAGGAATGCACTTTACTGGGAGCTTTCTTGAACCGTTTGAGATTTATATCTAATCGGTGTTTTGAGTTGTTTTTCCGAATGTATGGTCGACGCAATTATAAGGATGATGTGTGTCGGTTCCAGGACGGCACGGCTGGCTGAGCTCGCGCAAATTGAGGGGTAATTTCTCAGGTAAGGAAGACGGCATGAAGATGAACTCGAGGCTCCAATTAGAATCACAATTCACCATTTGATACTCAGTCTAGTTATAAAATTCTCCTGTTGGAATGTTTTCATGAATTTAATTAACCAAACTTGACAGACAGCGGTCTGAGAACGATCCTGAGAAATGTACAGAGAAAGACCCCCAAAACAACTTGCCCAACGGTGAAACTGCATCAAAAAGGAGTATGAACATACCGTCGCTCCAAACCTGGGTAACAATGACACTTGCAGTGTCCCTGCAAAACTCGTGACATTATTAAGGAAATTCAACGAGCTTTTGGAAAAGCATGGGACCAGACGTGTGAGCGCAATATAGCAAGACTCATGCAGCATAAGAGAAAAGCCATCGACAAATGACTTAATATGTATACCCTCAAATAGTTTAATATTTTATGTCCACAACATCGATCATTCAATAAACAGGATCCTACACGAATATTTATGTTGTAAGAAAGGTGAATATCGCAATTCATTTTTCAAATCATACAGACGAGTGCTCAGATCGAACTGAATATCACTAAAATTTTAAGGATCCAAAATTGAAGTGAACGAACAAACAAACAAGCAAAAAACAAAACAAAATAGCAAAAAAAAAACCAACAAAAACAAAACAAAAAAACGAGCCAGCCAGCCAGCAAGCAAAAAGTGTCAGGCAAAAAAATTGTACCCAACCCCCCCCCCCGGTTGTAACCGTTTTAAGCAAAGACAAACTAAACAGACAAAAAACACAAAATCAACACCAACAACAAAGAAAACAAACAAACAAACAAACAAACACCCCAACACCCCAACAAACAAACAAACAAACAAACAAACAAACAAACAAACCAACAAACAAACAAACAAACAAACAAACAAACAAACAAACACCCCAACAAACAAACAAACACCAAAAGAGTATTCTCGATTTACTGTTTCCTATATACTACTTGCACACGATGTGCCCGACATTAATGAATCTTTCGGTCCCCCGACCAACTGACACGTCTGTAAAGATGTCGCCCTATTCAAGGATCCGATTTAAAAATCAAAGTTGGACCGTTGTCCGAACGGTGGAGACCAAGTCTGTCTCTGTGTGCTAGCCAGCATCCCATCCAATAAGCTAATGACGTCAACTCATGAGGAGGAATTTGGCGAAGGAAACCCAAAGCAATGTGTACGCTTATGGCAGGCTCGCGCTCGAACCAGGAACAGTGCAAGTGTCATACTGCTGACATTGGGTAATCATTGAGCAACATCTACGTGTACTTGTATCAATCACAGTTATGGAAGCGGTAACGGGGGGGGGAACGAGGACGCTTTTAATAGTTAACGCTTCACTGGCATGACAAACTGGTATTACTAAAACATATGTCAACAAATACAAAAGGAAAACATTAAACATCCAGTAAAGAGGTTGTAAGTATTCTAAGCACTTCCATTTTAGGTAAAGTGTTTCCCTCGAGCAGAGTTGTAACACGTCACTTATTTTTATGACTCGAGTGATCATTGTAACATATATAGGGACTCGCGGCGAGTCATTGTGACGTAGTGATTTGAGACAAGTCGAGTCTATAGACAAAAAGTCGAGTCGAGTCAAGTATTCAGCTCAAGTCAATTGAGCCTGAAAGCTGACCCCTTACGGCGTGCTTCCGGAACCATTGGATAAGAAAAAGAACGTGTAGAAATTTTAGAATTTGTAATATTTTTTCGTTCAGTTACTTCTTAAAAACTCTACTCGTAAAAAGGCCTTTGCAAAAGATATAGAAACGGAAGAATGACCTGACCTAAAAGAGAAACATCCTGCCAAATATTTACCCATCATCATTTACCTATTTCGAAAATCCAAAATAAATGAAGCAGAGTGCAATTCGGTGGGCTTCGGAATTACACTTTATGGTAGTCTTTCGGTAAAAACCACAACAAAAACAGACCAAAATATCTTAAGGATTTTGAAATATATAAGGAAATATACTTAAAGCAATAACGTGTTTTTACGAAAAATTCCACGTATAATCTAACCTTCGCTGACAAGAACTGCGTCACCCCAAGTGAACGGCATCTGAAACTCATCGACCGCAGGTAGGTAAATCTTTGCAACGTTGTACAATCTCGTTTCCACGTAAGCACGAGGAATGAAAATAAACGTGCATGAACAAGGAGACCTAGGAACGATAATGCCGGAAGTGGAAGGTCGTTAAGGAAATTTGTTTTTTACCCGTCTCCAGATGACTTTTCCTAAATATTATTTGAGGAGGAGAAAGGGAAAATTTCGAAATGAGTGTTTCTTGGGCTGGTTTCAATTAGAAATCATTCTTCAAAAATCATCAGATGTGATAGGACGGCCAATGTAAAATATACGCAGACAGACTGCGCGAGGGTTCCGGAAGCTTGCTGCGTGACCTTTCACTTTCAGGCTTTATTCGAGTCCCAAACATTTGAGCACAATACGATAAATAAAAACAAGAGAAGTATTTTGTTTTTGCATTATTAAATTTACCTCTGGTTTACACTGTAGGCCTACATGTGGTCGTACCACAGCTTACCCTTGATGGGAAAAACAGATGACATGAAAATCATGAACCGGCAATGTAAGTCATTATAAATATTTGTTTTTCGCAAAGAGGTTTAATTTCATTTTCAGGACTCGACTCTTACTAATTTTTTACTAGAGTGGAGTCTTCTGATGAGGGACTCGAGTCGAGTCATTTGCTCCCTGTGACTCGAGTCGGGTTACTTACCCGTCAGGACCGAGTGTAATCGAGTCGAAAAAAATCTGGCTCAAGCCTGACCCGAGTCGAGTCACTAACTCAAGTAATTACAACTCTGCCCTCGGCGTTCGGCAAGTATGTTCAGAATCTTTAGACATCAAATAAACTGATGTGGAACAAAGGAAACGTGCATTATGGGAAAAAGACGACAACGACACACATGCCTTTTGCTGCTTGTGAGTTATTCTGTTTCAACAGATCAGCATTTTCTTGAGAGTATTCAGAAATAAGCAGATATCCGCTTCGTTTTCATACTGCCGCCTAATGCTATCAGTGTTCTTGTCTACAAATCGACGAAAGCCCACGAGTGCCACAACGTACGCATTTTCAATATATTCTCAAAGTTCGTTTTATGAGAATATGTGTCACATTCAAAAGTTCGTTTTTAAGTGATCTATATTTCCAAATTCGTTTTTAACGAAATCTACTTTGACATGCATTGTTTGTATTTGTTGGCACAATTAGGCCTTCATACGATTAAACACCGCAAACATTCAGGAAGCTTATTTTCCCTGCACGTACGGTCATACAACATACATTTCAGCAGCAGATGGTCCGTGCGAAAGGTGAACATGGCGGAAACCAAGCTCCGTTGTGGAGTCTGTGTCTGGAGCCTGCTGATGGTGTCGGTGATATGCGTGAGTGCAAATGGTAAGAGGCGGACGCATTGGCGCTGGCAGCATGACTACGATTCGACAATCTACTTTCCGTAGGATTCGCTCCCACCGTGGTGGCAGATCACGGAGCTCTTTATTTAGACTAAGCTCTGTTCAAAACCTATTTCTGTTTATGACCGGTTGCAGATTTTCAATTGGTGGTGAAATAATGCGCCTTCATGTCGCGAACGACAGGATCATATTACATGTCAAAGGAAGTTAACCCTTTGAGAACAAGACTGCATATCCTGAAAGTGTCACTACTTGATATCTTGACACGACGGCGGTATATGCAGACGTATACGACGACATTGGAGGGGTATTGCGTCCTATTGATGATTACCACCAAATACAAAGTAAAGTTCATGTCCCTCGTCAAATGAGGATATATCATTTCAACGATGAGAATAAGCTAATGCAGTGAATGGGATGAATTATTGAATATAGAGAAAAATGCACAGAGGTATTTGGGAACTGGGCTGATCGAGAGATTCCAAAATGACACGGAGAAACCAGAAGCATAATGTATCATCATTTTTGCATAAACCCGTAGAGCTACAAACCCACCAAATGTTACACATGTAGGCCTGCGTTTAAATGACATTTCTGTGCATGTATGTGTAACTGGCAAGGCGAACAATCTAGTAGATTGTGTATACATTCACTTTAAACTGATGTATAAGCGCTATTGCTCTTCCTTGTGTGATTGCCTGACACTCAACAAAAACACGTCACGGAGTCGTGTAATTGACCTTGCTGCATCCGTGACATTATATGCACCACGAGGTCCGATTACGTGCGAAGTAAACGAAGTGGGAATTCTCGGAGTGAGCAATCGCCCTTCGTACTACAATGCACGCGCATTTTGCGTGCAAGCTAACGCGGCCTTGCTGTTCCATAGCAGGCACTGAAGTCATTTGAAAACATGTATCTTTGGAATGTTTTAGGGATACTTTGTAACCATATTTAAAAATTCTTGGGAAATGTTCTGAAAGGAAAATGGTATTTTAGCTCCTTTGGCGGGAAATTATGACGCCTCTTGAATTTGGGTAACACATTATGAAAATGGAATATTGTAGGGGTGATAAAAGTTTTTTGACATAATTATTTCCTCTTGTGGAATTTTCTTCTATGTATTATGATGGGGAAATATATCTCCCCTGAGTCTCTTCAAGTTGAGTTCATGCTCAATCATTAACCGAGACATGAGTCAATGTAAATACTGCAGCCTGATCAAATACTGTTAATTCTTTCGACATTCAAAACCAAGCATACACATTCCCGTTGAGCATTGATCGATCCTCCCATTCCACTTTTAATGATGACATCGTCAAGTATGGCGCGCATATGCGACATTTATTCAAGTTACAGCGGTCTCATTTGATTATTTCAAGATATCTTTATTTATATCTCTAGTCATTTCAAGATATCTTGAACAACTTTCGACACTGAAAGCCTCTGATCAAGGCTTTTCAGACGTCGTTTCATTGATTCCAAAATATCTGAAAATCAATTTCAAGATATCTTGAACCCATCTTCAAGATATCACCAAGTGATTTTAACAACATTCCACGCTTAAACAAGAAGTGTTTTAAAGTTTTACGTCGAACCTCTGTCAAATACGAGCTGCATGTAATACGACTATAATCAACACGGGACAGCAAATTATATGAAACATCCTGTCATCTATCCACCTCGTATCCAGAGCAACAATGTTTTACGGTGAAAACTCGTTTATAGCAGGGGTCAAAAGGATAACTTCCACAGGATAAAATTTTCTAAAAGTTGAAATTACTGTGATATATGGTATTATTGCAGAGGTCGATGATGTCATCAACGATGCCGTTGGGCTCGGCGTTGGTGTTATCATAGCGATTGTTGTCGGCTGTGTCTTGGTCCTGGTGTCATGCATACTGTGCTGCTACTACTGTTGCTGTAGGAGCCCGCCGCCAGCCCATCACACGGTGGTCGTGTCCCAGACTGCCCCGCCGGCCCAGCCCACTGTGGTGGTAGCCCAGGCACCCGCCTACAACCCCCAGCCACAGCCAGGACCACCAGCCGTGCCCATGCAGCAACCGGTGATGAGCCACGGCCAGCCCGACCACCGTGGACCGCCTCCCTACCCGGGACAGCAGTCATCCTTTGGTTACGTTAAACTCTAGGTGCAATGCAAGTTCTAACATTTTGATCTTGCGATCAAGGCAAGGGGATTGAACCGTTTGGGGGGATTAAAAATAGCCAGGTAGGCCTAGCTTATAAAAGACATATAGTTTTTTGTTCTCTCCAGCAAGAATGTAATTTGCTGTTACATTAATAATTTGTTGAAGAGGCGAAGTAATTAACAGGAAGCGTAATAGAGGATTCATTTGAAAATTTACATTGAAGCAGAATTTTTGAATATCGTATTGTGTTTTTTATGAAAATTATGGGATGAAGAAAATCATCTGCTTGCAACAATTGCTACAAATTACTTTAATTCTTGTGCACTCAAAAGGACCATATTTTATTCATGTAGTTGTTGAAACTCTATACCTACATAAGATGTGTTAATTAAAAAAAGGAAATTGCTTTTAAAAATAGTCCAAGAGTCCCCTGACCATTCTCAGATCGACAGTTTACAGTAGAGTGTAACTGGCTCAAAAAGTGGTGTTGGAAAACATTAATAATTTGACGTGAATAATTTCTTTTACTTGTACCTTTAAAATGTAGAAGCCTTTACATATTAAGATAGTCCCACGCTTTTAAGAAGTGCTTAAGATTCATTCAAGGTACAGAACAGTTTGTAGCCCGATGGCGTTTTTCTTTCATTCGTATACTTCATCATCTGACGAGATGCTCTTTTTTCTACATGGATAGGCGTAGATTTGAGTCTTTTATACTAGTGGGACAGGATAATAATGGAATTAACTGAATAGCTCCTCAATAACGTCACGTTTGCGTCAACTATAATTATGCCAAAGATGAAATCGTAAGCCACAAGCGTATCTGATGGCCCAATCAGCATTTTAGCGGGTGGGTTACAAGTCAGTACCGGGATTAGTAACATAAGATTAACGAACAGGGACATGTTACCTGGTTGCTAGGATTTGTAGGGCCCGAACATTTTGGGATCCAGCAGTTGGTTAGATGTTATTACTTTGGGTAAATCACTTTACCCCACTTGCTTGCCAACTAAGAGTAAATGGGAGCCTGTGATGGCAGAGGTACTTATTGTATACCCGTTTAGTTACTGTATTGAAGACTTTATTTCCAAATCGAGATAAGCGCCATTTTTTGTCCTCTGAATTTCACCATCTCGCAGTTGCCTTCAGCCACTGTCTGGGGATTTGACCTACAAAAAACAAAACAAAACAAAACAAAACAAACAGTGAGTCAGAAGAGTGGAAAAAAACATTTTGGGAGACCTTGTACACTCTTTTTGTTAGAGTGAATCTTCAATTATTGTGGAAACGGTACTCAATATTTGAATGGTTTATATCTCGTTGTGGAATGAAATCCTACTCCGCAGGGAGTTGAGACGGATTCGGAATGTTCAGATGATGTGAACCCGATTGGCAGGGATGATAACAATAATATCACCTCATCTTAAACAACAGTGTGCTTTGTGCAGCTTTTGAATGTTGTTATTATTTTGGTTTCAAAGTTTATGTTGACCCATCCACCTTCATCTACTCCCCCGCAGTGCCTCGGATCTACGCCTTCGAATTGACTTGACTTTCCTACCGGTACCTGTTTTAAAGGCTGTAAAATAACCAGAAAATTCTCGTGTCTATGTAATGTTCTTATCTACAGGTATTTGATTAGCCTATTTAATTGTTCATTAATTTTAAAGGTTAACTTTAGTGATAATAAACCTGATTGTCAGAACATTAATTTAATCTGGACTGAGTGCCTGTCATTTCCAAAAATCAAATGAAATCAAAGGAAGTCAATTCTAGTGATATCTATCCGCAGCTGCCACTCGTGGCATCCACAAGAACCGACACATACACATGCAGCGTGTCTGTGTGAACTCCCAATATAATCGCACGGGGATGCCCAATTTGTTTGCCAGTCTCGAAATTAACTCCTCATAAACACGATAGCCTTGTGGAGCGACTTTACTACAGTTGAACCACGGTAAATGGTCTGTGGTTGGACGTAAGAATTTTATTCGCTGAAGCCCAACAGGCAGTGCTCATTATAAAACTGAGATATAGAACATGTTGGTCCCGGCATAGGCATTTTCGAACTTTGTCGTATTTTCATTTAGTTACAAAAGCCATGATTAATTATTGGACTTGATCAAATTGTTATGCACTTAGATATTTTTATTCGCGGACGAAAAAGTATTTGCAGGTGGGACATGTCCTCTACCCCTGAATTTACGCCTGCGTTATTTTGTAGGTGTTACCGTACCATTTCCGTTCATATGTTTGATCACCAGCCATATATCTTTGCCGAATATGAGGAATTAATACAGTGCAAAATTACGATTTAGGATATCCCCTCTATTCTGATGACCAACTCTGACATCTTGTGTTCCTGTCAGTTTTCGGAGTGGATATCTTTGTAGGCCAACCAGCGTGATGGGCAGAGACACCATAGGGCGATGGGCTGGGTCGTGATGAATTAGTTTCTAAATCTAACCTTTCTCAGACGTAACCGTCCAAACAGATGATATGTTATTTTAGTCTCCATGGCATAATCCCCCAAATCTCGCAATGCTGAAGAGGCTCCATAACTGAAGTACAGAGTACGTGTGTATTTCCTTCCTCCATGGTCTAATATAGTGATATCGCCGTGACTGTTTGGCTCACCGACTTTTAAAGATGTTCATTGCCATAAAACGCCATTAAAAATTTCTGTACAAAAGTTGAAAATATCTTAGTTAAGTGGGACAGCAGCAGGGTGTCGTCATGGCCACTTAATTAATTGAAGTTGCGAAGTCTTAACAATGAAATTTCGATAAACAAAGTCATGTATTAGAAATTCAGTTGCCAAGAGACCTTAAGAAGTTGAGTACGGCGTACTCTGCATGGTGTCAGTACCTTTGACCTTGGTGGCGTGCGAGTGTTCCTAGTAGAGATCAATGGTGTTAACCACGTTCATTGCAGCACCAGTTCGCAGCCTGTATGCAATGCGCTAGTGAGCACCGCAGATACCGCACACGCCCTGCCGGATCATGTTGGCTTTCTGGGAAACACAGAGCCATTTGGTAAAGAGCATCATGGCGGGTCACAAACTTGCTCACCGTTTTCTGGTGGTGTGCTTTGTCTTGCTGGTGCTGAGCAACGGGGCCGTCGCTGATCGTAAGTTAATGAATTTTCAAACCTGTTAAGCATGTTAAGGGCTACGGTGTTTGCCTTTCCCTCATTTGGTAATGAAATGACACATTTTGTAGATATATAGGACTTGAAGATGGAGAGACTGAAGAGAGGGCTTGCGGTAACACCTAAGCCCTCTGAACGGAATGTGCATTGAACTTGAGGCTGTGGCTACCGAAATGCACTTATAATCCCGCCGTATGCGGGGAATTAATGTGCATGTACAGTCTTTAACGTTCAAGACCGGACCAGGAGAATGGAAGCTGATAACGGTGCGAGGCAGAAGCGAGATGTATTTGAATAATTTTGATTTACATGAATTCAAATGCCATGCCGGCAGTTGCGCGCGAATATAAAGCAAAATCATGACCGACTTCGCCCACAGAGGGCCAAATCGCAAAAACCCATTTTTCCACAAGAAAATGAATTTTCCTCATATTAAGACCCTTGCGTCAAAAAATGGTGATTTTACTTTTCCACTTAGGCCTATTCCAGTTTAAAACAAAAGAAAACAAAGTTACTGTTTTTGGACAAGAAATTTCTTATCGTGACAATTCTTTTGTCTGGATCTGCACCAGCATAGTCGTTGTGTCGTCGTATGAATCGGACCATTTTATAATTTTCCACTCCCCCCCCCAAAAAAAAGAGTCAAGAATCAGAAAAAGAAACTCTGTGATTAGATTTTGGAGTCAAGTTTAACGTAACAAAAGAAGAGCATTGTTATTTTTATTGGGAGGACAAAAAGAACCCCAGCTGAGAGGGTAGGCCAATCATGCGATGTCAACAACACCAGGAACCCTGCATGGAATCGGATGGTAATTAACCTCTATCACCTTTACTCGTGTTGACTCACCAAAGAGGGAGCTGTGTACCTGTAAGCCGGCTAAATACCGTTTAGTTGAATTTATCACCGAAGGCTAAATAATACCCACTGTCTGTAATTATAATTACGTGCATATATGTGCACATTGTAAGCGTTGTCGGAGAAAAGCGGAATGCCGCACTCTCTGCGCTCAAAGCTTGCGTGCGCACTTTCAGTGGGGGTTTTCCCGATTGAATTTAGGGTCGGACCAAGATAACTTGTCCATTGGATTTCTGGAAACTCGCCAATTTCGAAGATATGCACTCATTGCTTCGCACCAGTAGCCTTAGGAAAACCACTAGGCCTATAATGGAAACCATGGTCCTTCTTCTGTTGATTTTAATACGTCATTCTTGAATATTCAAGAACATGGAAAATTCCAGTGAATTTTTCGCTCGGCCCAGCCAAGTGAAATTTCCCGACAAGGAAATTGGTGCCCACACGCACACCGCGTAATGTCATACATGCAGACACAGCGGTGGTCGTGTATAGTGGAATTGCAGCTCTTCTCGCTGGTTGCGCATTCCTGTATCGCAGTATAATCAGGTCGATGATTGACATGCGTATGGGTTGGGAGCCAATACGTTTTGGGGGGAGAATTTCAAACCAGTTGACAGTTTCGTCATCTGGTAAAAACAACCGATGCGGCGAGCTTGGGGAGGAATAAAGTATATATAAGAATGAAATTTGACAACTTTGTCCCAATCGGTTACTTTGTTTCTGTAGAGGCGCACTGATTAACACCATGTCTGTGGGGACGAGGTTGGCAATTTTATGCATGCACATTTTTTGTTTTGCAGTTGAAGACTACTTTTACAACGCCATCGATGAATTTGAAAAGCCCTATTATGACCACGCAGTGAAATTAACCACAGGCGTCATAATTGGCATTGGCGTCGGCGGCTTTGCATTTGTCGTGCTTGTCATCGTCCTGTGTGCCTGCTGCTGCTACCACTGCTGTTGCAAGAGTCGTCCGCCGGCCACCAACACCGTCGTTGTCACAGGTACCCAGCCCCAGCAACAGCCGGTTATGATCATGCAGCAGCCAGTGGCCTATGACCACTCCTCTGTACCACCCTACCCAGGACAGCAGGCATCTTATAACTACGCCAAGATGTAGACTCCCGCCACACCGAAGTACCGAGAAGCCCAAACCTCGGAGTTGTACACTTCTGAACAATCAAACCACTTTCAGATGAAGGAAAACGAAAACACTGTCAGTTTGCCAGATCAAAATGTAGTATGATTTAGGAAACCTTGCACAGTTTTAAGAAAAGCAGGGTAAATGCCATACACGTGCATGGTAGCGCAACTCCCATTTACGATTAATTAACAGGCTGTCAGGAATCAGATATAAATCATTAGACACCATTACTCAGATCACTGGTAATCAGAAAGCTTCAAAAACCGTCATCGTGAGCCTTATTTTTGTACATGTAATCATTTTGGAAATTCATGTATGGACAAAGTTTTTAGGCTTGCTGATCCATTGATTGTCATGTCATAGAATAACGGATTATACATCCACGAAACATGTCTTTTTGGACTGATTGAGGAAGCAGAAAACGAAGGTAAGGCTGTGTCCGAATTACTTGGCTGTGGCCTGAAATTGCGCAATAGTCTGTGGTAGTGGCCGAAGCAAGTTCCCATAGAGCCATGTGTAATTTCAAGCAATAGCCAAGTAATTCGGACACGGCCCAATACTCCTTTACCGTGATTAGCAGCGTTCTCGTTTGATTTATGGCGCCCTCTGTCATTTATACCCAGCTTTTTTTATAAGTTCAAAACGAGTAAGGGTCACAAGGTGACCAAGAATGTCAGAAGATAAAATTTTTCGGCAACTTGGCTTCTGAACAGCTTTTGAAAGATCATAATTATTTGTGTATTATCACAATATAAACTGCATTTTCACAAATATGAAAAAATATCCATGAGTAAAATTGGTGCTTGTTAGAAATACGACCCTTGGGTGCAGTACAATCTTATAAAACCAAGGTCCATTTTGTGACACGTAATACCGACATCGTGACGAAAAACATTATTTTCCCCCTTAAATGCATGTCTATAAGTGCTGTGAAAAGAATTAGAGTGTATTTAAGGACCAAGGTATTTCACACTCTTTGTTTACTTTAATGGAAAATTCGTGTTGTAACTTCTGCATGAAAGATTACTGTAGCTAAATGCAAAAATCATTTCGTTCAGTAGTTCTAGTTTCATCGTGTCAGGCTTTATGTTACGGACTTGCATAATGTCACGAGTAAGCGTCATCTGTGATGTTCCATTTTGAGGCATGAAACAATTTGTTCTTTTAAATAAACAGTTCAAGTTTTGCTCATCTTCTACAAATATCTCGTTCAAAAATAACTTGTGGATTAGATGTGCTTCACAGCATTCGAATTCTGAGATGCAGATTTGAAATTAGTTGTCATTCGTTACTCCTGTCTTTAATAGCGAAAAGACCATGAAATGTCTTTTCGGTGATCAATGAAATGTAGGGCATTAGGGCATTGTTCAGAAACCGATGAGAAGGCCCTTATCAAATACTCAAAGAGAAAGCCCCCTCTGGAAAGTCTTCCAGAAAATGGTTTGAGTGAAAAAAGTTCACCTTAATGAATTGAATAACTAAAATGGTTTAATGCAAACGCGGAAAAACACGTTCCCACATGCACAGAGTGTATGTTGACAACGAATGCGTTGTCGAATACCCACGTAATAGTTAACATTGAAGTCTCTTGGAAGAGGGATCGCGCTTAATCGTTTCCACAGAAAATAATTCAATAGAAAGATTAAGTATTAGGGACCACGTCGTAGCTTTTTAAAAACTTGGATTAACCCAGTCAAACGCGCCAGCTGATCATATACGAGGCCAACCCCGACTTCAAACCCACAATTTTGACAATCGTCATTAAGCTGTGGATATTGTGTGACTGCGTCAGAATTTGGCTAGTTGCCGAGGGGGAAAACACCTTTTTGACCTCACTTCCCCTGTTTAGCATTGTTTTTTGGTTTAGATAACAATACGTTGGAGTGATGTGTGCAGCTGCCAATGAATGGTAATTTTCTCAAACTGAGGACAAAGCAAAACTGTAGGCCAATGCTTTAAAGACAACCCAGGGCTTAATGTCGCAAAATACAAGTATCCCTTCATATAATAAATAGCGCTACTTCGTATTTACGCGTCAATGACCAATTAAAGCTTTGTGAAATAGAGAATTCCAACAAAGGCCATCGGATAGAGCATGGTTGGTTGAAGCTGCTTACATTGTTTACCCCGTTGGCAAGGAAAACAGCTTTTGTCCGGTGGCTCCTGGATCCACCCCGGTGACGTCTTCTGCTTGATGTTGCTTGCCCGACGATTGTTCGCATCGATTGAAAAGACAGTCGTGTTTCTGATCTGTTTATAACGGGTAGAATGAAAGCAAGTGGACGGGTTATCAGTCTGATGTAATCTCCACGCATTCATACCTTTTGGGTCAATGACAATCGTTGCCAACGCAATGCCAGCCCGCATCTACAATAACATGACTCTATGCGCGTAGACTTTCTCATTCCTAGCCAAGACAGAAGGAAGTTATCAGTCGACGTTCGTTTTCTCCTCCCCAATCCAATCAATCAAATCAACAAGTTTAACCATGGCAAGTTTTACTCAGCTTCAGCCGGTTGTTTTGTGTATGCTCCTACTGCTAATCAACTTAGTTAAAGCCCAGTCTCGTAAGTTTTTTTCTGTTTTGTTTCTTCCAGCGGAACTGCAAATATTTTCTCATTGAGAGAAGGTGTAAATTTGTTTCCATTGCGTTTTGTTTTCGTCGTGAATTATTGAATTGATTGAAAAAAGTGGAACAAATTTGACTGTTCATGATTTATAATAGTGCACTTTATAGCTGTATTTGGTAAACAAATACATTCTAATCTCATCACCATATCTTGAATGTATCTTTTTAATATTTTGTGAAAGAAAGCAACATCCAACGCAATTACTGAACAAACAAACGAACATACCTTCCTCGGACACATGGGCCCATACTGAATTTACCCTCTTGTTTGTTTTTGGATGTAGTCGGAGCCGCCGTTGGTCTGGGTGTCGGGATCATCGTCGCCATTGTCATCGGTGCCATTGTCGGTTTGGTCGTCGTTATCGTTCTGTGTGGCTGCTGCTGCTACCATTGCTGCTGCAAAAAGCCCCAAGTGACGCACAACACCGTGGTGGTCAGCCAGGTACCGCAGCAGCCAGGCACCGCCGGGCAGCAGCAGACGCCTGCTCAGCCACCCTCCTACGACCAGCAGGTAGCGTAGCTCCTCACCTGGTCGAAATCTGCACTAAGGACTATTCAGAGGGACAGAGATCTACCTGTCTTGAGGTCTTCCTCAATTTGATATATGCTGTTTACTGTAATCAATTCAGTAAAGAGAGGGGTTAACCAAGTACAAGATGCAAAAGTTTCATGTACCAGTGTACATGTATTGGTTTTTTTTTTCGACTTTTCCAGACAGATTTGCACAGTCAGTCAACATTTTGAAAATACATGTATAGCATGAACTACCAAAATAACTTGCTCTGTAAACTGGTTGGCTTGATTCTGATGTGTCAAAGAGAAGGAAGAAATTTTGTTTTCAGTGGAAAGAAGTCTTTCCCTTGGGCTTTTTTAAAATTGAAATAGCTTATGAATAGTGGCGGAACTAACTATCGGGAAAGGGAAAGTGCTCCCGGAAGTCCGTGCCCCCCGGATTCACCCTCATTTTAAAACTTTGAAAATCAACGAAGCCATTTAATTTGTTTTGAGAGTTAATGTGTGACCATTGGTGCTCCCTTGGAAATTCTACCCTAGCTTCTGTGTAAATACCAGCGGAGCATTTTTTTAGGGGATGGTGTAATATTATACTTGCTTGAGTTTTTTGTCTCGTCGTCTGAAAGCTCTTGATAATGCCGGACGCTGCTCCTTAAGACTTGGATAAAATACAGTAAAGTCTCCAAGTAATGTGCCAATATTTTATGTGTTGTCACTTGCCATTACCTTTCTTCCGTATTAAATTTTGCTCAACTACAAGCAAGACCTGGTTATGGTCCCACCAAAAAGTTCGATGATTACGCAATTTGTGGGGGTAAATTTGAATTTGTACAATATGTGTTTTATAATGTCACTCATCAATCAGATTACTAGGAGGGCATAAGTTATCTGTATTTTGTACTTGGTTATAATTTAATAGTTTTATCATACGAGGGACTTTTTTACTAGCACATAGTTGACAAATTGGTGTCGGCAAGATTGTTGCTTTAAGAAGAGAGAAGGGCCAGCTCTCTGTCATACTGGGGTCATCAACATATCTGTTCTCTTATTAATTTTATTGAGTTCTTGTATTCTTCTCAAAATGTCTGGTACTGGTGACTGGGACACGATTGTCAGGGGAAGGGAGGGCAATACCCGTACTTCCCCTAGGTATGGGCTGGAAATCTCTCCTCGATCATGGGGGGGGACATCAATTTACACTTTTTTGAGCATAACTCGTGTTTATGATCTTATTCCATTTATAAAATCTCAAACGGGAAAATCCTCGATCCATCAATTCCTTTAATATTTTGTTTTGCTTGAAACATGGAGGGGACATTCGACATTGTCTCCCCCATACCAAATTCATGGGGGAGGGGCGTGTCCCCCTGTCCCCCCAGGGTTTCCGCCCATGCCCCTAGGTTACACTTACACTTTACTTCGTTGAACAACACGTGTACATTTTGGACTTAAAGATGGAGAGCGCATATTGTATAATCAATAGTGAATTGTAATCCACTTGGCATTAGAGCTCTCAACTGGTGTATTAATACAGAATCTAGATTGTGAATTTCGGTACTCCTATTGTACAGAAACCCAAGTCCACTAATTGTCAAATGCATGGAGCACGTGCAACACATGTAAAAGGAGTACAGAATTCATGGAATCCGGATGACATATTACACCAATGATTGAAGCTACTGATTTATTGTATATCTTTTTAGATTTGGTGAGGTATGAACCAAAATGTTTATACATTGCAGTTTCCGTGTAAAACCCTGCAGATAATTGCAAGCATTTGTGTTTGATTTTTATTTGTGATTTTATGTTCAAACGTAACTTTGGATCTGTATTTTTATATCGATACATTAGGAATGCCGTTTTGACTTAAGTTAAAACAGACACGTTAATGTGCACATTTCTTTTCGAAATGGACTGCTTTGTACATAATAAAGGTCGTTTCCTATGAGCTGTAAAAACGTGCAAGTGAGATCAGTCTTCTTCGTTAGTATTTTTAATAGACTCATTTGTAGCATTATTCTGAATCTCAAGTTGTTCTGCAGTAGTTTCGTACTCATGAAATGTGTCACCAGGCCTTGAACGACGATCTTTGAAACCGCATAGCGAATACTTTTTTCATGCATTGTGATGCAAGATATTATGCATATTCATCATGGTGATCGAAGAAATTTGTCGTGTTGTTCTGTACACACGTAAATATAATAAAAGGTCTCGTTAGAAACAGGTTCACAGAGCTACGGCTATCTCTTATCATCCTCATCTGCCCATGTGCAACCCTCAAAGACCTAGACCTGTGCACGTACTCGAGATTTCAATTTGGATGCTGCCTTCAGTTGGAGTTATGTGGGCTGATTCGCTTTTGAGTTTCGTCATGACTTCCATTGACTAGTGGCATGCATGAGTAATTTAGGTGTGAGAGTGCGAACCACGATGACTTCTACGAAACGACCCTGCAAGCACATGCATGAGCATGCGCGAATACATTCTCCAATTCAACGATCATTAGAGCCTTCCTTTATCAGTTGGACAGGCGTTTTTCTGAAATCGACGATTTCCAGTCGATACCTCCTTTGTGAGAGTAATCGCGCCATGGCGACTGCTGGACAAATCCTCTGGTTTCTGATGGTACTGATCAACTTGGCTAACGCTAATAGTAAGAGAGTTCATCCGACATTAATTTTAACTTAATGTTAAGTCAAAATTTGTGCATTATGTGCATTACAGTTCAACAATGGCGTATACATCGTACATGTATAGAGCCTTACTAGGGAGTGGTATACATAGGCCTACACCGTACACGGGAGGACGCTCACAAACTATAGTTCTTAACTATTGTAAAGCTTGATGTTAGAATACGTCTTTTGTTCTGCTGGAATCTGAAATGGGCATTTTTTGAGTTGATATCACTTTCGTATCACTTTTCCATATTTGTTGGGCCTTGTGTCACAAAACACTTTTATATACTTCAAACCGGGCGTGGATAAAGCAACATTCATACGCAACCCAAAATAATAAGCCTTTCGCGAATCAAATTTAAATAACATCTGATACATTGAGTTGTTTAAGTCCACGTTAACATAACCATTTGAATTCTCCATGCTAAAGACACTGTTGCTATCCGGTTCGTAACTGTTACGTCACTTTTGCACACTAATTGTGCGCGAATCGTGGCGCGTCCGCCTTTGTGACGAAGTCACGAACTGGATACCTTTTGCTAAGTTACATAACAGACACCTTGCACCAATATACTGTTATCAATGGATAAGCTTAAGACGGTCAAAAAGGAATTAGTCCCCAAGCTTGCCCCGGATCACGAAGTATAGCAACAGCGTCTTTAGTCTGGGGAATTCAAAATGTTATGTTTGTGTGCAATTAAATAACTTAGTGCACCAAATTATACTCAACAATAACTCACAACGGGCTTATTTAAGCAACTGGGTGATAAATTCATTGAATCATACAGCAACATGTACTAAAGTCGCCCCAAAGCTGCTTTGACGCGTAATAATCTCCCTCCCAACGTAGATTTTGAGACTGCAGTTCAACTGGGCGTTGGAATCATTGTTGCCATTGTCATTGGTTCAATTGTCGCTGTCGTACTTGTCATCGTCCTGTGTGTGTGCTGCTGCTACCACTGCTGTTGCAAGACACGCCCACCGGCCCAGCAAACCGTGGTGGTGACGCACGCACAACAGCCTGGCATGGCTATGCAACAACCGACGCAGTACTGAATGAGGGAAGGACAGGAACCAGTCACCGGGAACCAGTCAACCATGACTCTTGAAAGGGTATCAGCAATGGCTGCATTGCTATTTCACTTCGAATAGTCACGGCTACCGACTCTGTAGAGCATAAAATCACGTGTTTGATACATGTATAGCGCACTTTTCACATACTGTTTGGTTTGAACTTTGAGTTAAATTTGATACAGAGCTGTAGATATGTAAAGCTTCCATTTATAATTTGTTTTGTCAATTTTTTTTTCGAAGATTCCTCCCTTGAGATGTTACCGGCAATGTAAAATGTAGGTAACTAAAGATGGGGGTATGCATGTACCGTATATGAAATGTCTATGCATTTAAATAAAACCTGACTGAAATTTGAAATAGTGGGACCACTAACTGCTGAAATTTATCAGTGTAAGAAATCATACTTCATAAAGGAATAATATGGAAAATCAGTAATACCCTTGTTTAGAAATGATGGGCCAGATTCTACACTTGACTCTATTCCCTGTATTATGCAGCAGTGTGTTTTACTTTATAATAATGTCAAATAAAAACGATGCCAAACAATGAATACTTACAAGGTAGCTGCAATGCATTTAAAAATACAAACCTGCAAAATTCTCCTTTACATCTCAGTGAACCTCATTTTCAATTTTTGTTTCACTAGTTTAAAGAGTATTTTTGCTGCCTTTTTGATTTGTATGCTAATGAGCATTTTTTCATGTTTATGAGCAAAATAGTGATGTCATCCCAGGAAGAGTGATCTCAATATTGCGTTGGTTTGTACACAAAAACCACTGCTGATTTTTTTTTTTTTTTAGAATTTGCTGGCTTCCATTTTTATTCTTGGGTGATTTATTGTTGTTTAAGTACATAGCAATAAGCTAGCATGAAGCCCTTTCTCCGAAATATTTTCATTGAGTTAAGTTTGGGTTCAAAATTTGAACAGAAAAACCTATGCACTGAAACATGTCTTCCCTAGATGATATCAAAGCAACAGCGCCCTCAGTTGTCCAGGAAAGAATGGGCAAGTCTTAATATTTTATAATTTTTCCCGTGCATTTAACAGAAAAGGTGTGTCAAGTATCTTTTATATTTTGGAGAAGAGTATGAAATAGTAGAAAAATTCGTTCAAAGAAAAATTCATTGCTGCTACATAACGCTAAAAGTCGTACCCCCTTTTATCCTCTTATTCCCAGAGCTACTAGTGGAAATGTATTCGCGCTTATTTCATACTGTGAACCTTGGGAACTTCGGTCTTTTCTACTTTGTGTTTTTCAAATGATTTGCCTTGCAAAACTGTAGAACTTCATTAAATAAACCAACTTGCTAAGTTACCTTTGAGATCAGAGAATTCAGAGCGTCTTTTAAAATTGCAGACTTCAATGATATAGCATTCACATGAATTATGCATAGGCATGCACTTAAACAATAGTGACCATTAATATGCACCCATAGTCTTTGCGATAGGCCTGAATTTCTTTGTTTCCTTTCATCCAGAATTTGCTGGTGCTATCTTGCAGCCCTTTCTGATTGTGATCATCGTCGTCATCTGTATTTGCTCCCTTTTGTGTCTTGTTTGCATCATCATATGCGCCTGCGTCTGGTACCATGGATGTTATAAGAAACGACGAGGACATCCGCAAAGAGAAGTGGCTACTGGCATACCCTCACAGCCGCTCGATGGGCCTACCATGGCACTGCAGCAGATTGGTGAACGCGCGTTAGCTTACAATTTACAGACCGATGGGCAACTGGTACCCGTAGGCAGCAAGTGCGAACAACTGATTAACGAAAAGGTGGTCAGACTTCCACTGAAATTCACAGCAACAAGGGACTAATGTAATCAGCAGAGCAGCATCTGTGACATGAGACTTAGTGACTGTCATCATAGAGGAAAGTGCGCTACATCATAGGGTGATCGAACAACTTTCACGACATTCAAAGGCCCCGAAAAAGTAGATGACTAGAACCCAAAGGTAGCAATCGGCATTGTGAAGTCAGCAATCGGGCAAAATAATGACTCACTGCGTCCAAAAATGCGCAGAAAAACAATCCTGAAAAGATCTGGCTAAGAACTTCATATATGCGACACACTATGAACGTCATTGCAATTCATAGGCTAATGCTCATGTCCCCACCTTGTTTACAAGCTAAATTCGAGTTTCAGCACCAATGATTTTGCACAATGAGCATCTATTACTTTCCTGCCGTGAATACAGAGACACGAATCGGCCGTAACTGACATTCTGATGGAGTAAATGAATACCTAAAAATACTGCAATAGAAAAGCTGATTCCGATTTACTTGTAATGTGTGCACCTATTCAACTACGAAAGCGAATTGCTGCAAATGTAAAGCATGAAAGTTAAGTCGTGTAACCCCAAAAGAATTGGTTTTCAAGTTAGTTATGTCCCCTGGTAAATGTGTCCCCTTACCGGGTCGCTGAAATGTGTTCGAGGGGACACTCACCTAGGTAGATCGCTGGGCTTTTCACTGGGGCCATCTCGAGGGGGGGGGGATCCGCCCCCTAGATCTCGGCTCTTATAGGCCCAATCATTGTGATACTACACGTACAACTATATGTGAAGTTCCAAATTAATCTGGCATTGACGTTAAATTCGTTTGAAGTTCACGGCATCACGCGTGTCGCCGAGCGTGTATTGAGCTCATCAGAGGAAAAAAAATCACTTTAAACGATAATGTCTCGGCAAAAATGCGCGTTGCGGCGTTAACGTTGCGGCGTGTCCGATTTTTACAAAATGTTACTAGAAACTCCTTGAAACTTTACACGTGTGCACTGCAACGACATTGGAAAAATGGTGAGGGGAGGGCGGATTCTCCCGGCTGTTTTTATATTTAAGTAAATTACTGGGCCATTTCAAGGAGTTCATCACATTTACGTCACATTGTCCTCAATCATGAGAGCGGTTCCTAAGCCCGGAGTTGTTTCAACTTAAAGATTTACGAATTCCACATATAGGCCGATGTTAAACGAAATAACTCTTTCAAACGAGACAGTAATCTTTTAAACCAGATCGCCAAGTTGTTTAAAAAACAAAGCTGGCAGCAATACACTTCCGGACTCAACAGCTCAACACGTTATTGTGGTTAGTCATTTCGTCTCAGTGTTTTTTCACCCCTGAATGTCATCACAGTACAGAGCCTTGCAAAATCGGACTCAGGTGTTCAGTATGCGGTTTACAGCATTTGCAGAGAGCATTTGTTTTGTTCAGAAATCAGCAATAAATTGAATCCGTCAGGGAACGTTCCACTTTTTGAAAATCGGTTTTATGTGATGAACAAGTAATTATAAACATACATAGCAACTGTCTTTGCGAACAGATTTTGAGAATGGTCTGGTACACTGCCTCTTTCATGGATTTGTATATGATTCTGCATTTTGATGAATAGGCTCAGATCAATTTCAGGTCTGTCGGTTGATATTTAAACGGTTTGACATTAAAGGCTATGATTTCCTTGAATACAATGGTGGCAAATAATCTTGTTGATATGTGACCTTATGGTCAAATTTTCGGTTTGCAACGCGCACGCACATTCAAAGCATGAATTCCCTGCGAAGGTCATGATGAACGCAGTTCAAAGTACTCGTACGTATACGTGACTTCGCTCTGTACATGTATTTTATATCAATTCTATGCTGGCAACGCGGAGTCACTTCCTTCCTTCCTTGAAGGCTAAGTAAACCGAAGCATATAGGTACATGGAAATAAGAGTTTTAAGAGGTTGCTTTTCTCCTCCATGGTACTGCACTGCAATGTCATAGTACATTATTAAGACTCTATTTGCATGATTGGTTGGTTCTGTGTAGGCTTACCAATGTACGCTAAGCCTACTTAACTTCAAGTTGCCCTTGACCGAGTCGTCTGTGGATTACCTTGCTGTTATGTCTTTGAAGCCAATTAGAGGGCCGCTCTGTGACACAGTCTGCCCGTGTTTCAACGTCGTATCCAGCTTTTAGTGCTGGGGGAGGGCAAAAATTCAAAAGGAATTGCAGTTTCGGGATTGATTAACATGATGTTGGGGGAGAAAGAAATGTAAGAAGCCACATGTTCCCCCTCCCCTCTGCAAACGCCACTGCTTTGTTGATATAGTCTGACTAGCGTTCTTCCTTCTGGGAAGATGGCTTCCCATGGTTTGTGTTTTTTGTTTCGTTGGTTTTTTGTTTTGCTGTGTTTTTGAGAACAAACAGTAAGAACCGGATGACTAAATGGGAGGTCCCTGTATACAAATACAATATCGTGCATCAGAAATAAAGCTCTTTCCCCACACAAAAATTAAAAACATATAGAATTCGCCATCCGAGGTTGCAGTATCGGGTTTTATTTGTTGCTGTTTACTTCACTTCTTCAGCGCCTTCAGGTCTCTGCAAACTCGATGAGTTTCGGTGCGATAATGACAAGTATACATCGTACATGTATAGAGCCTTACTAGGGAGTGGTATACATGTACAGGGGCTCACAAACTATAGTTCTTAACTACTGTCTACATGCGTATATGTAAAGCTTGATGTTAGAATACGTCTTTTGTTCTGCTGGAATCTGAAATGGGCATTTTTTGAGTTGATATCACTTTCGTATCACTTTTCCATATTTGTTGGGCCTGGTGTCACAAAACACGTTTCTATACTTCAAATTGGCCGTGGATACAGCAACATTCAAACGCAACCCAAAATAATAAGCCTTTCGCGAATCAAATTTAAATAAAATCTGGTACATTGAGTTCTTTAAGTCCACGTGAACGTAACTATTTGAATTCTCCATGCTAAAGACACTGTTGCTATCCGGTTCGTAAGTGTTACGTCACTTCGGTTTAACCCACGCCCATAGAGTACCGAAGTGTGGCGTCACTGTGAACCAGAAAGAGCAGTTCAAACGAATGGAGTACGCGTGCGTGTTGGTTCACGCGCTGGTTCTCGCGCTAATGCCTTTTGCACACTAATTGTGCGCGTGACGTATTCACTTTGGTACTCTATAGGGTTACATGCATTGATCGCCGTTTACGTGAAACAACATGGAACTGGAAGTTAACGCGCAACTTCTGCAATCGTCCAATGGGAGCCTGCGAATCGTGGCGCGTCCGCCTTTGTGACGAAGTCACGAACTGGATACCTTTTGCTAAGTTACATAACAGACACCTTGCACCAATACACTGTTATCAATGGATAAGACGGTCAAAAAGGAATTAGTCCACAAGCTTGCCCCGGATCACGAAGTATAGCAACAGCGTCTTTAGTCTGGGGAATTCAAAATGTTATGTTTGTGTGCAATTAGATAACTTAGTGCACCAAATTATACTCAACAATAACTCACAACGGGCTTATTTAAGCAACTGGGTGATAAATTCATTGAATCATACAGCAACATGTACTAAAGTGGCCCCAAAGCTGCTTTGACGCGTAATAATCTCCCTCCTAACGTAGATATTGTGAATGCACTTCGACGGCGACTGGGCGTTGGAGCCACTGTCGCCATTGGCATTGGTTCAACTGTCTCTGGCGTACTTGTCACCGTCCTGTTTGTGCGCTGCTTCTACCGCTACTGTTGCAGGGCATTCCCAATGGCCCAGCAAATCGTCCGTAGTGGTGACGCACGCACCAGTGCAACAGCCTGGCATGGCTATGCAACAACCGACGCAGTACTGAATGAGGGAAGGACAGGAACCAGTCACCGGGAACCAGTCAACCACGACTCTTGAAAGGGTATCAGCGATGGCCACTGAACGAGGGAAATATTCGTATTCTTAATCAGAGCCTTGAACTATAACTTAAATGAAACAAATGTGAATCACAGCTTTTTTAGATTGATGTACGTATCAAATAAGGTTATCAGAAACTTGTTTTATATGAAATAAGCTTATGTGGAAGGGTATGCTAAATTATGCCAATATGGAGGAAATATATACTTATTGCGTCCTGGGGCATAGATGTATTTGAAAACAGCTACATGTCTAACATCGAGTGAAGCGCCAAATAACTCACTAGGGCTTTCTGCCGGATACTGCTCTATGGCACTACAGGGTCATGTACCAGTCCACTAGATTCCAAAAGGGTTAATTGTCTGCATTCATGGGTGGGTAAGTTCAAATGGAGTGTCCAAAGTATTGCTCTCGAAGGTAAAAAATCCTGTGTGCCAAATCACATTTTAAAATGGAGGTCAGTGTAAACAGGCGTATGTCTATTGGGCGTATTGGCGACACCTTATAGATGGTCCAGCTAGATAAAAGCCTGCGTTTTTCCAGAATCAGTCTGTGGAAAAAGCCTGTAATATGTGAGCAACTGATGACCAAATGATTCTATCACAGAAGTACGAAGTCGTCTGGTTTCTTCTGGTGCTGGTTGCTGACCGGGCGAAAGCTCTTAATGAAGGTATGCCGTGATAAGTTGAAAGATCGGTTCATTGATGACATCTGCATGTTCTGTAAAAGCTTGTGAAATACCCACTGGGCCCTAAAATACTGTACCGTCCAAGGAAAAAGCCGTACCCCCTTTTATCCTCTTATTCCCAGAGCTACTAGTGGAAATGTATTTGTGCTTATTTCATACTTTGAACCTTGGGAACTTCGGTCTTTTCTACTTTGTGTTTTTCAAATGATTTGCCTTGCAAAACTGTAGAACTTCATAAAATAAACCAACTTGCTAAGTTACCTTGGATATCATAGAATTCAGAGCGTCTTTTAAAATTGCAGACTTCAGTGATATAGCATTCACATGAATTATACATAGGCATGCACTTAAACAATAGTGGCCATTGAC